>JAVXUP010001865.1:0-183741 GCA_033070095.1 Escallonia herrerae | reverse complement strand
GTGGTTACCTCACTGAAACGATTATTCAACTCACTGATTTGCAAATCAACAACCGTTAAAAAAATATCAACACGATAATGGTAAAAATTTGTACCTTCTTCAGCATTACGTCTTTGCCTCCCCGGGGCTACAAACCTCGCACTCATGTCTAATACGTCAATATCGTGTTTTACACAAAATTGTGAGACCTCTTCCAGCAAGTCTTCCAACCCTCGATCTCTAAAGTCCTGCAATCGTCGCTTTGTTATACTTACCAACTTCATTGCATTCACAATGTTTTGATCTTTCTTTAGTAATGCTTGTGAAAGTTTATTCGTCATCCCCAAAATATTTATCATCAAATGCATGTTGAAAAAAAAATCATAAGTTGGCACCGAGTTCAAAAGACCCAATGCTTCACCTCTCTGTTCATAATCTGTAGCATCCTCAACAACCTTATTAAGCACACATATCACTGAAGCAAACATTTGACTCAAATTCAATAATGCACCGTAATGTGATCCCCAACGGGTCTCTCCTGCTCTTTTGATGCTAGTTTCTTGATTTAAACCTCGACCACTGACTATATCACCATTCTCAAGGTCATGAGCAAGTCTAATGGCTTCACTTTCTCGAATAGCATCTCTTCGCTTGCATGAAACTCCCACAGTGTTGACTACCTTAGCAACCAAATTAAAGAGCAATGCAATCTGAGCATGTTTTTTTGCAACGGCTACAAGAGTTAGCTGAAGTTGATGAGCAAAGCAATGAATATAATAAGCACTTTCATTCTCCCTCTGAATTAAGGTTTTATGACCATTGAATTCACCTTGCATATTACTTGCTCCATCATAGCCTTGTCCACGAATTCTTGAAATGCTCAATTCATGCATTGCAAATAAACTGTCAATCGCGTCTTTCAATGATAAGGCAGCGGTATTGGCAACATGGACAATACCAAGAAAATGTTCAATCACATGTCCTCTTTTGTCCACATATCTCAAGACAACTCCCATTTGTTCTTTGACTGAAATATCACGACACTCGTCAACTAAGATGGAAAATAATTCAGTTTTCATATCCCCAACAATTGCATCTCTTATTTCTCCGGCAATGGCACTAACAATTTCTTTTTGAACTTTTGGTGATGTCAATTTGAGGTTCTGAGGAGCATTCGACAACACAACTTTTTTCACATTTTCATTGTAATCAGCAATAAACTAATAGTTCTAGAAAATTTCCCTGATTTTTAGATTCATCGTGCCCACGGAAAGACAAGCCTTGACGTAAGAGAAACCGAATAACATCAATTGATGCAGTCAATCGAGTACGGTATTAAAGCCTACTTTCATCTGCTTGCTTGGACAAAACTACTTCAATACTCTGCTGAGGGTTATCAAAGGCTTGACACTTAGTTAAAGCAAGGTTGTGTACACTACCAACTTCTCCAACATGTTTTTGCAATTTCTCCTTCTTTCTCCAATCGTTAAAACCATGCCTAACAAAAGTACCACCACCCCCTTGCTCCCCATGAGCACTTCCGAACAAGTAGCAACACAAACAATATGCTTCATCTTTTGCTACACTATACTCCAACCAACTCGAATAAATGTCAAACCAAGAAGAAACAAATCGACGAGACTGAGTTCCTAATTGTGTAAATGGAAAATTGTGGTGACGAGGTTGGCAAGGACCTTTCGACCAATACGCTCGTCGAACTTTATCTCGAACATTAGGACCATAATCCAAAATATTCGGATGCAACCCAGGATCCGCAATAAGCTCGTCAGAATTGAACTCATCGCTAGCTTTGCTTGAATGTCCGGAATGAATATCACGATACACAATGGGAGCCTTGTTCGTTACTGTTGGAATCAGAGACTCATTCTTATTAGACTTTAATAACTTTTCCACCTTTGGTTTCTTTTGATAGAACCTTTCCATTCTGAAAAAATATATATTTTATTTTAAGTATCAATCCATCAATTATCAATCAAATAACCTAGTTAATTACAAATATTTTATTCTTTTACTTTTCCAGTCATGTTTTATTATCGTGTTAACCTAATTAACTTAATTTTAACTCACCATTCAACTAAATCACATATCTGACATCTCAATCCAATTGGGTCCCATCCTCCATCAACCATCTCAATTCTCAAATGCTCAATGCATAATTAACAACATATAATCAGCATGAAAATAATCTTAATTTTAAATGCACAATTAACACAACCTAAAATTATCAATCAAATAATCAATGCTCAAATGGGATAAAAATCCAATTGGGTCCCATCCTCCATCAACAATCTCAAATCTAAGTGCTCAATGCACGATTAACATCCATAAAGCATCAATTAATAATCTAAATTATCAAATACATAACTAACAACCTAAAATTATTAATCAAATAATCAATTCTCAATAGCAAAAGAAATTGTTCAAAATGCACACTGACCTCAGTCCTCAGAAATCAGAACGGTGTCGCCAGAGTTGGGTGGGGACTGGCCAAAGTTGGGGTGGGGACTGCCGGACTGGGGAGGGCCTTCGCCAATCACCGGCTTCGTGCTTCGGAATCGGGGGACGGCGACCGGTGACCGGCGTTACCTTACTGATGAGCCCAGCCGACGACCGGTGGCCGTGGGTCGGTGGGTGGTGCCGGCGTGCTGCGAGCCGCGGTGGCTGAGAGAGCCGACTGCCGAGAGAGGAGGAGAGATGTTGGCGTGACTCGTGAGAGCTTGACTTGACGCCACGCTTGAGAGAGCCGAGAGCCCAAGAGAGGAGGAGAGCTGCCGAGCTGGAGAGGTGCCGGCGTGCCGCGGTGAGCCAGTGTCCGGTGACTGTGAGAGTGTGAGATTGTGAGAGCCGGCCGAGAGAGGAGGGGTGAGAGAGAGAGAGAGAAAGGAAAAGTTGCAAATGAAAAAAAACACTATATATATATATATATATATTTTTTTTTTCAAAATCTGAGGGGGGGGGGGGGGGGGGGCTATAGCACCCTCTCGTACAAGCCTAGTTCCGCCCCTGGTCACAATGTCATTTTTCTAAAAGTGGTCGTGATCAATATTTAAATAGATAATTAATATTAAACTCACAATTTCTGTGCTGCAAGATTACAAAGAGTCAAAGTATGGCATCATTCTTGTATATGTGGTCTTTGGTGTTATTTTATTTGACAAAACAGAACATCTAGCTACACTCACGCTTACATTTACATATTCATTATTGTCACGACCCGAACCACGAGTAGACTCATGAGTTAGATACCCGACCAGACGCAGAGCCACTAGGACAACCATTTTGGGTCTGCCAGGCCTTATTTAAACCTGTCTACAAATCTAGAGTCATGTATTAACTAACACCCTAATATGACTTCTAAAGAGATACTTATAGATTTTTTCATAAATTTGTCTCTACTAAAACTTCCATAAATGACTAATATAAATTATCAAAAAAAAAACCTCATACAGATTTAAACTCCAAACAATTCTCAAAAACATAAAAAAGTAGTACTACAATTTCTCAAAGACTTATTTTAACTTTCTAACAAGCATCTCACGGGACTCCATCCTCGTCACCCTCATAGTACTCGGGTTCATCTAAGTGATCACTGGAAAATATTTATAAAAGGGTGAGCTGGGGCTCAGTAAAATAGACATGCCATATCCTTAAAATATGTTTGAGGATTTCAAATATGCCATGATTTTCCTTTTCAAAAATCAGGAATTCAATGTCACCAAAATTACTCGACCTATCTACATACTTACTTATATGTACTTGCAACAAAAGAAATCTCGAAATAGAATAAAATCAACAAAAAGATTCATCAAGAACTATCACAGTTATTCATAACCTTGTATACTGCGGTCAGCGTATGATCCCACTGACTAAGACCCAGAATCCCTGCTCCACCTGGGATAACAAAATGTGGACGCAAGGGTGAACCACGACGCAACAGTACTGTGCGTTAACGTATGATCCCATTGACCAGGACTCGGAATTCATTTTCCCGATGGATATGAGGCACAGTAATACAATCAAATTATCATCTCGTTCTACATGTACTGAAAATAATTTATTTACTCACACAATAATTCCATGGCATTTCATTTCAATTTTCATTAAACTATCTATTATGAACACATGTGCAATAAAAGTACTTCAAAACTTTCATTTGACTGGGAATATGTATACAATATATATATATATATATATATATATATATATATATATAATTTTTCAACAGTGTATAAAGAGGAATGTGGTAGGGTACTTACCTCATTCGATAACTAGTTCTTACTCTTGTTCGAGTGTCGGTCCTACCCTCTTTTATTGGAACCTAAAATGATAAATCGAAAGATATCAATTCTCAACACTCAATTATGCACGTCCACTAAATTCGCCCTAGAGTAAGAAAAATTTCCAAAATGTCCCCAGACTTACGTAAAATTACTAAAATACCTCTGACGACTAGTGTACTGTCACACATCCCAATTTAACTCAAAACATCTCTTTTTAAGTGACTAAATGGATTTTTCGGACTAAGAGTCCTTCGGGAGATCTTTCGCTCAAAAATCCTTATCCGTTATTTTAATCGAGCGCTAATTGGCCACCCTTCAAAAACATAGAAATCAATATTGAAATACCAAGAATTTTTTTAGACATTTAAGTGTCATAAATAAACGAGGTTACTATAAAATTTTCAGCCAATTAAATAACTTAAACAACCTTTTTCAAAATAAAATTATTTATTGCCCTTCGCGTAATCAAAAAAATCCTAGAAAATTCTGTGATGTATATTTCTTAAAAACAATTAGGGTTTTAGTTTTGCACTAAGCCAAAATATGCTTCGACATAGCCTTAAAAAATTGGGCAACGGACTGCAGGAAAAAAAAAGAAAGGCTTTTAGCGACCAATTCTTTGTCATCTTTTTCCCAAGTCCTAATTCTACCCACTTTACACGCTTTCCCTATCTCTCTGTAATACTTACATCCCCACTTGCGCACACCACTTTCCACACTCACAATACATGCACCCTCAACCTAATAATACCTACACAATTTGCACTCACTCCACCACCACAATCATTCACACCAACACACCTATACACTTGCACATAACTCGCGCGCGCACACACACACACACACACATACACACTGTTGCACATCCTACTCACATTGTATACACACCCACACATCCACTCACAATATACCTACACACCTGAATGCATAGCTCACGCATATCCATATATATATGGCTGTCTTGGCAGCCTAAGGACTCTCACGAATACACGCGACACACACACACACACATACACACACAGAGCATACACTCACACACCCTCGCACCGCACAGACTAACGGACACATCCACGCATCAGGCCCTTCCAATGCCCCACGACAGCCTTGCTTTTGAGCCCAATGCCTCGCGACGGTGGTGCTCTTCTGCCGCAATTCTCACGCCTGTTACAACCAAGACAAAAACCCAACCTGAGAACACACAATCCAAGCGCACACACACACACACACACACAGTTATATACATACCCATCGATCACCCAAGACACGATACCCACTTCCCGTTTATAATGATCCTGTTGGGAATTTTTCAATATTGATTCTTACCTTATTAAAGTTTGTACTACAAGAAATAAGTTGCAAAAAGAATCAATCAAATTGATTGATTGGTTTGAGAGATATTAACTCTCAAACATTGATATTTAATAAGGTTGAAACAAATCATGAAGTGGGTTCCCACATGGCTTGGGAAATGAAAAAGTTAGGAGTATTTAAATGGCCATGTGACATACCATATTGTTCTAGAAACACATGGTATGCATGGCCACGCACACCGCACGTGCGCGCTGGCACCGGCAACGGCGACGGCCGGGGTGGGGGTGGTGGCGGTGGCGGCAAAAAGGCGTTATTGGCGCTTTTAGGCGCACTTTGCACGTGCGCATCGTCGCTAGGAGCCCTCGCCCCTCGCCTAGCTTAACTTTTTGTGACAAATTTAGCCTGGGAGTACAATTTTGGACTGAAACAGTGTGACTGTTGGTGAAATTAAACAGATTTCTAATCTGTTTAAATTTAAAATGGCACCTGTTTAAGGTGCCTTTTAGTTCAAATATTACAGCTGTTCATTGTGTCTATAGATTGTGACTGTTAAGTGACATCTGCAGAGTCACTTAACTGCCACAACTGTTTGCACCTGTTCTAGGCACCCTTTGGTGTCTATAAATAGGGCTAATGGTCAGATCATTTCCTCACTTCGAATTCTCTCTTGCTCTCTCTCTCTCTCTCTTAAATTTATATCTGTTAATTACAATCTGCTGTGATCAACAGAGTTTTGCCTGTTTTTATCTTGGGAGGCAGATTTGCTACTATCCTAAGCAGATTATAAGGGAGCAAATATTGTCTTAAGGAAAGAGTGCAACGCTTTCGACTCGGGCATTTTTCAGTCAAGTTTCTCCATACTGCCTTTTATCTTTTTCTCCAACAACTTAAGACAGTATTTTGGCTACGATGGAGAATACTTCAAGGATGCCTGTGATCAACGACATCTCGAAGCTGGCTAAGTTCGATGGCTCTTTCTTTAGGCAATGAAAGAGCAAGATGTACTTTTTTCTTGCTACATTGAAGATTGCCTATGTGCTCACTATTCCAAAGCCTATCGTGGATGAAGATGCAAACAAAGTAATAAAGTAAACTGCCATGAAGCAAAAGCAAAGGTGGGAGGAGGATGACACCTACTGTAAGGGCTACATTTTGGGAGGGTTGTCCGACACTTTATACGACGTGTATGAGGGGAATAAAAAATTCCTAATCAGTAAGTTGTTTGACTTTCGCATGGTAGATAGCAAGTCTGTTATTACTCAGATACATGAACTGTAAATGATTATGAATTTAATTATTTCGGAGGGCCACTCTCTTGACGAGTCTTTCCAAGTGTCTACTATAATTTCTAAATTGCCTTTAGCTTGGAAAGAATGTCGAAATGAGTTGAAACAAAAGAAGGATGCCATGACCATGCAAGAGTTAGTAGTGTATATCCAAGTTGAAGAGAATTCTAGAAACTTGGATAGGCTTGAGTTGAAAGACAACAAGTCTTCCAAGGCTCTTGTGGTAGATCAGGGCTCCTTAAGTGGTTCTAAGCGTAAGCTTGATGGTCAAGCTTCTGCTTCTACCAACTGGCAAGACAAGCCTAAAAACGCTTGTTGGAAGTGTGGGAAAATTGGCCACTTTAAGAAGAATTGCCGAGTGGCTAAGAGGCAGAAAAAGGACCATGCCAATGTGGTTGACAACGAGGACTTCATTATAGTGGTTTCCGAAGCCAATATGATGGGAGAAGATGATGAGTGGTGGGTGGACTCCGGTGCAACCAAGCACATTGCTAAAAATAAAAATTTGTTCAAGGACCTCGAGCCAGTTGCGGAGGGGCATCATCTCTGCACGGGAAATTCATCTACGGCCAAGGTCATGGGCAAAGGAACTGTGGTGCTTTATCTCTCCTCTAGAAAGAAGCTTACCCTAAAGGATGTGCTTTTTGTTCCCGATGTTAGGAAGAATCTTATATCTGTTAATATGCTTAATCAGTATGGGTTTAAGATTCTGTTTGAGTTAGATAGTGTTATTCTGACCAAAGGTAGAAACTATGTAGGTAAGGAATATGTAACCAATGGATTGTACAAGCTTACTCTTGCTAATAAAGATACTCAATTTGCTTATATTGATGTTCCATTTAATTTAAGGCATTCTAGACTAGGTCATGTTAATTATAAACGCATGAGAATTATGGTAAAATTGGGTTTAATACCTCAAAATACTTCACCTAGTTTAGAGAAATGTTCAGTTTGTATAAAGTCTAAAATTGCCAGAAAACCCTTTAAAGGGGTTGAGAGGAAAACACAATTATTAGAATTAGTACATTCGAATTTGTGTGAAATGGAAGGTCATGTAACAAGGGGTGGTAAAAGATATTTCATTACATTTACAGATGATTGTTCACGTTATACTTACACGTACCTGCTAAGGACTAAGGATGAAGCTTTGGATAAATTTAAAATTTACAAAGCAGAAGTAGAGAATCAATTAGATCGTAAGATTAAAATTTTACGGTCGGATAGGGGAGGTGAATATCTTTCCTTTGATGATCTATTTGAAACTTGGGGTATCATACACCAAGTTACAGCTCCTTATAGTCCACAACAAAATGGTGTAGCTGAGAGGAAAAATAGGACCCTACAAGAAATGGTTAATACCTTGTTACTTACTTCTGATTTGCCTAAGAATTTATGGGGGGAAGCACTCATGACTTCTACATATATACTTAATCGTATACCCCACAAGGTATCTAATGTCACACCCTACGAGTTATGGAAGAAGAGAAATCCTTCTTTTGGACACTTTAAAGTATGGGGGTATAGGGCATTAGTAAGGCTAACCGATCCTAAAAGATCCAAATTGGGGGAAAAGGCAATCGAATGTGTCTTCATAGGCTATGCTCAACATATCAAAGCGTATAGATTCTTAACCATAGAATCAACGAAATTCGTTAGCCAAAATATTATTTTGGAATCTAGAGATGCAAAATTTTTTGAAAATTCTTTCTCTAAAAATTCAAAAAATGAAGACACAGTTGATGAGGATCAAGTTCACCCTACTCCGGAAATAGGGGAAGAAGGTGAACTAAGGAGAAGTAAGAGAGCAAGGATTGAAAAAACCTACGGTCCAGATTTCTACCAATTCTTAGTCGAGGGAAGTAGAAATGAAGGTGATTACTCTCATATGTATAACGTAGAACATGACCCTCTTACATATCGAGAAGCCATAACTTCTCGAGAATCTGACTTGTGGCAAGAAGCTATAAATGATGAAATGGAGTCGATAATGTCAAACCAAACTTGGGTATTGACTGATTTACCACCAGGGTTTAAACCAATAGGCTGCAAATGGATATTTAAGCGAAAGCTTAGCCAGACGGATCCATAGATAAGTATAAAGCTAGACTTGTAGCCAAGGATTTTAAACAAAAGGAAGGAATTGACTATTTCGAGACTTATGCTCCGGTAGCTAGACTTAGCACTATAAGATTATTGTTTGCTTTATCGTCTATTAACAAACTAGTTATACACCAAATGGACGTCAAGACTACTTTTCTAAATGGTATTTTAGATGAGGAGGTGTACATGGAACAACCAGAAGGTTTTGTACTAAAGGGCCAAGAAACAAAGGTTTGTAAGCTTAAAAAATCTTTGTATGGCTTAAAACAAGCTCCTAAGCATTGGCATGAACGATTTGACCAAGTCATCCTCTCTCATGGATTTAGAATAAACGAATGTGACAAATGCGTTTATTCTAAGTTTGATAAAGGACGTGATGTGATAATATGTTTGTATGTGGATGATATGTTAATCATTGGTACTGATTTAGATATTGTGTTGGAAACTAAAATATTTCTATGTTCATCTTTTGATATGAAGGATATGGGGGAAGCCAATGTTGAATGAAAATAATTAGATCCTTGGATTCTATTTCTTTGTCACAGTCTCATTATATTGAGAAAATTTTAAAGAAACTTAATCACGATAATTGTGCCCCGGTTACTACCCCATATGACCCTTCTATCAAGTTGAGGGCAAATGAAGGGAAATGTGTCTCTCAGCTAGAGTATTCTAGTATTATTGGCAGCTTGATGTATATAATGCAAAGTACTCGGCTAGATATAGCCTTTGCAGTTGGTGTTTTGAGTAGGTATACTCATAACACCAAAAGTCCATTGGAATGCGGTGTTTAGAGTACTTAAGTATCTTAAAGGCACAATGGACTATAAAGAATTTCCTGCCGTCTTGGAAGGGTACACAGATGCAAACTAGATCACGGACTCAGATGAAACAAAGTCCACAAGTGGTTGGATTTTTACCATAGGTGGAGGTGCTATTTCTTGGGGTTCCAAGAAACAAACTTTGATTTCACATTCGACCATGGAGTCCGAGTTTATTGCTTTGGCAATGACGGTTAAGGAGGCAGAATGGCTAAGAGAACTGTTGATAGAAATTCCTCTATGGCCTTAGCCAATGCCTATTATTTCTATATTCAGCGATAACGAGGCAGCGTTAACGCGGGCATATAGTAAGGTATACAATGGGAAGTCTAGACATATAAGTCTTAGACATAGCTATGTGAGAGAACAACTTAGCAAAGGAGTTGTTACTATTAGTTATGTGAAGTCCAAAGGAAATTTAGCAGATCCCTTTACGAAAGGCCTAGGCAGGGATATAATATGGTAGACTTCCAGGGATATGGGTTTGAAGCTCATGAAATTAGAGAGGTAACATACAAGTGGAAACCAGCTAGATACTAGAGTAACCTCTAGTCTTCTAGTTCAATGGAAAAACACGTTGTATTTATAACCAAAGATGCACTAAAAGATGAAGATTTTGATCTTCAAGCCATCTCAAGGTAGTGCATACTTGTATGGAGAACAAGAGGAGTGTGGGAGTTATTCCCTTAATAAATCTATGTCCTTAAAGGAGGGAGCAAGTCGTGCAAGTCATACAAGTGCACCTTAGTAGATTTACCTATATAAGTGCGGGAAGTGGGGCCGCTTCTACGAGATTTGAGCTAGTCTCTATGGCACTTATGAAAATCCGAAGATGTAGCACATGGCCATAAATGTGCAGGTATTTGGAAATTTGGTTGGAAAGTTCTACACAGTAGTGATGATCAATCACCAAGGATTCTTAGTTCAAGACTAAGGCTACTTTAAATTCTGATTGACTTTATTGCTATATGGTAAAGGTTCAAGTCGAAAGACACCTTTATCTTAGTAAGACCTACCAAAGGATAGAGAGAGGTACATTTCTAAATTAGGAATGTGATAAAATCTAATTTTGAAAAATTGGGGGAAATTATTGGGAATTTTCCAATATTGATTCTTACCTTATTAAAGTTTGTACTACAAGGAATAAGTTGCAAAACGAATCAATCAAATTGATTGATTGGTTTGAGAGATATTAACTCTCAAAGATTGATATTTAATAAGGTTGAAACTAATCATGAAGTGGGTTCCCACATGGCTTGGGAAATGAAAAAGTTAGGGGTATTTAAATGGCCATGTGACATACCATATTGTTCTAGAAACACATGGTATGCATGGCCATGCACTCGCACATGTGTTGTGCACTGCACCGCACGCGCGCGCCGGTGGGGGTGAGGGCGGCGGCAGGGTATTGGCACTTTTAGGCGCACTATGCACTTCGCACGTGCGCATCGTTGCTAGGAGCCCTCGCCCCTCGCCCAGCTTAACTTTTTGTGACAAATTCAGCCTGAGAGTTACAATTTTGGACTGAAACAGTGTGACTGTTGGTGAAATTAAATAGATTTCTAATCTGTTTAAATTTGAAATGGCACCTGTTTAAGGTGCCTTTTAGTTCAAATATTGTAGCTGTTCATTGTGTCTACAGATTGTGACTCTTAAGTGACATCTGCAGAGTCACTTAACTGCCACAACTATTTGCACCTGTTCTAGGCACCCTTTGGTGTCTATAAATAGGGCCGATGGTCAGATCATTTCCTCACTTCAAATTCTCTCTTGCTCTCTCTCTCTCTCTCAAATTTTTGTCTGTTGATTGCAATTTGCTTTGATCAACAGAGTTTCGCCTGTTTTATCTTGGGAGGCAGATTTGCTACTACCCTAAGCAGATTATAAGGGAGCAAATACTGTCTTAAGGAAAGAGCGCAACGCATTTGACTCAGGCATTTTTTTAGTCAAGTTTCTCCATACTGCCTTTTATCTTTTTCTCTAACAGCTCCACCATGGCAGCTTCCCTTTGTTCCTCGTTCACCATTACAGGCACACGATAACAGTCACAATGGTTGTGACATGTTTGATCTCCCCGTTTCCCCACCATACCACTCTAAAAACTCCTCTTAGACTGCCTCAATGGCAGCTTCTTCCCTCCCTCACTCTTGTCCCTTATACGCTCATCCCCTGTGCATGAACACGGTCACCATGGTGGTGATCTGAACTGCATTACAACCCCCCGAATATCACAGCCTTATCTAGCTAAGAGAGAAAACATGATTTACCTACTTACCGAAAAATCTTCGGGTACTTTCCCTCTGCCTTCGTTTCAAGCCCTTCTTCCCCTTGCCGTTTGCCGTTTGCCGATTGCCGAAATGCTGGAGTGTGAGTGTGTGTGTAAACCCTAGCTCAAATTATTACCACAAGCCCCTTACTCTCTCATTAATAGTTTAAATTTTTATCCGACTATTTTTATGATTGTGAAAATTTTTAAAAATCATCATTTATGGTAATTTAAGATACGAGCATAATTTAATGGAGTATTATGTTCCCCGTTCCACTAATTTTTTGCTAAGGATTGTTTTAATAAAATTACGCTGCAAAAAATATAAAAAAATGTTTCTAATGGTTTCTAAAAATATCATTAATGCTAATCGTTTCTAACGACCTAAATCAGTATCAATTATAATTGCTATCGTAAATTATAACTTATGATCCTACCATTGTCATTAAAGGTTCCATGAAAGTCATTCAAGCCAATCGACGCTAAATATTGTATATAATTATTATCGCTAACAAAATAAATTAACCGGCTAGACAATACCAAAGTTCAGGATATTACAATTATAGATATCAACCCAATGACATATGACTAAACGGTGTTGCAGTAAGTGACGCTAACCATAGAAAGAAAAGTATATTGAGTGAGAACTTCGCTTTATCTAAACCTCATAGATGTCTTTATACACGGGGCTTGAGGAGGTTACCTTTCTTATGTAAATATAGTATCATATTGGCAGTTACCTCGAATGGTTATATTACTTAGTCCATCTCCATCAAGGCTAAAGTCCAAGTCCTTAGTAATTTATAGAATATAGTGAAAAGAATGTGATGCCAAGGAAAGTGGGTTCGCAGTTGACGTGGAGCCGCCACAAGGAATGCAGTCCAAGTCAGATGTCAAGTGCACTGATGTGGGACACAACAAGGGTGGAGCAAGGGAAGAGAGACCAAGGGCTTTCCAGACAGAGCCTGAGGGTGGCAGTGCTACGAGGGTAATGGCAATGGCGAAAGGTGAATACACGATGACAGTCACAGTCCGATGCTTAGGTCCAGAGTCAGGGTTCTGTATGTTTCTCTCTCTAAGATTCTAGAGTGAGAAAGTGAAAATGTTCTGAGAATGTCCAAAATGTCAGAAAATGTCCAAAAACGTCCAAAATGAATTCTCAAGACCTCTATTTATAGAGGTTGAGATGATGATGTCATTAAGCGACACGTGGCGCTCCCCGGGAGTTACACATCATCGAGGAGTCCACATCTGTCGGTGCTCCACGAACTATCGAATTGCATATTCACCTGGCCTACCCCGCAGAGCATCGTTTTCTCTATCTGGAAAGACTAGCTCCCATAACGACGGTGTGGCCAGAGAACCCCTTGATCTAGCCACCAATTCATGCCCTTGTAAAGTCCCACAGGCCTGGCAGCGGAGGGGAAGACCCGACGCCCAGCTGCCAGGTGGACTAGGCGCGATGCCCTCTAAAGACCTACTCTCATCTCGGAGTGACCTGAGGGTCACAGTCCCTAGGGGTGCCGACGCGAGCCCCTAGTGCCGGAGCACGTAGGCCAGTCACGAAGACACCCTGGCGGAGATAGTATCCCTGAGGAATCACCTATCCCGCGGGTGAGTCCTTGTGCCGGAGTACTCGGAGCGCATCAAGGTAACATCCCGGAGGAGCCGTCTACCCGATGGTCCAGGTAGCATCCCGGAGGATCCGTCTACATGGCAGAAGGAGAGTTAAAAAGCTCCCTAGCGGAGATAGTGTCGTGGAGGATTCGCCTATCCCCGCAGGTGAGTCCTTGTGTCGGATCACTCGAAGCGCCTCAAGGTAGCATCCTGGAGGAGCCGTCTACCCTACTGGCCGAGCTAGCATCCCAAAGGAGCCATCTACCTGGCAGAAGAGGAGTTGAAAAGCTCATTGGGGGAGATAGTGTCCCAGAGGAGTCGCCTATCCCCGCAGGTGAGTCCCTATGCTGGAGCATTCGGAGCTCGCCGAGGTAGTATCTTGGAGGGGCCGTCTACCTGACGGGCCTAGGTAGTATCTTGGAGGAGTCGTCTACCTGGCGGAATATGAGTTGAAGATCTCCCTGGTAGAGATAGTGTCCCAGAGGAGTCGCCTATCCCCGCGAGATGCTGCACACTCCGGAGAGTGGGTTGAAGCATGCTCCACGTCCATGGCGGGGGCGTATGGTGTGGTGAATGAGTGTGGTGCCAGGGGGCATGTAACACGATTGTGGCGCATGGGCATAGCGACGACCATCGCAGGACAATAGTTGGTGCTGGGGCACATGTCATAGAGATGGCGCACCGGCGCGGTGAAGTGTGTATGGTGCCCAGGGGCATGACATTGTGACAGAGAGCCTAGGGGCACGGCTGTATCAGCGGCGTGGCGCATGGGCCCAACGGAGTGCGTACGGTGCCCGGGGGGCACGACATTGTGACAGAGAGCCTCGGGGCACGGCTGTATCAGCGGCGCGGCGCATGGGCGTGGCGGAGTGAGTGAGGTGTCGGGGGCACGTTTGTGTTAGTGGCATGGTGCATGGGTGCGACGGAGTGCAAATGGTGCTGAGGAAACTATAGTGTGACAGGGAGCTAGGGGGCACAACTGTATCAGTGGAGCAGCGCATGGGCTGGCGGAGTGTGTGTGGTGTCCAGGCCACATGTCATGGAGATGGCACGGGCGAGGTGAAGCGACGTCCGGGCGACGGGGGTGCGGAGTGACGTCAGGGCGACTGGGGGTCGCAGAGTGACGTCCCGGCGAAGGGGTCGCGGAGTGACGTCCGAGCGACGGGGGTTGCGAAGTGATGTTCGGGCGACAGGGGTCACGGAGTGACTTCCAGACGACGAGGGTCGAGGAGTGACGTCCGGCCCCTTGAAGAGGGGCGGCCTCGGTCTTCCCCAAGGGTTAGCCTTGGCCTTTCCCAAGTGTTGGCCTTTGGCTTCCATACTTAGCATCTTCACTACTCTTCAAGGGGGAGGCCGAGGCCAACCCCAAGGGGAAGGCCGAGGCCAATCCCAAGGGAAAGGCAGAGGCTGACCGCAAAGGGAAGGCCAAGGCTGACTTCCTTTGGTAAGTGCCAAGGTGCACCGACGGGCGACGGGCGACGGTCGGAGCATGATGAGCAATCACGTAAGGATAAGCTTCTTGGTGACGAAGTCACGTAGAAAAAGTGAGAAGTGCACGTGACTTGAGCGTGCACGTATTGACCGGTTGGAGGCGTTAAATGTTACATGTTGCTTGTGCGGAAGTGTCGTGCAAAATGGGACCCCAGAGAGCCTTTTGGGTACGACCAGAATAGGTTGGGAACATAATATAATACCCTTAGTCAGGTTTGACTATTACAGAACATGTGGCCCCTGCTAATTGGTAGTAGATCTTTATCTTTATCATTTTGCCTCTTACTTATTCGCAGGAGTAAGAATAAGGGAGTAACTTGTGAAACTTTAACATTAAGTTCATTTTTATTCAGATGGCTGGTTAAGACCAAATGACCACGAGGCTATATAGTGTGCTTGTAAAGATGTAGGTGTCAAACTAATTGACTGATCAAATGACTACGCAAGTAGACAGAAGCTTAAGGGTGTTGAGCCTGTCTGCCTGGCTACCCGAGTAGAAAAAGCCTTAAGGGCATGGAGCCAGTGCCCAGTGAACACTGGCGCCCAGTAAGCAACTATTGTACACGTCAATTGAAGTGTTCTAATGGAGATCTGTGATGTAATCGTGACCATCGAAGTGTTTTTCTAGAGAGAGAGAGAGAGAGAGAGAGAGAGAGAGAGTGTGAGGGTAGCTGTCACACTTCACTTTCACTACTTGAGAGCTTACGGGGAAGGCTGATGCTCAGAGCTTTATACGAGTCTTCACCGGAGTTCTTCACATTCAATCTTCATCTTCAAATTTCTTTAGATCAAGTAATCTTTTCTCGACAATAGACAAGTGTCTTGGCTTTTATCATTCACAATGTCTTAAACTTGCACGTCTTTGTTATGTGACCAATATTTTTGAAGATTAAAACATAAATATTCTTGAAAGGTCAAGTCCAATGCCCCAATTTCATTCCTTCCATTCTCATTAAGGTGCGGATGAAGGTAGAGTAGAAAAACTTATAGAATAAGCACCTGACCTTTCTTCATCTTATACCGATCTTCTTGGGAGTAACGTGAGCTGGTACGATCTTAGGGCACTTAGAGCGCACTAAAAAATTCCTAACACCATAGAACTTTGACTGCCCCGGGAAGGTGAGCCAAAAAAGTTGGCGGCGAGCGGCCAAATTACAGTGCATTTGGTTCTCCAACAGATAGAGGTTCCTATCTGTATTTTCTGTGCTCGATCATGTAGATGGTCTATTGTTGCCCTCAAACAAGTTGCTTCTAACGAATCGAGATTACTGTCCTACTTTTTCTATCTATGTAACTCTTTAGACATCCCTCCTAGTATGAAGTGTTCTAACAGTTTAGCAAACAGATAGCTCGTATTATGTCAGTTGTAGGCGCCTTGCTGGTTACTATTTAAGCTGATCCCTATTGTATAACCACGCTGGGAAGGATAAGTATGTTTTTGTAAAGCTTTTAGAGGGCCGTAAGAATGTACCCACCGAGTGGATTGTTTGTCCACATACACAGTACATGAACTAAATGAATGAAAAACATGGTTTATAGAGTTTGATTGGGTGTGTGTGGCCAAGTTGAAAAAAGGCCCACATGTTGTATGCAAACATTTGATGAGTAATTACCACTTGCCCGAGAGTGGAATTTTGATAAGCTTGGGAAGTCTCAGAGCTGTAGAAGAAAGATCGGCCATAAGTCTTACTCAACCATTTAATTTGACGCTTGTCCACCGTCACTCTTATATCTAGAATACCATCATTTATTGCAACGCAGCCTCCATGACAAATGTACTTAAGAGTTCTGTTCAACTTAAGCTAGGGAACAAGCCATCCATGGACCAGCTATTTGTTGCAGGGACATCTAAGGTTGGGGCCTCCGATTTGCAACCCATTGGCCTTGGTCGAGGATTTTGATATAGACTTGGCAGCAGTTGCTCATGAAATGCCTCTATCATCTCCTAATAAATTAAGCCAAAGAAATAAGGTGGTGGTTGGGGTCTTTTCTTGTAACATTCCGAAAATCCGGAGCTTCATTACCCCGAACTCCCGGAATGTCAACCTACCACATCACATAAAACCTGTCAAACCCTGTATACTAACACATACTTCCGAGCATCTATTAGACATCAACTCAAATCTTCAAAATATAAGATTACAAAACTGCTTATACTTAAACTATTAAATTTAGGCTCTTTACACTCTCAAGTTCTTATAGAACGAGTTAACAGTATCGACCCACGCAGGGGTTTACTATACAGTAGTAGTGGACTCACTGGAATCTCACTGAGACTCTGCACCCATTCCCGAGCATTCAACTGCTGATCATTACCTACAGAAGGGAATCAAACGAAGAATGAGCTTTTGAGAGCTTAGTAAGATCGTACAAGGATTGAAGGAATTATAAAACGATTCAATGATAAAATATTAAAATATTTTGATAGTCATGAATAGTTTGATAAATTCTAAAACGGTCATAATCAGTCATAAGTATATACCAAAAATGACCAAAGACAATTTTAGATAGACATTAAAACAAACATTGACAATCATCCTAGTTTCAAAACGTACATTAACAATCATAACCAAATACCAATACAATCATTTGAAGATCATTTCAAAGCCATCATTTTAAAAAGAAAGATGATTTTCCCAAAGGGTTTCAAAATGAACACAGATACTTCAAAGGGTAATAGGAGAAAGGGTTTCAGATAATCACAAACAATTAATCACAATATGGGGATGAGTTTCAACTCAATCCCCTTAATTCAGATATCAAGACATTCATTTGAACATCGTTTTAAAAACAATCATTGTAAGTTACAATGTGAACAAACTCAGAGATATTGATCCTGGGCAGAGGCAATGCCATTTAGGGAATGTACAGAAAATGTATATATGCATGATGTATGATAACTAGACTTTTTCCTTAAGGTTCTAGCACTGCATAATTACGCATGTTCAGAGCCCTTATAACGCTTTCCACAGAATGGATTTTCAGGTCAACACAGAGAACAACAATCAAAGATTAACACGAAATTCAATGTTTGACATGTAATAAAATGAGCATCAACATGAATTCAAATGACCGAAATCAATTGGGGTTTCAATGACAGTTAAGCTTGTTGATATAATTCATCACTCAAAATTTCAGAAAAACCACGAATAAATTGTAAGAATAAATATGAACAATTATCAAATTTAGGCACAATAATTCAGAATAAAGGCATTCAAACAATTATCGAATTTGTTCAGCATGTGACACAAGGTGGCATCGATAAGATTTCCAAACAACCGATTCAGGTTCAATGTTAGGGTTTGCTTGGCAATAACCTATTGATACCAATGCATAATTCAGTATTCGATAATAGCCATAAGTAAATCGAAAGAGTACTTACGAATACAAGTTATCAAAATTAGGGTTCAGACATAAGTCGTAACCCAGGGTTCAGATAGAATCCCTTACATGAATCCGAAGCTAAATTAGCCTAATCAGAAAATCTTTTACTTTAACCTAGACGAAACAATAAAGGGATGAGAATACAGTCTACACTACGATATTTTAAACTCAATACTGACTCATGCATACTCCCAAAACAGCTCCCGCACCGAGTACGTAAAATTACCAAAATGCTCCTTATGTCTAAAATTACCAAAAGCACCCCTCTCATATCTAAGTTACCAAAATGTCATTCTCGTAAGTAAAACCACTAAAATATCCTTACGGTATGTGAATTACTCAAAATACATTTTATAGGTAAAAATTATCAAACTACCCCTTATAGGGAGCAAATTATCAAAGTATCCCCTAGAGATTCACGGCACCAGAAAAATCTCAAAAAAACTTTAAAATACTATTTTAAGTATCCTGAAGTCATTTTTGGGTTAAAAGTATTTTAAAAAAATATTGTCCAAAAATTCCAAACAGGTGTCCGGACCGAGCGCTTCAAAGCCAGTTCTGCTAAAAATGGCTATCGACCTCGAAGTGGTACCAGAATTTAGAAAATGAAATATCTCAGTAATATGAGGTTTTTCTAAAATTTTTAGATTAAAATAACCTCGTTTGCTATGTCAAATAATTTGAGTATTTTCTTTAATTGATAACCCTAATTTAGCATCTTTTGAGGATATCGAAAATTTCCAAATTTTTTCACAACGTGCTCTCGTAAAAAGATTGGGGGTTACTGTTTCGGACTTTGTCAAATTCTGAGCAGGAATATTTTTAAAAATTTTGTAGTAACTGATAACCTACCCCTTTAGTGACAATTGCAGTCACTGTTTAGATTGAAACACACACTAATTCACCTTAATTACACACAGTCTCTTCCTTACTTCTCCCCCTCTCTGTCGAAGCACTACATACACAATTTACACACACTGCTACACATAGACACACAGTCTAACACACCCAATTACACACATAATCACACATAATTTCACGCACAGTCCACACCCTAACACACACCCACCCACCCATACACACCCCACACCCTATCACTCAAACACATACTGTCACACACTCAAACACACACACATAACCCTCGGCAACCGTCTGAAAACCCATAACCTTGCCAAAATTCCTCCTAAACACACACTAACACCACCATACCACACACAGAATCACCCTATCACACAGAAACACACATTGTCCTACAGCACACACACACACACACACACACACACTGCACATACTGCACACCCTTTAAACCATGCACAAACCTCACCAATTTTTCTCATACACACTCTTGTACACATAATACCACACATTCACACACAAAAACATCAAAATTACACACCCGCATACGCTGAAAGACGTATATGTCCAAACTAATGCACTCATAGTGAACACACACACTGCACACATATATAACACACATACCTTCCCCGAATTTACACACTAAAAAGGTGAGGATTTGCCTCAGAAATTCAGCCCTAATTTCTCTCTGACTGCACTTGCGGAATCCCCTTGCTTTCTCTTTTTATTCTGCTCTGTTTTGGTTTCCTCTATTCTTGTTCTTCTATTTTTCTCAAATTCTATTTTTCTCCCAAAAATTTCCTTTTCTATTCTTTATTCTCTTAAGACTTACCATACCCCCTCATTTGTTTATAATATAATTACATTAGTCATTAGCTAGGAAGTAGGAGGTGGCCACATTATGATCAATTTCTTTAAAATTAGACATATAATGCCTAACTTTCAAAAATTACAAAATAGCCCCCAAAGTTTTTCAAAATTACAAAATGACCTCAAAAGTTTTAAAAATTATATTTTGCCCCAAAATTGTTTTAAGCTCCCATACTCTACGAATACCCGAGCATTGCTTAAATTAATGCCTATTTATTTTTTGGGTCACAGATAATTATTTTTAAACCACTCAAAAAGTGCAGGATATTACACTTCTGGCCTGACTAGATAGAAAAGAAGAAAACCAAGTGGGAAAAGCAATTTTGGCAAGACTGAGGAACTTCACTCTTCATGTTCGGTACTTACTACTTAGGAATATATTTTCCATTCTAAAGAGATAGTCTGGAAGTGGGAAGCAACATGATTATTTTGCGGACAGGAAGGTTGTTAAGCCTATGTTCATTCTAGCAATGTGCAGACAATGGTACAAGAGGTTACACAGGTAACACTTCGCATTTTTCTTTTTTTTTTTGGTTACCTGTATTGAAGCTTACTGAATCTTCTAAAATTTCTTCTAAAGACAATTACTACGGTGGAAGCCAAGAAGTGGATTTTCACTAATCGTTCCTTGGAAGATAGCTTTGAGAAATTTACAATGGAAAAAAGCTGCCATTGGGTAGTGGAGAAAAAAGATGGAAGAGGCGGCCAAAAAGTTAATGTAATATTCTGAACTTCGGGAGGCGGTTAAAAATACCATCTGGGCTTTGAAAAATAAACGGGCGTTAAATTTAAGTAATACTCGAATATTAGGAGTGCATAGGAGCTTATAATATTTTAGGACAAAAATGTAATTTTCAAAATTTTGAGGGTATTTTTGTAATATTGGAAAAAAACTTTGGGGGGCAATTGTGCAATTTTCTAAAAGTAATTTAGGAACCTTTTTTTTATGTGCCATCTCCTACTAGCTTAATGACTAAGCTAGGGAAAAAAAGAAAGAAAAAAATAATTTAAAAAAGGGAAGGATAAGTCTAAAGAAAAAAAAACAAACGAAAACCAAAAGGGGAAACCTTTCCCTTCAGGGAAAGAAAGAGGAACCAAGACAGAGAATCAAAAACAGGGGAGAAAAGAATTAAGAAAAAGAAAAAAAAAGGAGAAAACAAGAAGAAGATCAAAACAGAAAGCTTCGGGAAGAAATTACGAGAGAGATTGTGGAATCTCCTCAAGGTATTTTCCTGTGGGATGCGAATTTATTATGCCATATATTTAGTTGGGTGTTTCAAGAATTGTGTGTGTTGCCCACTATATATGCTTCGGGTATGTGTGTTTACAGTGAAGGGTCGTGACTTTTGGTGAATTGTGAGTGTTAGAGGGTAGGTGTAATGTGTGGGAGTGGTTTAGTGTGTCTGTGTGCGTTCCTTGTGTGTGCGCAGGTGAAGCAGGGAGAAGGGAACAACTGTGGGTGCTCATGTGTGTGTAATTGTGGGTATATATTCATTTTATTGCGTAAATTATGGTGTTAAATGAATTTAGATTAAGTGTGGATGTTAGGAAGTTGTTCTTGTGCGCATTTGTGAGTTGTGTGTGTGTTTGAGTGTGTAACTGTGTGGGTTCTTGAGTTTGTGAGCTACGGGTGAGATTTGTGTGTGTGAATTAAGTGTTAAAATGTGTGTTTAAGGGTGTGTTAATGTAATTAAGGTGGTTCAATGCATTTATAATAATTTGGAATAGATTGGAGGTGAATTAATCGGTGGTTGTGAAATGGGTGTGGGATGAACATCACGGTTGGAGGAAGAAGACACTGTGTGTTCTTAAGGTGTAATAGTGTGTGTATAATATGAATAGTGTTTGTTTTTGTCGCTAATAAAGGGATATTAATTTAGGCAGTCTTCCACGAATTTCTATAAGTAGTTAGAGCCAAAATTAGACAAAGTCCAAAACAGTAACCCCCAATATTTTCACAAGACGTACACTCTGGAAATTTTTGGAAAGTTTTAGGATCTGTAAAGAGTGCTAAATTGGGGTACCGATCAAAGAAATACATCGAATTATTTAGCATAGTAATTCAAGTTATTTTAATTTGAAAATTTTATAGAAACCTTATTTTACTGATATTATTCATTGTCTAAAATTTCGTGCCATTCTGAGGTTGATAGGTATTTTTCGCGGAACTAGCCTTTTGCTTAAAATAGCGGTTTAAGATATTTTGAGATTTTTTCGGTGGCGAAAACCCCCAGGGGTGTTTTGGTAATTTACCACCCCGAAGGGGTATTTTGGTAATTTTACCTATAAGAGATATTTTGAAGTAAATTTACATAAAATAAGGTTATTTGGGTGATTATACTTACGGGTAGACCGTTTGGGTGATTTAAGTCCGAGAGGGGCATTCTGGTAATTTTACACCTCAGGGGCATTTTGGTAATTTTACGTACACGGTACGAGGGGTTCATTTTGGGAGTATGTGTGAGTTCGTATTAAGTTATAATTTTGTTCTGTAGGCTGTATTCTAATGGTTCGATTATTCCGTTTAAGTTAAAGTTAAAGTTAAAGACTTCCGGTTATGATAATTTAGCTGCGGATCCAGGTAAGGGATTCTATCTGAACCTTGGGTAAGGATTTTTGTCCGAACCCTTATTTGATTACTTGTACTCGTAAGTACTCCTTTGATATATTTATGACTAATGCCGAACTCTGAGTTATGTATTGATATCAGCATGTTCTTGCCCAGAAAACCCTAATGTTGAACCTGAATCGGTTATTTGGAAATCTTGTGATGCTCGCATGTTATTGCGTGCTGAGAAAATTTGATAATTGTCTATATCCATTCTTCCGAATTGTTGTGATTATATTCGATAATTATTCGCAGTCATTTTTGTTGTTTATCTGTGATTTTTCTTCTGAAATTCTGATTTCTTCTGAAAATTCCGAATGCTGACTTATGTCAGTATGATTATTGTTATTAGAACCCGAATTGATTTTGGAGATATGAGCTTATGTTAACGCTCATTGATATTGTTAATTTCTGTGTTGACCTGGGTATCTGTTTAGTGGGGAGGCGGTATAAGGCTGGTTGAATCCTGCATGAAACGCAGGCTAGTACCCAAGTGGACTAGTAATTATTTTAGTACATCATGCATGTGTACACTATATTAGCTTGCCATAATGGCATTGCAATCGCCCAAGATCAACATTGATTTTTGATTTTATTAGCTAGAATGATTTGTGCTTGGGTTGAAAGCCTTTGACAAATATTCATTGTATTTAGTTAGAAGGATTTGTACTTGGGTTGAAATCCCTTGACAAGCCTTTATCGTATTATCTGATTTGATTTCTGCTTGGGTTAAAATCTCTCGAAAAATCTTGCTGTATTTTTTAAATGAATTTTTGCTCGGATTGAAATCCCTTGAGCAAGGAAAATTTTTGTGGTACTTGAAAAGGATCTTTTATTGATCGTTCTGGAACTCATCATGAGTATTATCATTTATTTTGGTATCTATTTCTGATGAATTTCAATCATTTTGAGAATCATTGAGTTTTTGACCGTTTAAAGTATTTTGGAAATCTTTGTCAGTTGGATTCTTTGAATCATTTTGTAATCCTTTTGGTAGTCCTTGTACGACCTTACTGAGCTCTCAAAAGCTCACCCTTCGTTTGGCTCCCTTCTGCAGGTAATGATAAGCTGTAGCAGGTTCGGGAATGGGTTAGAGTCTGTGTGAGCTTCCGATGAGCCCGCCACTTCCGTGTAATGAGACCTTTGTGTGGGTCGGTACCGTTACCTTGTTTATATGGACTCGAGTTGTAAAGAACCTAGGTTTTAATAGACCAAGTTTAGGCAGTTTTGTAAGTTTGTATTTGACGAATTTGAGTTGGTATCAGATTAAATATTTTGAAGTGTGAGTTAGTGAACAGATTTGACAGGTTGATGTGATCTGGTAGATTAATGACCCGGGAGTTTGGGGCGGCGGAGCTCTGGATTTCCGGGGGCGTTACAGTTAAAGACCTAATGGATACAAATGAAAATTTTGAGGGCAGAAGTCCAAAAGAAGAGGAGCGTTGCTCACAATGTTATCCATCTCTAGAGGAGTTCGCCTAGATTCTGAGAGATGGGGAAGAGAAACAATATGATCTCTCTTATCCAAAGAGTTTGACTATTGCAAAAAGAGCTTAGGGAATAGCCATGCTGAGATAGCTTAATAGATTTTCCTGGACGATTTCAAGTATCCATTTGAGGCTCTTATGGGAGAGGAGTTAGTCCAAGTTAGGGCAAAACAACCAGCCACTATTGTTGCTAGGGAACTTGCTATGACCTTCTCTGCAAGGCAATCTTTAGGTGGAGATACACATTAGGCCGTGCATATAATGGAAAAAAAGCTAACGTTGTAGGTTATTAGTAATTAACCTTGAAGCTTACCTTTTATAAGTCTTTAAAAACACAAAGATCTTTCTAGAAATATGACAATGTTTTTTGATAATAGATGGTGCCCTCATGAGGATAAGTCGAGTCTAAAAATATAACTAGCTAAAAAATGTGCCAAGTGTTGGCAAAGATAAAGGGTACAAAAGGGCCGAACAAAAAAACTAGGATAACAAAAGACAAGGTAAGCCTAAAAAGTTGTACATGTTGGGATTTTCCCTAAAACCTTGACATTTTATTGGCATCATTCTAGATCCAATAATACTGCATGCTTTATTAATTGGTCATGCATGTTATCTTTTATTTCTATATTACATGCAATATGACTTATGTGTATAACATACTTGTACATGAAAGATATATATCATTTGATACACATAATGAAATAGTTACGTTCACAATGTTAGATGAAATTAGAAAAAATCACCTAGCATGTTGTAGTGCTTAATTAGATGGTTTATGTTGAGCATGGAAGTGGAGACTTCAAGTTACGTACTAGCGCATTTGTGTAATGCATTAACTGTATCAATTTGAGTAGTATTTTATCGTGCTACTGTGTGACAACACATTTTTCAAATACTCTTACATAAAAATTTATAATTCTGCGATACTGATGAACTCAAATTCATGATATACATTGCTTTGATACTCCAATGAGTGCGATTAATTTGTAATCATCAATACCTCAGCTATTGAGTAATGTGTGTTAGGGATGTTGAGAAAATTATCTATTGTCATGAATTTCTATATTTTCTTTTAACAATATGATACTCCCTTAAGTTAACTCATTGTTAATCATGAAACTTGGTCAAGTCAATAATAAGATACATTGCAAAAAGGTTGATTTAATTTATAATTCAATTGATGATCAAGGTTTTGAATTAGGTACTTAAGTATTAGATGAGAATTTTCAAGACTACAGTTAATTAATTTTAAGAATATTATGATTATCATATAGAGGCAATTTTCATATAGTTGGTAAGGGTTTATACCATATTTTCTGGACTATAGTGCAACAGTTATTTAGTGGTGTTAATTGTAATTCATAGGTTTTGGATAAGGTTACAAGTGTAGAAAGGTCAATTTCATGTCACTTATAAATTGACACGTGTCATTTTTTGTCATTAAAATAAATGTTCAATGACAAATAGAAAGCTAACACGTGTACGGTATGTGGTTGAATAAAAATTTTCACATGTTATACCATAAACATGGTATTTATCTCTTCACAAAATTAAGAGATAATCATTAGAGAGGTACATTTCTACAGGAACACTCTCATGTACCCCTACAATTTATCGGATGGCCCTAAGGGGTGGACAAAACTCTCCTAAGTTAGCCAGCCAGAGTCTACTCTCCCAAGCCAGAGCTCTGTTAGCACAAATTCCTCAAGCTGGAGGATACATCATTCCAATTCAGACATTCAAATCGTTCGTTGCGGAATTCATTAAGTCTTTGAATGAACTAAGACTTCGGTCAAGCGTTAATCAAGAGAAGAATCAGAGGGCCTTTTCTTTGTAAAAAAATATATTCCAAGAATCATACTCGCTTTTCAAATCAATACAAACTTCATTTATCGCTAATTTTCATGTCTTATCTTTAGACTCAAAATTATGTGTACAAATTTTTGGCATGCCTGGTGGGACTTTCTCTGCTTCTCATCTCATCTCGTCTCTTTATCAAACAAAAAAGATAATCTCAAATTTGTTGATCCAATGGCTTTGAAGATTGACGCCTCAAAGATAACTCGCTCTTAGGTAGCCGACTCGAAAATTCCATCTCCTGTCAATTACGGGGCTCTAAGCATGGGCGCGGAGACTTGTAGCCAAGCAAAGGCCAAAGTCGAGCAAGTTCACAAGGGGCTTCCTGGCTAAGAATTTGCTCTTCGACACTAATGAGTCAAGAAAGACTCCTGGTTTAACTCCGCCAGGGGGAAAAAGACAACGTGTTTAATGCTATGCAGGCTGTCACACACACTCATGTTTGAAGAATCCGCCTCAAGCCCTATGGTTTCGTCTGTCCATAGGATAATGAAGAAGACATTTCAAATGGTGAATAAGTGCCAACTTTTCCTACCAAATCCCCAAAGTTCAAGATTGTCTCACCGCAGTTCGTTAGCTCTATTGGTACTTTTTCTGGCACCATGGCTGTCATGGTGACGAATGCTTTAAATCTTAAGGAGCAAGTTAGAGCCTAGAAAAACATTTGAGTTACATACAAGAACTGTCCAATGCTCAAATTGCCACACTCTTTGTAAGCTGGAGGTAAGGGAGGTGCAGAAACAAGCCATGCTAAAGAAAAGAAGAACAAAGAAGTCCCAGAAAGAAAAGATTCCAACAAGAAGACAGAACCAGAAAATGCCTTTCAACTCACGTCTGAAGGTTCTATTCGCGTTGACCAGCTTAAGGAATTCATCATGGGTACTATTAAGGACAAATTTGAAAGGCCTACAAAGTCTTCCCTTACTTATCCCATATTGTATACCCAAAAGATCGATCTTCTAAGGATACCTACCGTTATCAGCCGCCAAATTTCCAATAGTTTGACGGTAAAGACAACCCCAAACACATATTGCTCACTTCGTGGAAACATGTAACAATGCAGGGACCTACGAAGATCATCTTGTCAAGCAGTTTGTCATATCTTTGAAGGATAACGTGTTTGACTAGTACACCGATCTTTAGCCTAACTCGATCAACAATTGGGAACACTTAGAGCAAGAATTTCTCAATAGCTTTTATAGCATTTGTCACACAGTTAGTATAATCAAGCTTACAAATTCACACCAACGGAAAGATGAGCCATTGACTACATCAGCCGATGGATAAATCTCATTCTTAATTGCAAGGATCGCCTAAGTGAGTCTTTTACTAACGAGATGTGCACTCAAGGGGTGTAGTGGGTACTACAATTTATCCTTCAGGGAATGCGACCAAAGATTTTTGAGGATCTCACGACCAACGCCCATGACATGGAGCTTAGCATCACTGTGCATGAAAACCAAGGTATGCCAATTTAAGACTTTCAAAAGAGCAAGGAAAAACAAGACACTCGTAGAAGAGGCAAACCTTTTTCAACCAAATCTGACGACAAAGAGTCCATGGTCATGGACAGGGGGCCAATCAGACTCTCTACTAAGAGTAGGACGAAAAAAGTAGACAAAAGAAGTGTTCTTCACGAGAAGGGAAGGAAATGACTTTCTTTAAAGAAAATGCAGGACAAGGAGAACCCATATCTTGATTCACATGTGCTTGACATGCTTGATGATTTACTTAGTGTGGAGCTTAATGATTTGCCACAAAGGAAGCGACTGGAGTAGGCCGACCGGTTTAATGACCCAAAATATTGCAAATATCATCGATTACCCACCTTGTTGAGAACTGTTTTGTCCTAAAAGACAAGATCATGGAATTAGCACGTCGAGAAAAGGTTATCCTTGAGAAAGACAAGGCTTGCGCAAATCAAACTTCCGTCTCCTTTGGCTCTTCCACTCCTCCATTCATCCGTAGTTTCTTCATATACCATCCAGTTTGGTTCACTCGATCCAACTGAAGTCACGATAACAAATTCGCAATCAACTCAAGCACTAATTCCTCCTAGTCCATCTGTCATGACTTTTATTCATGGGACAGTGACTCGATAACCTCAAACGCCACTATCTCAGAGAGCGAAAGATGGACCTTCTTCACCTATCAAAATAAGTGAAAGGCATTGACAAAGGACAAAGATTTGATAAGGTTTAGGATGATTACAAAAACACTCTAGTTTCAAGATGCAAAAAAGATCAAGGGGAATTCTTCCCTTGCCTACTGGTTTACTCAATTAAAACCCTTGAAACCTTGTCACGTAATATGAATTCCTACCAGAGTGGCTGCCCGATAGAAGTCCCAGCAACTGCAGATAACATGCGTGCTACATCTCTCAAGTTGAGGACGTTGCAAGTGAAAGTTAAGGCATTGCTTCCCCATAGGATATTGTAGATGAAAGTCAAGGCACTGCTTCCCAACTAACTCATAGCCCAGTCGTAAAAGGCAGTCATATGTATGCTAACAACTGTCTCAAATCTGCATGCAACATTACATTCTCTGTTGATGATTTGCTGCTCGGCTCACGACCATATAGTCGTCCTTTTTCGTAACTGGGTATACTTGTGAACAAAGACTAAATAGGATGTTGCTTGATGGTGGGTCTACCATCAACATTTTACCTGTTAAAGTAATGAAGGAACTTGGGAGTTTGGTTGATGATCTTGGAAGTAGTCGCCCAATGATTCAAGGATTCAACCAAGGAGGCCTGAAAGCTGTTGGCATAACAAGGTTAGAACTGCTAATTGAAGATATGGCTTCGAATGCTTTATTCCATGTGATAGACATGAGGACATCATATATCATGATTTTAGGACAACCATGGCTACAGAATAGTGGGATAGTACCGTCAACACTTCATCAATGTTTCAAATATTGTAGCGATGGTGTAGTAGTCATTTACAGAGCTAGAATCCCACTTTGCTGATGCAAAGTTCTACGTCAAGGCCCCCATGGAAGATGTTCAGCCAAGCACTTCAAAATTAAAGAGCGAGGAAAAACCCCTAAAGAAATCCTCAGTAGAGATAGTCGAAGAGGTCGCTCCGATACAGCAAAAAGACAAGGAACCAAAGGATACTAAAGATGGCATTTTTGCAAAGTCACCTACTGACAAGGCAGCCAAAGCCACTCCAATTCTCCACTATATTCTAAGGTCAAAACAGGGGGAAGGACAATCACCAGTTGGTGAAGCAATGAAAGGATTGACATTACCTACTATTGAACTCAACATGCCTATGCAAACCTCCACTAAAAGGTTTTGTAGATGGAAGAAAAAGAGCTAATTGAAGGTAATTTCCCTATAACCAGACAGAAGAAGGATTTGATCCAAATGTTTATGAGTTGCTTGCAAAAGCCAGATATGACTCACAAGACCCACTTACTTTAGGTGTACTTATGCCAGAAGTTACTAGAGAAAAGGTTCACAGGCTAAATCCTACTCAAAAGATGCTTTAAGAAAGGAGACATCCCGTTCAGCGACCACAAATAGAGATTGGATTTGCTCCATTAGTCCCCGCTCGTATTTTAATTAAGAGGACGAGCACTCAATACATAACATTTGAAGATGAAGTTCCAATTAGAAATTTTGTTTTTGATATCCTTGAAATCGACAAATCTCTTGCAAAACTTTGGCTTTAGAAAAACAAAATGGAGATTTAAAACTTGAGATTTGTGATTTGAAAATTTGTCTTGAAAATTTTGTTGATGGTCAAAACAATATGGATGTCATGCTTGGATGCCAAAGAATTGGCCCAAAACAAAGGTGGTCTTAAATTAGATCCATTGGCCTTGCCTCCTAAAATTTTTCAACAACAAGCTAGATTGAATATTCATACAAAACAACCAAAGAGCTATTGCACACCATTTACACATTGCGGTTGGTGCAACAAGAAAGGGCATACGACTAATTATTGTCCTTGTAGAATTGTTTATGCTAGAGATAGAAAGAAAATGTGGGTTATTCAAGAGTTTCTTAATGTTGCTAAGACTAACACTTATGGACCCAAGAAAATGTGGCTACCAAAAGTTAGACCTTAATTGTGATAATAGGTTGTTCAAAGCAAAGGCAAATAGCAACAAGGATAAGGCTTCAAAAAAATTTTGAAAAGGAGGAGCAACAAGCTAAATCTTAAAGGGGAGTAAGCATTCCAAGACTGGACATGCTACTTCAAATGAGGATAGACGCAAAGCTAGTCAAGAAAAATGGAATTCAAGAATATTCACTCATGAGCTGTAACATCCCGAAATCGCACAACTAAAACGGTTTCCGCACAGGGCTAACCTAACCGAAATCCTCGTACGCTCCTTAATGGGTTACGATACTCCAAATAGATATTAAATTATAATAAAAAACTTTTATAACTTAAAACATTATAAAAAGAAAAAATATAAATTTTCTGGATTTTCAAATATTTTTGAATTAAAATAATATCTTTAAATACAAGAAAAGTCCAAAAATAGCTATTAATATTTCAAGCTGGAAACTAAGTCCCATTATTTTTCATAATAGCTTCATAATATATAGGAAGAATATTGAAACTGAAATTAGGATTTAAAAAGTGGGTGCACTTTGTTATTTGAATTTTTCCAGACTTAAATTTTACGTTTCTTTGATGATAGTCTTTTGAGATTATTAGAATTGGTATAGCTGCTATGATAATAGTCATTCATTTTTTTGGGGTTTGAGGATATTATTGTCTTAGAGATTGTGATCGATCGATTGTTTAACATTCTAAAAATTTCAGGATGTTACATGAGCTCAATTCCTTGGTAATTCACGAAGAGTGTAAAACTTAATGATCTTCTCAACGTTGTGCTATGTGCTAAACTTATATGTTATCAAGTATGTAAGCATTCCAAGATTGGATATGCTACTTCAAATGAAGATAGCCTCAAAGCTTGTCAAAGAAAACATACTTCAAGAATGATCACTCATGAGCTCAATTCCTTGATAATTCACCGAGAGGGTAAAACTTAATGATCTTCTCATCGTTGTGCTATGTGCTAAACTTATATGTTATCAACTATGCTTATATTGTTAAATCTAAAAAATAACTTGCTTGTTGAAAAATCATGCGAACTATGGTCTAAATTGTGAGTCCTTGATTGTTTGCTTCTCTATGTTATAATCTTGGATACTTTTAGGATTTAGATGACGATGTACGGTCCTCTTGCACTTTTATTGGTAATATTGACTGTTGATGACCATCATTTGCTCTGTAGAAATTCCATGTTGAAATCATGGCATCTTAATGCTTCAAGTTGCCATTCCTACACACGCACCTTTTGGTAATGCCAATGGGTGAGCATGATTTGATTAGACATTTAGTTGTGTTTTCTTGGATACTTTTGGCATTGTTTGAGGGGGAGCATTCATAGGATGGAATATGCATATGGTAACTTGATAGGGAAGCTTACATACTTGAATCACATACTATCTTGTTACTCTTGAAAAATGCATGAAGTAAACGAGATTATTGCGTTACATTGCATATCTTTCTTTGGATCATGAAGGAACTCTTGATGTCATCCGTAGAATTTCATGAGTTATATGCACTTCATGCCATTATCTTGCTTATAATTATCTATTCACACATGCATACCTTTGTCTTTTTGTTGATGACAAAGGGGGAGACATAATCTTGATTATATGCTATGTGATTATGTGTTTCGAGAGAACATTAGAGGAAGAGCATATCTTGTATTAGCTAGGGGAAGCTAGCTATGAGCTTAATTGATGTATGAGATAAATTAACATGTCTTGAGTATACTAGAGATGATTGAATGTTCTAAATGAGATTGTTGTGCTTAATTGACTACCATATGATACATCTTACCTTATATAGAATCAACGTTTGTCATCATCAAAAGGGGGAGATTGTTATCCCTATGGTTGGATAATCTAGGCTTACATCTTATTTTGATGATAACTACACATTAATTATGTTCTAATGTGTACTTTGAGTGTATTCTTAGTAGGTATATACATGCACACCCATGAAAACACATTTGAGAAGTTAGATAGATAGATTAAAGCCAAAGAAAGTTGAAGTTATAATGGACATGGTGTAGAAACTTCATCAAGTCCAATGACAAAGAGCAACAAAGAATGTATAGGCTAAGTTACTTTTGATTATGATTAAACTTTAATATTATGTAACTAGTCTTGGTTTGATACTTGGATTGATGACTATTGCCTAAAATAACCGTCGAACACCTTGTGCATCGCATGTGAGTTCATAACCCTTCACACAAGTGTATTTCCTGAAAATGAGTGAACTTTGGAGCTCACTCATATTTTCTCAAGAATATTTTTGGAGCTAATCTTTTCATATCTTGATAAAAAAATTTATTAGCTTTTCAACGCAGAAAACGGCACCTCAATCCGATTTTTCTAGAGAAAGTTATGCCCAAAATAAGAAAAGTGATTCTATGAGACAACAGATAGGCAGTATGGTAATACAGTCGACTTCATTACAATACAGTTGACTGCATTGGTCAAAATTCAGTTCATACGGCTATTTTTTAGGACAAGATTGCATTGGGAATACAGTCGACTGCAATGACAGTTTTGCTCACTCTATGTCTATAACGGCTATATTTCATATATTCTCTATATAAATGATTTGGGGCTTCATCATACACCATGAAACCCACATTTCAAGCCTTCATTCATTAGAGAAACATCAAGGCTCAAAGATTAAACTTTTCTCTCTTCATCTTCATGATTTTACCTCATTAAAGAGAGCATCTTTGTGAACAATTGGGTCAAAAGTCCATATTATTTCCATTGTGCTCAATCAATTTTCAAGTATACATCACAGTACTATACAGTTTATATCGCACCTACCTATACAGGTTGTATATACATCTTAGTACAAATAGTCCCTCTCTAATTTCCTTACTTTAGTACCTTGTGAGTACTCATCCCCCATGTGTTGCACAGCTATGCATTCCTCTCTGTGGCTGGAGCTTCTGTCCAGTTATACACTCTATACTTAATCCAATTTTGTATAACATGAAGGCATCCTTGTACACTGGAACTTTGGTGCTCAAAAACTCTCAGATTCCTTTCTTGCCATATCCCATATGTTGTCACTGCCACCACTAATTTGTTAAGCTTTGCTTGGAAACTTTTCCCCTGAAAACTCTGGCTGCTTCATGCAGAAATTGCTTCCATGTTCCTTTTTTTATATGTATTCTCTGTTTACTCAGCACCATTTGCCATAGTTCCTGTGCATACTCACATTGCAGGAATAAATGGTCTATGGTCTCAGGGTGTTTTCCACAAAGATCACACGTATCATCTGTTAACAAATTCCAAGTTTTCAGTTTACTCTTGGTTCTGATTCCTCCTTTTCTAATTAACTACAGCATCAAAGCACATTTGGGTATATTACATGGAAACCAGATTAGTTTCCACCAAGTAACTGCTAGTGCTTTTGTTCTCGACCTTCCCATGTTGATTTTATAGTGAAATTGCCACTAGGATGAAGTTGCCAGCTGATTTTGTCTACTTGCCCCCTATTAGGTCTAGGTAATGATCCCAGCAATTGGTTGAGGAACCTCAATTCATCTGATCTGAGAGTTGGTAAAGTCCATGCTCCCCCTTGTATAATAACACTGACTTTGTTGTGCATATTCAGTCCAGCATCATGCATTACTCTATGCCCCAATCTATTAAGTAATGTATCCTCTCCAACCCATCTATCAAGCCATAGCCATATATCTTCTCCATTCCCCACTTTGTATGTACATAGCTATACCATCTGATTCCTCATTTTTACTAGTTTTCTCCAAGTACAGGATAAATTCATTGGTGGTTTGAAGGTCCATAGATGTCTATGCTTTATAATATATGTGTGACACCATTTGACCCATAATGCATCTTTTTTACTAGCCAGGTCCCATAAATGTTTCCAGCTTGCTGTTTTATTCCATTCTACCAGTCTCTTTAAGCCAGGGCCACCTTCTCTTTTAGGGAGACACGGCTCTTTCCAAGATACTTTGGCCCCATTGCATTGACTGTCTTTACCATGCCATACAAAGGACCTGATCTTGCCTTCAATCTGATTAATTATCTTCTTTGGTAGTAAAAATATTATACACCAATAAATTTGCATGCCTATCAAAACTGAAATTGCCAATTGGAGTCTGCCAGCATATGATAAGTATTCAGTTGTCTAGCCTAATATCTTCTTGGTGATTCTTTCTACTAGAATCTTGCAGTCTTTATACTGCAATTTGGTTGATATCAATGGGACTCCTAGGTATTTTACTGGGAATTCACCAAGAGGAATGCCAATGATGTCCACCAACTGAGCTATAGCATTTCCATCTACCCCTGCTCATATATAGCACTTTTCTAGAGATTAGGTGCTAGGCCAGACAGTTGTTCAAATTCTTAGAATGCTGCTTTGAGTAGCTTGAGAGAGCTTGTATCAGCTTTGGCCATCAAAAATAGATCATCAGCAAAGCTTAAATGATTGATGTTAAGCTCTTTGCACTTTGGATGATATGAGAAGCCATCAGCCTGAGTGTAGCTATCTAGCAAACCTGAAAAAGCTTCCATTACTAGTAGAAAAAGGTAAGGAGAAATATGATCTCCTTGCCTTAATCCTCTAGCACTAGCAAAAAAACCCGTCCATGTTGTCATTCAAGCTAATTAAAAACCTTGCAGATGTAACACACTCCATAATCCATTTCACAAACTGTGATGGGAATTCTGTAGCTTCCAGTACACTTTTTAAAAAATCTCATCCCACTGAATCATATGCCTTCTTCAAGTCTAATTTTATGACACATCTTGGCTGCCCCCTTTGCCTGTGGTAATTCCTCACCAACTCTTGCATTAATAGGATATTGTCTGCAATGCTTTTTCCTGCTACAAAGACAATCTGCATTATATTGATCATTCTAGGCAGCACTCTTTTGATTCTTGCACAGAGGATGTTTGACACCCCTTTGTATATTGCATTGCAGCAAGCAATAGGTCTAAAATCACTCATATTATTGGAGCAAGGAACCTTGGGGACTAATGTCAAACTTGTGCTATTGAACCACTTGATCCATTTATTCTTGTTTAGCATTTCTTTCACTGCAACCATTACATGTGGTCCCACTACCTCCCAATTCCTTTGAAAAAATTTAGAAGTGAAGCCATCAGGTCCAGGGGCCTTGTTTGCTCTCAGAAAGAAAAATGCCTCATTTATTTCCTTTTCATCCACAGGAGCAATTAGCATTTGCTTATCCTCTTGTGTAAGCTTTCTGTGGATCACTGCTTCTAATCTAGTTTTCATTTGAGTTTGGGCTTGGACTGAGGTCTCTAAGAACTCTAAAAAAAATTTGATTGCAACTTGGTGTACCTCTTTTGCTCCCACCACTGGATTCCTTCCATGTCTTTTATTGCTAAGATCTTGTTGTGTGCTCTATGAATTTGCATTTTCTTGAAAAAAATATCTTGTGTTATAGTCCCCAAGCTTTATGTCTTTGACTCTGGCTTTTGTTGAACAATTCATTGATTGAGAGTGATCATTCTTCAAGTCATCAATTCTCTCATCTCCCTATTGTACTAGAGCTTTATTTGTACTTATTTTCTTTCGAGATGATTTCTTTGTACACAATTGATCTTTGTAAAAAGATTGTGATCAAGGCTTGAGTTTGTCAAGTCTTGGAGAGCTTTGTGGATTCAAGGCTTGTGCTTGGTGTGGGGATATCATCAAGTATGTAAGGGTTTTGATCTTGACTTGGAAGAAGATTATTGTTAGTGGATTATAGTGCTCTTGCAAGGGACTTCCTTGAAAAGGTGGATGTAGGCTTGAGGGTAGTTCAAGCCAAACCATTTAAATCTTCTTGTCAAGTATCTCTAACTCAATCCCTTTACTTATTACTCTTTAATTGTTTGAGACTGTTTAGTTAGCATCTTCTTTGAAGTATTACTTAGTTTGATTGAGATTTGTGATTGTGCTTAGTTTAAATGCTCCATTAATTTTTAAAACCCTATTAACCCCCCCCCCCCCCTCTAGGGTTGTTTTATTGGTTTCAACCCTTTTTGTACAAAGGTTGCACCTAACTATTCTTATATCTGGAGTACCTATCACTATTAATATTAATAAAATTAAAAGCTTGTTCACCATGAATAATAACTTTAGCAAGACCGTCCCTTTGGTGTAGCTGATTATAAATAAATAACTTACCATTCAAATATAACTACATTTGACTAGAATCGACATGTCCTTGATTAGGTGCACATGCCGGGTAATGCCTATTAAGATGTCCATTACCATTACCAGATCGAAATTTTTTTTCACAATTCTTGCATTGAACTTTTCGAACACTATTAACTGTAATCTCGTCAAAATGATTCCAACACTTTTTGGACTTCTGACGGACTAGAGGCAGGATTGTTCGGTCCTTCATCATGATGGCTACTCATCGGGATAAAATTCTGCTGTGGAGTAGTAGGTCGCCAACCAAGCTGTGTTCTTGACTAAAACGCTGGTAATCTTATGAATATGTATATTCAAAATTTGAAATGTTTTGATTAAACTGAATAAAATTTTGGGTATCTATACCCATTAGTAATAGATCTTAAAATTAAGGTGCTTGTGGTGCTGGACGTTTTTGGCTGCGTAATTTAAATAATCTTGAGGAACACATATTTTACGCTAAAATTGCTTGACAAGAGTAAAAAATAAAACTGGTAAGAGTAATTAAATGGAAAAGAATAAAAGTACTAAATAATTAAATAATACTTGTAATTGACAATGAGTGAGGGTTAGTATATAGTAACAAATAAATATAGTAAGAAAGCTTGTAGAATTTAGATAAGAGAGAGTAAGAAGATTGGTATGAAAAATATGAAGATGAGGGGTTGAAATTATAGATTTTTCTAAAGTTCACAAAGGACCAAAATACCCTTAAAACTAGCCATTTATAGTTGTTGCGGAGGGTAAAAATGTAAAAGTGCATAAAAGAGTGAGCCCATGAGCTAGGCATGTGACCCGCCGCAGGCCATTCAAATATTCATCCAGGGCTCTGCCAGGCCTTACTACAACCTGTACTCGAGATTAAATCCAAAATAGTTTGATTGACTACTAAAGGTCTCACTTAAACATTCATCAATAATCCAATTAAATACCCTCATTACATGTCTTTGACAATTATGAAGAAATTCGAGGAGACCTAAACTGCCTATAATAATTAATTCATACTAATAAAGCTTAATTCTAAAATTGTACTCTCAAGTTTACTTCAAGTACAGCTTTAGTACCCAAGTTTGAAGGTGCGTCAAAGAAGTACTCAACTTTAAAAAGGCATAGCAAATCAGTATCTCGGCTGACGGACGATGGATGCTATTAAAAATTTTGAGGGGTAGGACCGTCAATAACAGAAAAATAGATTTAAAAACACGTTGATTTTCAAAGAAGTACCTAACTTTGAAAAGGCGTACCAAATCAATACATCATTTTTTTTGTCTTCCTTAATTTAATAAAGACAAAAATAGAAAAATACATTCGATTTTTTTGTCTTCCTTAGTTTAATAAAAAAAAAACAAGTGGCATTATCTTAATCGTTTGAATTTTTTTTTTATCTTCATTAATTAATCATTAAAAAAATTCAAATTTTTTATCCTACTTGATTAATCATTAAAACACACACGCGCGCACTCTTTCTCTCTCTCTCTCTCTCTCTCTTCCCCCTCCCTCCCTCTCCACCTCTCTTCCCCTCTCCCCCTCCGTATAAGCCATCGTCTCTCGGTCATCTTGGAGCCATCACCGTAATCATTTGTTATCCTCATCGTCCACACAGTGACCCACCGCCATCACCACCAGTCCTGCCACTGCACCACTTACATCAGTGACCCATCACCACCAATCTGGCCATTGCCAGCGAACGCACCACCGTCACCACCAATCTAGCGACCACCATTACTTACCGACCTATTTACCACCATCTTCTCTGACCGCCCAGATCAATCTCCAATCACGATCGGTGCTCATATCCATGACCCAAGACCAGCCGGTTCCGATGCACCCAACACCACCACAATCTGACATCACCACTACCGTAACTCCTATGCAGTGACATCATCACCGTCGGTTGACTGAGCACTAATTTTCAAAAACTGAGGTACTCATGATAATTCGACATTTCTACACAATCTTCTCCTTTCGATTGACACAGTTCTATAGAATCCGTAGCTTGGTTGCAGAGAGAGTTTGAATGGTACTGGTTAAGCTGATTTCGGGATTTGGGAGAACCTTACTAATGGAGTGAATGCGGGGAAGACCAGGCACCTACTAATTTCATTCCAAGGTTTATGTATTTTGCTTTAAGCCTCTTACTTTGTGTGGTGGTGTTGGCAGTGTGCGGTGGTCGAGGTGTCGAGTTTGAGGCGACAGTGTTGGGTTTGTGATGGCGATGGCCACACGGGTGTTAAGTTTGTGATGGCTGTGTAAGGCGACGGTAGTGGTGGTGGTAGTGGTAGTGGTCAAGTGGTTTTGGTGGTTGTTGGTGGTAATAGGGGTGACAAGTAACATGCATAAATTGGGAGAGGGAGAGAGAGAAAAAGAGGGAGAGAGAGAGAAAAAGAGAAAGAGAGAGACTTTGTTTTGATTAAATTAAGGAAGATAAAAAATCGAGGTACTGATTTGGTACGTTTTTCAAAGTTAAGTACTTCTTTGAAAATCGGTGTGTTTTTTAGATCTATTTTTCTGTTATTGATGATCCTACCCCTCGGATTTTTTAACAGTATCCGTCGTCCGTCAGCCGAGGTACTGATTTGGTACGCTTTATCAAAGTTGGGTACTTCTTTAGCGCACCTTCAAACTTGGGTACTAAATCTGTACCGGAGATAAAATTGAGGGTACAGTTTTGGAATTAAGCCTAATAATAACTATAAGACTAAAATTCTCAAATCGATAAGTACTTCATTATTCTAATGGTTCTCTTTGGGCATTCTTCCCTCGTGTTGCTCGTAAGGATCTGTTGCCCCTAGGTCATCATCTGAAAAATAAGGAATGAGCGAAAGCCCAGCAAGTACACAAACCATGTATCTAAAATAGGTTTGAGGATTTCAAACATGCTATGGGTTTCCCTTTTCGACTCAAAAATCAATATTGATATCACCAAAAATGTTCTTCATTATGTGTATACACACACTTACACACTTGCACAAACAATTCTCAAATCAAAGCATAATATCAAGAATTTCATTTGCATCTATCATAGATAACACAATTTAGGTGTGTTACAGTCAGCATACAAGGCCCCTGACTAGGGCCCGAGATCCCTTCTACACTCAGGATAAATAATTAAGTGGACGCAAGGGCGAACCACAGGCAACAGTACTGTGTATTAACGTACAAGTCTCGTTAACTAAGGCCCGAAATCCAACTTTCCCGCGTTGGATATGGGGAACATCAACCAAGTCAAATTCACCATCTCATTCAACATGTACCGAGTGTAAATCAATTATTCACATAACAGTCCATGGCATTCTTTTAACTCAATTTCTCATAAAATGATTTAACATGAAACATATGCAGTTCAAGAACTTCAAAAACTTTCATTGATTAAATCAGGTGTACGTTTATATATTTTGCAAATAGAGTATATGAAGGAACATGGCAGGAGTACTTACTTGATTCGACAACTGGTTGACGTACTTGCTCAAAAGCCGGTCCTAGCTCTTGCCTATCGAAACCTAAATAACAAACCACACATGTTATTTATTGTTGCTCAAGCATGCCTAGTTGTTAAATTCTCCCAAGCACATGAAATTATCAAATTACCTTTGACACTTAACATACCATAACACACCCAAAACTAACCCCAAAACACTCTTAATGTAAATCAAACGAATAGGATCCCTATGACGGTCGAACTTAACGATAACTCTGCACCCTTTATAACTCATTAAGTTACCCCAAAATTCATAATAAATCCTTATAAAAATGTTTTTATAGCTTTAAACAGCATAAAAGTAAAAATATAAAATTTAGGAATTTTTAATATTTTTCAATTAAAATAATTTCTTTAAATACCAAAAAAGCCCATAAATAGCCAAAATTGCCGCTGAAAATAGAGTCCCATAATTTTTGTAACAGCTTTAAAATATGTATAGAAATTATAAAAATTAAAATCAAAATTTAAGAGGTATCAAAACTATTTTAAAATTTTTTGCTTTGAAATCCAATACGATAGGGGAATGATAGCAAATAACTCTAAAAATCACCAAACCAAACTGTGACTTATTAGTACTATAAAAATATTACTATAATTTTTTCAGAACTTTTTATGAGTTTTAAGGACTCCTAAAGATTTAAAAAATCTGAATTTATAAAAAAATATTTAAAATACATACGATTTCAGAAAATTATAAAAAAAAATTACCAAAAATTCTAATATAGCTTAAGGTATTCGACTGTAAAATTTCACATTCTAACAATCACTGTATGCTATCCAATGCTCGCGTCGTACCTAACGCTAACCTGTGGTATACCTGTGCAAGCACAGGGTACCACAACTGCACAACCTCACAAAATCCATTTCCACTACTTGTTCTCTGCACTCAGCGCACTCAGTGAACCACTATTACTTCCTCTTCTCACGCAAACTCACACAAACACAGTCACATGCACGCGCGCGCGTGCACATATTCACACACATAAAAAATACCCACATATCACTCGCGCGCGCGTGCATACATTGATATAAACACCTAAACACACGCACACTGATATACACGCACCCCACTCATATATAAATACACACACCCACTATGCACACACACAGTTCACTCACCTGCTCACACATTACGCACACCATTTTGCACACAAACAGATTCACACAAACAAGAGCACACACCACATTACACATACACACGCACGCGCAAACTCACCACACAAAGAACCAACGTACATAGCCCAATCGTACTACGCCCCTCGCGCAATCCTTCCCCATCACACACCCCACACACAAAACCAATTCACAGAACCCAACAATGCTACACCCATCATGCAACCCTTCCCTATCACACACCCCATACACGATCGTACACACTACATGAAAAACCCACACAAATGTTGCCTATGGCAGCTTCTTCTTCAAACCTAATACATTCTCTTGGCTACAACCCACACTATGCTGCACTCGAACAACTCATATGCACACCCTCACCGAGTAGCCATGGCTGCCTACCCACAAAGCACACACTTACACTACACCTACTACCGTCTTCTCCCATCCAGATTACACACAGTATCCACAATCATTTCTCTCAAAATCGCAGGCATCCCTCTTCAGTACTCACCTACACCATCACAACATTCACTACATACCACTAAATACACAGAAAACACCATGACAGAACTGTTTATCTATCATTTTCACCCACAGCCTGTCACACAAATGCACAGCCACGACTTCCATGGCTGAAACCTATATTCATTCCCATACCCATTTCTCAGTAGCCATGATTGCTTTTGCAGCCATAGCCTCCCTAACTGTCATAACCTATTTCAATACTAGAGAGAAAAGGCTTAAAAAACTTACCAGAATGAAATTCCATTGTCGAAAAAATTCTTCTTCGAGCTCTCTCTCTCTCTACCATAAATCTAAAGAAGAGAAGAAAATAAAGATGGCTGCCCTCTCTCTCTCTCTCTCTCCTGCGCGCGCGCGCACACACACACACACACAAAGAAACCCCTAGCCTTTAGGAAATTTTTTAAGGTTTTACCTAAAACTTTTTAATATTATGAAAAAGGCCTAAGTTACTATTTTCGATAAGTTATCGTACTAGAAAATTAAAGGGCATTACAAAACCCCGCTTCACTTATCGTTGCAAATTAAAATACTAATGCTAAGTAAAAATATCATCGCTAAAAGTTTTCAAAAATATCGTTTATGCTAATTGTCACTGAGTACCTCAATCAATATCAGTTATAACTGCTAACTTAAATATAACTTATGATTCAAAATTGTTGCCAAAGATCATAAATTATAAATCTCTCTCCAAATACGTCGTTAAAGGTCCAATGAATAATTAGTCAAATTTTACCATAAAACCATTCTCAAATTTTTGGGTATTACAGTTCGGTCCTTCATCATGATGACTACTCATCAGGATAAAATTCTACCGTGGAGTAGTAGTGTCGCCAATCGATCTGTGTTCTTGACTAAAATGCTGGTAATCTTATGAATACGTATATTCAAAATCTGAAATGTTTTGGCTAAACTGAATAAAATTTTGGGTATTTATACCCATTAGTGGTAGATCTTGAAATTGCGGTGCTTGTGGGGCTTATGGTGCTTGTGGTGGTGCTGGACGTTTTTGGCTATGTGATTTAAATAATCTTGAGGAAGATATATTTTACTTTAAAATTGCTTGACAAGAATGAAAAATAAAACTGGTAAGAGTAATTGAATGGAAAAGAATAAAAGTACTAAATAATTAAATAATACTTGTAATTAAAAATTAGAGAGGTTTAGTACATAATAAAAAATAAATATGTTAAGAAAGCTTGTAAAATTTAGATAAGAGAGAGTGAGAAGATTGGTATGAAAAATGTGAAGAAGAGTGAGAAGATTGGTATGAAAAATGTGAAGAAGAGGGGTTGAAGTTATAGATTTTTTTAAAGTTTACAAAAGACCAAAATACCCCTAAAATTAGCCATTTATAGTTGTTACAGAGTGTAAAAATGTAAAAGTGCATAAAAAGTTGTTAGAATATGCTTGGATGAAAATAGCCCTCAAACTAGCTGTATATAGCTGTTAGGGGAGGGGGTAAAAGTGGAATTTTCAAAAAATAGAGCCTTTGGGGGAATCTGGAATTTTTTGAATTTAGGGTCTGGCTAGATCCAGGCTTAAGCCGGGCTTTTTAAAACGGGCCATGCCCAGGCTTTTTAGGGTCGGTCCTGGATCGGGCTTTAAATTAGGCCTTGCCCATGTTGTTTTCGGGTCGGGCCAAGCTGTGTTTTTTTTAGAATATTGTGGCTTATCCCTGGCCCAGGCCCTTAGTCCTATGGACTGGGGCCAACATTATTCACATAATAGGCCGGCCGGCCTGGTCCATTTGAGACCTCTAGGTATCAGTGGCCTACCATGGTAAAAGACTGCATGGATTATGCCCAAAAGTGTCAGGCATGTCAATTCTATGTGATGGTGGTGAAAATGGTTTGATGCTACGTGGAGGTGCCACAAAGGATGTAGTCTGAGTCAGCTTCCAGGTAGGCAACGCGGGAGACAGCAAGGACGGCGTAAGGGCTGAGGGCAAGGCTCCCCAGACAGGTCGTGAGGGCTGGCAGCGCCGCGCAGGCAGGGCGACGACGAACAGGACCGGTAGTCTACAATCCGCGATAAGGGTGCAACATCAAGGGTCCAGAGACGGGAGTCCAAGTGTATTTCTCTCACTAGAATTCCAGAGAGAATGTCTTTTTAGAGAGAGAAAGTGAAAAGTCCAAATGAGAGAAAGATCTTTGAAAAAGCTCCAAAGTTCACTATTTATAGGCGAAAATGTGCATGTGTCATAAGTTGACATGTGTCATAAGTTGACATGTGTCACCCCTGGGAACGACACGTCGCCAGGGGGGCTAAAGCACTGATCCTCCGTTGGGACTGTCGGTCCCTAAGTTCGTGCTGCCCTGCCCTTGCGACATCTCTCTGCCTGTCTGAGGAGACTGATCATGCCGCGGTAGCATGGTCAGAGTAGCCCGTTGCCCCAGCCTCCAGTCCAAGCCCTTACTGAATCCCACAGGCCTGGCAGCGATGGGGAAGACCCGACGCCCAGCTGCCAGGTGGACTAGGCAAGATGCCCTTCCAAAGACCTGCTCCCATCTCGGAGTGACCCGGGGGTCATAGTCCTTAGGGGTGCCGACGCGAGCCCCCAGTGCCAGAGCACGTAGACCAGTCACGCAGGCACCCTAGCAGAGATAGTGTCCCGGAGAAGTCGCCTATCCCGCTGTGAAGGGTCCTCGTGCCGGAGCACGAAGCGAAGCCCCCCTGGAATGAAGACGGCGATGGCTTTCAGGTTGTGAGCCCATCCCGTAAGCATATAACATGATTGTGGCGCATAAGCGCGGTGCCTACAGCACGAGACATTGATTGTGGCGCATGGGCGCTGCGACAACTGTCGTTAGTCCTTACTTGGTGCCGGAGTACTGTAATGTGACAGAGAGCGCCAGGGGTCGTTGCGTGGATAGCGCGCGACTGTGAGCGACGGTCGTCATGGCGACAGAGCGGCCACAAGCGACGGTCGTCGTGACTACCAGCGACGGTCATCGCGACGATGGAGCACGGCTGAGAGCGACGGTCGTCGCGACTACGACGGAGCGTGGCCGCGAGCGATGGTCGTCGTGACAACGGAGCACGGTCGATGGTGACGGTCGTCGCGACTATGACGGAGCGTGGTCGTGAGCGATAATCATCGTGACTATGAGCGAGCGACGGCGAGTGAGGGTCATTGCAGCGACGGAGCACGGCCGAGAGCGACGGTCGTCGTGACTACGGCGGAGCGCGGTCGCGAACGACGGTCATCAGTCGTCAAGGCAGGTGGCTGACCCCCAAAGGTGGCCGACCCCTTGAGGTGGCCGACCCCCAAGGTGGAAGGCACGCCGAGGTCGCTTCACGAGCAATTCACGTGACTTGAGCATGCGTTGCTTTGACCGACTCTCGAGCGTTGAAAAGTTGACCGCTGACTGGGTGATGTGTCGCGCAGAGTGGGTCCCTTAGCGGGTCCTGGGGTGCGACTAGAATATGGTATGAACACTATGCAAACTTCATACATCAGCCAATTGAACCGTTACTTCTACAGTTGTCCTGTGGCCTTTTAATGCATGGGAGTCTTTTTATAATAGCTTGGTTGATAGAATTTGTTAATAGTTTGGCTTTAACAGTAGAAGTCTTTGATGTACAATGCTCCGACCAATGGTCTTGCTGAAGCCTTTGACAAAACTCTTACTAACTTATTGAAGAAAATGGTTTCAAAATCAAAAAAGGGATTGGCACGAAAAGGTGGGTGAAGCTCTCTCAAACACCCCATATGCACTTGTGTACAGTGTTGAAGTAGTTCTCCCACTTGAGCTTTAAATTCCTGCCTTAAGAGTTGCCATTCAAGAAGGGCTGACGAATGAAGATAATGCCCGTTTAAGACTTACAGAGTTGTAAGCACTTGATGACAAAAGTTTAGAATCTCAGCAACGTCTTGAATGCTACCAAGCTCGCATGACAAAAGTTTCTAACAAGAAAGTTCAATTTCGTTCCTTTCAAGTGGGAGATCTTGTGCTTGCTGTACGAAGACCAATCATTACTTCTCATAAAACTGGAAGCAAGTTTACTTTTACTTCAAATCGTGATGGACCATATGTTTGTACAAGAAGTCTAGAGAAACGAAGCTTATAAGCTGATTGCCGAAGATGGTTTAAAAATTGGCCCCTTAAATGAAAAGTTCTTTAAATGTTACTATGCTTGAAGCACATGTTGCTATTTCATGGTTACATGCCACTCCTACTTTGCTGCAAGTGCAAATCGTGCCCCAAAAAAATGAACTATGATTGACTTGATCCCTTCGGGGTACATAGTCAACTAAGACCTAAACTCTAAGTTCAGTCATAAACCAAAAAAGAAAAAAGCCGCCAATGAACTACGTTTGATTTGATCCATTTGGGATACGTAGACAACTTAGACCTAAATTCTAAGTTCAGTCATAAACAATACAACAAAAAAAAAGAAGAAAAAAACACCCTATGGTGTTGAGGTTAATATATAAAAGAAGCATTTTTGTCTTCTCCAAGGTTGTTGTGTCTTCATCATTTAAGGGAGAGATGTTCTCGAGATAGGTGATTTCATCTCTTATCTGGGAAATTTCTGTCCAGCTTGGATAGCAACGTCTTTGCTGCTTCCTTCTGCTTGTCTAGCTCTCGAAGTTGCTTCATCAGCTCATAGTGCTTCTCGATGATCCTTGCAAGTTGTGCTTTGTGAGAAATGACACGCTCTTTCTTCTTGCTGGATTTTGTCTCTAACTTAACAAGGTTAAGGGACCTTATGGCATTATAGCTAGCAATATTACAAAAAAATGAACTTGTAAGCTTTTCCAAAGCTGAAAGTTCAAATGCTTTGAAATTAGCCACTTCCTTCAAAAGTGAGTCCATATCTTTCTTGAGTGAGGCCATGCACTATAAGGGTACTCCAAAGAGCCTTTATTTTATTAAGTTCCACAACATGATGAGGTTTTTCTATTGACAATCAAAAATCTTCACCTCAAGTTGAAACTTGAAAACTAAAGGACTCGTATCTGATGCACAACTGCTTGAGGATACATGGAGGCTTAATCCATACAAGGACATACATAACCTCACAGGTAGAAGGGGCAGAATAGTTTATGCACTTGTTGTGATTTTTTCCTTCACCGCCACTTCTTGTTTGAGGACCTGTCGCTACCAAAGGATCAAGATTCTTGGCCATCAGTGCAAAAGAACTTGGGCCATCCACAAAGTGTTCATCTTTCAAGAATAGTTCTTCATCATAAAAAAGAAGTCCTTGATCGTCAAACTGAATGAAAATGAAAGAATATCTCAGAATTTAAGAATATTTTAAGTAGAACAGTAAGGGTTTCACCAAATAAAGCCTATGTATGTATTTATCTTCCCTATTCCAGAAGAATTGATATCGAGATAGAGACATTCTCAAAGAACACATCCGGAGCCAAGTCAAATGTCTGGCTTTTCTTCTTTGTAGTCCACCGCTTCCAGCGTTGGTTACCATCATTAGTATTGCTTTTCCCGTCACTTGATGAATGAGCTCTTATCCCCTCTTTAATGTTACTAGAAAGATTAGAGTTTCACAATAACAAAGGAAAGATGAGGAACCTTCACATAAGCATTCTTAGTCATGTCTTCGGTTCTATTGGAACTTAGAAGAGATAAAACAGTTTCCTTTTCTTTGCTCGCTCAAACCCTTTTTGCTTTATCCGAAGCAGAGTTCGCAATATTTTTCTTCACTTCATCGGGATATGGGATAGAGTTTGAGATCTTCTCTTTGCCTAAAAGCACGTTTCAATGTATTAGACTTTGGAACATTTGATGCCAAATTCTTCCTTGCATTGATGATGATCTTGGGATGTTCTAAAGCATCTTCAAGTTGCTTTGACCACCACGTGGCATAATATTTCGTGGTGAGACATGCCTTAGTCGCGAGATAAGATGGAATGATAACACGAGGCTTGTTGAAGAGACGAGTGCATGACTACTAGACTTGAATCACTTTATCTAATGAGGTCGCATGTGGCTTTTTCTTTAGTTCACCTAGAATGTCTTCATAGAAGCCGAATTGGTAGCTAATCCTGTAAGGACTGTAAAGTTCAATGATGTATTCATTGCTATGTCGAAGGGTCAAGTAGCTCGAGCGTAGGCTAATGAAGTAGTCACTCGAAGATGATGATAGATGTCCGTCATCTATCAGAGTAAACCATTGATGCTCTTACAAGCTCAAAGCAGCCAATGTAGATGTATTAACATTCTGGATCAAATTTCGAGCGCGCGAAATATCAAATCATTTTGCCATCCTCTCACCGGAAACCTTAGCCATGCGAGCATCATACTGAATATGATTGGAAAAGAAGTAAGAGTCAAAGTAATTTCCTATCCACCCATAGACATAAGCGATACAATATTGCTTCACACTTCTTTATCTGAGAAGAAGATGTGAGCTCCCTTAGGCCATTGTAGATGCAGGAGAGCATTGGTACTGTGATACCCCGAAAAATATTGAAAATTAATCTAACCGTGAGTTTGGTTAACTAAGGGAGTATTTTTATATTAAGTAATAATATGTTGGTGATGATTAAGTATTGGGAAGCTAAATAGGAGGTTAGTGTGGTCTTGGGGGTTAAAATGCAATTTTGAAAAGTTAAGGGGGCAAAAATATAATTTTGATAAATATGGTGAACGAGATGCGTGTTTTTTATTAAGTAGCATCATTTCGATAATAACAAGGTGTTAGGGGACTAAAGGAGGGGTTAGGGTGATTTTGGGGTCGAATTATAATTTTTCAAAGTCGAGGGGTTAAAATGCATTTTTGGAAAGTTGAGGGGCCAAAGTGCAAAATTTGAAAGTTTGTGAAATGTGTCACAAGTTGGAGAAATCAGATCATGCATGATGGCCACCTCCTGGTTGTTTCAAGCTAGCTCAATGTTGGAAATTATAAACTATTGTTGGGATAAGATTAAATTGAGTTAAATATAAAAAGAAGTTTATGGGGTGAAATTGCAAATAGAAGAAAGTTATGAAAAGTAGCTGGACGTGAAGAATAGCAAGCATGGATTAGAAAGAAAAGGGAAGAAAAAGAGGAAGAAAAGAGGAAGAAAGAACGGAAGAAAAGGAAAAAAAAAAGATTGCACCCGAACCCTAATAGGGTATGAAACTTGAGCCCATTATTGTGGGAATTGGTTGAATTTGTTGAAGATTATGTGATATCTGTGTATATATAAATATATATCAGCTGCGTATATAGATTCAGGTGGAAATTGAAATGGAATTTTGATTGATTGTGTAATATGAGAATCTAAACCACAACCAAGAAGAGAAAGTGATTAGGGTTTCAAAATTGGCAAGGTTTCAGTCATGGATATGTGTTTCAGTGTGTTTTAGTGTGTGTTCTTCATCCATGGTGGTTTAATTTGAATTGTGGGTGTGTAATTGGGAGCAATTGTGTAAATCGAATGGATTTAGGCATCAAGGCGTAATGGTAATGCAATTAAGTGATTTAAGTGTGTACAAATGGAGATTTCATGCGGGATTATGGGGTAAAAATACCCAGGTACATGGCTAGTTCAATAAGGAAAAAGATGAGTGTGTGTGCGTGAACGTGAAGTAGTGCGTGTGCGTGTGCGTGAACGTGAATAGTGACTGTTTTTGTCACTAAAGGTGAAAATTAAATAACAAGGTTATAATTAGGGTCAGATTTAGCCAAAGTGTAAAAAAGAGACTCTAGTTATTTTTAGAAGACCTACATCGTGGAAAGTTTTCATATTTTTCCGAGGCTGAGAAAGGGGTTAACCGCTGTGGGAATTTTGAAACTTTATGGTAAAATTTAAAATATCAGTCTAGCGCAGTTTTGCGTGAAAATTTTATGAAGACCCTAGGATGATGAGAAGCTCCATTCTAAAATTTCAAATCATTCCGAAGTCGTTTGCTATTTTTGGTCCAATGGGCTTTTAAGCACTCGGTCTGGACACCGGTTCGAAAATTTTGGAGGAAATTTTTTTTAAATTCTTTTTAGCACAAAAGTGACTTTGGCATGCCTAAAATAGTGTTTTAAAGCCATTTTGAGTTTTTTCTGGTACTGGAAACCCTCAGGGGGCATTTTGGTAAATTGCCACCTGGAGAGGGGTATTTTGGTAATTTCTCTATAAAATTTTCTGAAGGACTTTTTTTTATTCGGGAAGGGGTGTGGGACACCTGAAGAGTTATTTTAAAGTAGCTTTGAAATGTTTGTTGGGGGGATGGCCGCCAAGGGGGTATTTTGGTAATTTTGCCCTTTGGAATTTTTTGAGGAACTATTTGGGCTACAAATGATGTAGTTCATCTAAAAGTAGTTTCAAAGCAGTTTTGGGGTGTTGGTGGTGTAGCGGCCATTAGGGGGTATTTTGATAATTTGCCATGTTGGCGCTAAATTTTTGGGATCGCGTGTTATTCAGCGTCCGAAATGACGGGAAGCGAGGAATGGTGGGAACAGGTTTAAAATGAGACGGTTGTTATCACTAATGCATCAATAAGGCTAGGTTAAGGATCCAGTTATTGGATCGGGTTAACTAGCTGTCATAAAACGCTATGAGCGGTTAAATGGGAAGGGGTAGAATAAGGAGTGCGTATATGTTGAATGATGTCTAACGAGCAGGGTATTATTTGACTAGGTGATGCAGCTCGTTGCGATCAGAGATTGCGAGTTGCTTCGGCTATAAGCCAATGAGGTAAGGACAATGCGGTTCTGATATGTTAATTCATTATTTCGATTAGCATGCCATGTTGATGACGAGTTTTTGAATTCTTGTTGTTATGATTAGATGCCGATAGTCATTGCGACCGGTATACATATATTTGAATTGTGCTGTTGAGGACTTAGGGTAGAATAAATTTCTTTAGTCAGCCATGTTGATGGAATTTAGTGAAGATGACGAGTGTCCTAGTATGCTATGATTCGATTCGATTAACATCCCTGAAGTGGATGATGATGTTGCGTAGGGGTTATCGTGTTGTTGTTGTGAGATGTCGGCAGTTATTGATAGTCAATATCTCTTTTCTTTGAGAACACCATTGAGGACTTGTGGCAAACTTCTCTAGAGTCCGCCCTATCGTTGATGATGATGTTGTTGAGGTCGTTGCGTGTTGTTGTGAGATGTTGGCACTTATTGGTAGTCGATATTCCTCTTATGTAAGAACATTGTTGAGGGAATCTTCTCCCAAGTCCGTGCCTGTTAATGATGTTACGTTGAAATTTTGTGTTAGGCCTGAACACCAGTGGATCTTCTGATCCGGTATTCCTTGTTGAGCTTTGTTGTTGAGGACATAAGGTGAAATAAATTTTCCCTTAGTCCGCCCCGTTGAAGAAGTCCTACTGCTGGGTTGTAAGGTGGTTAGAGAAAGCACTCTAAACGAGTTCCCTTCTTATTGACAATGTCTCTCCTATATATTTGAGACTGAGATGAACATCCCATAAAATGGGACATCAATATGAGGAGGATGGCCTATGAATTATGATCACTGGCCAAAGAGGATAAGTGTGTCTCGAGCAGAGTCTGTCGTGTCTGGTCGAGTCATGTTTGTCGTGTCCACGTGCATTGCATTTGATTTTCTTTTGATGTTGACGATTTTGATGATTTGTATTTCAATGATGTTTATCTTTACGACCTTGGATTTCAGGTTCACTTGCATAGTCAGTCAGTTAATCAGTCTTGTCCATGAGGAGGTGGCAGTAATGCTGTTCTGTTGGGCCTTAAAGCCGCTCAGTCTAACGAAAGAAAAAATTATTGTTTGACAAAGTTATGTTGATGCTGAAATTTATTGAATACTCTTGATTCATTGCTATCGTTGAGATGATTATTATTCCTTCGAGTCTTTTGAATCATTTGTACACAATACTCCTCTTGTTGTCTTTACTGGGTGACTTGTGCTCATTCCTTATGTTGTATTGTGCAGGTTATAAGGTTGACCAAGAAGAACCCTCTAGGAAAGGGAAGAGAAACAAGCTAGAAAATTTGAGCTAGGGGATAAGTTGTTTGAGGTAAGACAAGCTGGAAGTGGTGATATAAAGATTGAACTGCGAGATAGGTTGATAAGAGTCACGCGACTACAGTCGTATATTAGGTTTGTAACCATTCATATTGTTTAGTGACTTGAAAGTCTTCCGTTGCAGTATGGTGTATGTTTGTAAGAAATTTTTTTGTAAGGACGCATTTTGGAGCGTATATCAATGATGTATGAGTATGAGGATGTAGTTGCTCTGTATTCAGCACAGGATTTTGAATGTAATTATGATCGATAACTCAGCCCGGTGACGTTACCTGGGTTGAGAGTGTCGCAGGTACAGCCAAGGAGAACTTGCTTTCACAAGCCCTCATGCTAGCCATGTTGAAGACACCAAGACGGGTGCGATTAAACTCTCTACCGAGGAGAACAAACTTATAAAGCCAACATGATAGAAATGCCGCTAAGTAAGTTTCATCCAAGAAATTGCGATTGACACCTCACTCCTCAAACAGGCGAAATTGCCCTTTCCCCAATGAAAAGATATGAACGGTGGTGCCGAAAGGGTTATGCTAATGTCTTGGTTTATTATCCCTTTTCTTTGACGTCCTCGCTGGAGGTTCACGGTACCGAATGGGACCTCTAAACAAAAACTGGACCCAGTCAAGAAACGTCACTTGTTGATCTCCTTTCTTTTTTCCTTTTGCAATTAAGTTCGTGAAAGCCCATGAACAGGTATTTGCAGCTGGAAGGCAAGAGAAGTTTCCCATCTCGATTGACACCAATCAATTCCCTGGCTGATGGAACAAATTTGTTGTAGAAGAGTCCGTAAACAAGAAGTCTGATGATCACTTGTATATCCCAAGAGAATCCAAGTGAAGTGTGTAGCGTGTTTAAAGAAGAGAACCACGATTGGAGGATGTATCATAATTGAACAATGAAGCTACAGTGCATTGTAGATCCTCACTTCATCAAGTAAAACCTTATTTCTCGCAAGCAGTCTTCGAGCCATTTCCAGTAGCTTTCGATATAAGCATGTTCGCCAAAGTTGGAAGAAGGGTTTCCCTAAGTGGCTTGGTCAGATTCATGATTATGTCGAAGTAGCCAAAGGTCAGGCGAAGATGTCTCCATGGCATGAGAAGTTGTTTACTCTGAATCGTGGAGAGATGATCACAGTAATAAAACATTTGAACTGGAGCTATAGCTGGGCCCTTTCATGTGATTGATTACGGCTTTAGTAGATTCTCTCACGATCTGAACTAACAGGTGAGCCTATGAGCTAGGTCCGTGACTGGCCGCAGGCCCACTAAACCTCTAACAAGGTTCTGTTAGGCCTATTACAACCTGTAAACAAGATTTTTCAAACTGAGTAGATTTTAAAACATTTAATTGGCTACTAAGAGCTGCACTTAAGGATTCTTCAATTGTCATTAACAATATCTTCAAATATCTCCGAACAACAAATAAAATAAAATTCATGAAGACCTAAGCTCCTTATAAAGTTTTAGCAATCCTAGCAATACAAGAAATAAGAGTCATCGGGTCTAATAGAAACTCTACTATGCTAGAAATTTTCTTTCGGTGCATCTACCCCGTGTTCCCAGTAATGGTTGCTTTCCTGTAGATAGCCACCTGAAAAATAAGGGAATCAGCTAGAGCCCAGCAAGCATGCATACCATATCCTTAAAATAGGTTTTTTGGCATTTATGAAAACATGCCATGAATTTTCTTTTCAAAATCAGGAATCAAGATCACTTATATTGATGTGTGTATGTGTATATGTGTGTGTGTGTGTGTGAGAGAGAGAGAGAGAGAGAGAGAGAGAGAGCTGATCCATTGACAACGCAAACAACTTCAGCTAAGTTGTCAGCGCGATCTGGTTGTTCATCCCTTAAGGATGGATGGACTAGATCTAGATTCTTTTTTCTAAAAAAGTTGTCCGCTACATAATGTAGCGGACGATCATTTTGACCAAAATGCCCCCACGCAACTGCTTTTATGGAATAGTGCTCGTCCGCTACATTATGTAGCGGACGACTTTTTGACTTGACTTATTGTCAGCCAAAAGTCCTCCGCTGCATAATGTAGGGGACGACTTTTGGCTGACATCATGTCATATCTGTCCCCTCACCATCTGCTCGACGCGAGGCAGTTTGTCTTTATCTAAACTGCTCCACCATCCGCTAGATATTGTAGCGGATGGTATATATGTACGGAAAAATCTTGATTTCGTAAGTCTTTTTCTTCTTCATTAACTTCATAGTGGCGCTAGCAACTAGATCTGCGGTTGTGTGTCCTCAAGCCCTTGAATCTTTCAAAGAATTCCTTAAATCGTACAATTAATCACGTAAGTTCATAAATCAATACTTTACTTGCGTATAATTCCGAGTTTGTGAATATTGCGCATGATGTTTGATGATATGTAATTTATGAATAGATGTGTGTTTGTGTGTGCGCGCATGCGCACGCGCGCGTGTGTATTATATACGTGCTAGTGTTGGCAAAGCTAGATTTGCCAATATTTGATAGAAGTTTCCTAACTTGATGTTCAGTCACAAAAATGGCATTAATCCCAACCTAAAGATCCCTCCATCTTGTATAACCAAGCAAACCATATAAGTACAGCAATTTAGAATGGACAAGTAAGATACTACTTTGGGATTATTTATTTAATTTAAAAAATGAACATTGTATATTTTTCTTAAATATGTTTTTTTAATTAGAGGAACACTTTATACAGTAGAAGTAACCGAATAGTAGTGGAGGCTGAACAATGTACAGAAAAAATTGTTGCGTGCAATTGGGTTTGGGATTTTAACCTATGGGAATATTTTTCCGAAACATGACCGGACCTTAATATGCCATTGTTCAAGGATGGAGAAGTGAAGCGAATACGTCTTACTTCCTTATTGGGGATATGACAATAACATTAGAAGATGTAGGGTAAATCTTAGATTTACCCATGACAGGACGACTGGTTATTTCGGGTAAGATTGGACTGACAATTAAGACATTTGCTAGGGACTTCTTCGGTTCAATACCCGAAAACCAGCTTAGAAACGGTAGAATAAGGTTGAAGTGGTTGGTAGAAACGTATAAGGCTTTGCCAAAAGACTTCACGGAGGGGATACTTGTTATACACACAAAGGCTTTCCTGTTATGGGTGATCGGGGCCATTCTATTCCTAACGACGACAAAGAACACAGTTCACGTGAACTATTTATGTAACACCCCGAACAGTGATATCGTGTAGCCAGTTAATTAAATCTTTAGCGACGATTAACAGTAACGGTATTTTAAGAAACCTTTAGCACCATTTTTATACCTATAGTTAGCATTGATGTTATATTAACAACTTTTAGTGATGCTATTTTTTAAAAAAAAAGTACTTAGCATCGACGTGTATTTTTAACAACGAAATTATTTTTCTGAGCATCGACGTACTTTAAGCGACGATTTGGGAACCGGGATAGCGTAACAACCCGTTAAAAATTTTCCCAGCACCTATATTATTGTAGATACTTATTTTGGACAATTTTGCGGTAATAAAAGTTTCGGGTAAATATTTGAGCGATTAAAGAAAGCTTAGGTGTGTTCTATGTGATTTTCCTATTAGGGCTTCTATCTATAAAAAAAAGGCTTACTTACTAAGGCAGCTGTCAACACCCACTTCTCCATCTTCTGGTATGCCTCAGAGAGAAATAAAGATACGTAGAGAGGCGTGGAGAAGGGGGGAAGGAACGAAGGAGTTTTTCGGCGATCGCAACCACTATTCTGGTAAGTTTCTTTTAAGCCTTCTCTCTATTTTTTATGTGTTTTGACAGTAGAGAGACTATGGCTGTCCAGTGAGGGTGTGTATATGGTTTGTTCAGATACGGCATGATGTGGGTTTTTGCATATAGGGTATGACTGTGTGTAGGATGTGTGACGGGGAAGGGCTATGCGAGAAGTGAAATGGTTATGTATTGTGTTGATGCTCATGTGTGTGCATGCGTTGGTGTGTATTTGGTGCACATATGTATGCGTGAAAGTGTGAGAAACAACGAGTGTGTGGATTTTTGTTTGGGTGGTATAGGTAGGTCAGTGCATTTTGGGCTAATATAAATGTGTGTGAGTTTGAGGAACCCTATCGTGAGGCAGTGGGTGTGAGATTTAGAGTATGAGAGTGCATGTGTGATGGGTTTTATATATAAATGTGTGCGTGTAAATGAAAGAAGGAGAGGAAGACCCACTGCCTCATGGCAGTGGGCATGGTAGATGATTAGGTAAATATAGGTTAGCATAAATGGGTATTGTGTGATCACTGTGAGTGAATGTGAAGGTGGTAGGTTGTGTGTGTGTGTAAGGCTGCCAATGGACAACATATGTGAGTGTGTTAGTGGGTTTGGGGAAGTGCTGGTGTGCATATGTTGAGCAAGAAGAAGCCACTGTCATGAGGCAGTGGCTGTACCTTGTGGAATGTTATGGAGAGTGAGTGAGGTGCAGATATTTGTAAGTCTAAAACAGGGAGGAAAAAATAGAAAGAGAGAGAAGAATACCCATTGCCATGAGGTAGTGGGTGTGGAAGGTGTAGTGTGTGTATAAGCTATTGGTGTGTGTGTTTAAACTGTATGAAAGTGTGTGTGTGTGTGTGTGTATTTGGTGTGCGTGATTGTGTAAAAAAAAAGGGAGAGAGACAATGGATATGGGAGTTGTATATGTGATAGTACGTGTGTGTGTGTGTGTGTAAAGCGTATCGAGCACTGCCGGAGTGGCTTTGCTATAGTGTACTACTGATGTTCAATATTTTCTATTTCTTTTCATTATACCTTAAGCATTTTTGAATAACTACTTATTTAAGAGATTGAGATGATATTTGTCCCTATATTTATATCGTATTGCAGTGATTTCATAAAAAACAAAATCCCTTGAAAAGATGTTATTGGACTTAAATGTAAAATCGTTCGTTTTATTCGTCTATATTAAAATATTTAAAATATTCTTAAAAAATTTTGTTTGACTCTATATGAAAACTCGTCTAAATCGTTTAAATCTTTGATATCTTACTGGGCTCTCGAAAGCTCACTATCCTTTGACTTCCTTTCCACAGGTGATCATCAACAATAGGATATTTGGAGTGATTAGAGCCTGAATAAGAAGTTGACTAAAAATATTATTATTTCTTTAAGTTAAGCCCTTGCGAGGGAAGTAACGTTTAACTTAGTTTTTGAGTATTTAAGTTTTAGCGTTTTATTTAAGAACAATGTAATTGAGAGTTTGAGTTAATGTAGAAGCTCTGATACACATCAGGGCTTCTTATCGAATTTAGGTAATCAAATGAATTAGTGATTGATCTATCAATTGCTTAACGTTTCAAAACATTCCAGGATGTTACAATTTAGCTCTGTTGGATAACTTACAAGAGGTTGGCAAGTATGCTTAGGGTGCATCCATACTTGCATACTTGTATCGCGCTCTGCACGAGGCAACGAGGCCTGACTGCAAAGCTATATGCGCATGCCTCTCATTGTTGCAGGTATATCATATAACATCTTTTAATTTTGTCTTTGATAATTTTATATTAGTCTCTGCACAATATATTTTGACCATACTTCACCTATTTAATCACTGAAATTCAGGAGTGGTCTTAAGAACACTTTAGTATCGATGTACCTCAATGCAAGGAAGGAACCGAAAAAATCTGGCCTCAGTTGCGCATTTGGGAGTACAGTCGAAGGGAGAGCCACTACTCGAGGAGAGATGATCCCCATCACAATGTAATTCAAGTGGCTTTTCCTCTCTATGTGCTGGGAACTAGAAGCCCAAAATTTTTCTAAGTGTTGGAGTGCCATGTTTTTGCTCCACCTTCCACTACATAGAGTGCTTTTTTAGGCTATTTTTTTCTCTCTCTAAATGTTGGGAACTAAAAGCCCAAAATTTTTATAAGTATTGGAGTGCTACATGTCTGCTCCACCGTCCGTTACATTAGGTAGCAGACGTTTGAGCAGTATACTATGACTCTGCTCCACTGTCTGCTACGTAATATAGCGGACGATTGAACATAATGCTTTTTTGGGGCTTTTTTTTCCTCTAAGTGTTGGGAACTAGAAGCTCGAAATTTTTCTAACTGTTGGAGTGCCATTTTTCAGCTTCACCATCCGCTACATAATGTAGCGGATGGTGAAGCATAAACTTTTTTTAAAGCTTAGCAGTTTGGCATGGTCAGTTGCCCTGCTGATACACAACTTACCAACTATACCACAGATTGGTCACTGCAAGAGTACATTAAAATTCAGATGGTAGAGAACACAATTCGTGAATAAAATCCAATTTTACATCTAAATTGATTATTAATAAAAGAAAATATATTATTACAAGGTCCATAATTCAAATACAAAGCCCCTGGACTAAAGGTCCACTTTATCTTCTTCGGCATCATCTCTTTCCTGGTCTTGTATTAGTTTTGCTTGTCATGGTTGGTCATTTTGTTGCACAATGCACACTTTCTCAGCTTCTTAGGTTAGGTTTCTTGTTTAATAGAGCTCTTCATCTGTGTAGATCTGATCTATGTGGCCTTTTATTTACGATATAATTGGATCCAAAGGCTGGATAACATTTTCTTATTCCACAACCGGCTCATCATATTATGATCCCTATGTACGAATGCCTTTAGTGTCAGCCAAATTACTAGCTGAAGTTACTTCAAACTGGCTGACAATAGGATCTTGCTCTAGCACTAGATCGTGGAGATATTTATATCCGGCCATTGTAGCAGAACCCTTTACGTGTGAAGATTGTCACCAGATGATTATACTGCAGCATCTTTGATTCTTCAAAATCAGTATACAAATGCTCCGAAAGGGCAATGGTACCATGTAACCTCTTTTAACCTTAGTCCACCGCGGCAAGAAGTATTTATCAGGGATTGCCTTGATATTCTTTTGAGTGAAAATTGCAGAACATATCGTCACAATATGCTATGAAACTCCAACTTCCTGCAAACACATGTCACCATATCTATCTCTTTATCATGGCTTATCGTATACAGTCTACACACTTTCTCAGGGATGAGGTCCTTCATCAATGAATAAACCTTGTATTCACGTATAGACTTTTTCATCCACCTTGTTTATAGTATGAACATCTCATTCGTATAGACTTTTGCACCATTTCACATCCAGTGGGGTCTCAAGCAACCTACTTCTTTGCTTGTACGTGCTTGTGGTTCTTTCACGAATATCTGTGCAACCGCTTTTTGGGCATTTATGATGAAATTCTTCAAATTTGTAGTTGTACCTATATGGCTATCAAATATGGCATTCATAGATTCACTCATGCCCGTTGTTTCCATGCCCACAGAAAAAACATTCACGTGTAAATGTCAATCCATTGTTCTTTGAGCTCATACTAGTGTTAGAGCCACTCATGGTCTTTCAATGAGTAATCCTCAACAAGTTTTTCTCACCTCTTTTAACTTCCTCAATCGTTAACGACATGTTAACGCACCTGTCAAAATCTTGTTTAAAGTCTAGATATTTTGCATATACGTGATGCAGATTTCAGGATATTTGTTACTTATGTGCTAAGTGCACAAGTTGTGTCGAGTATCTGGGAAGACGGTAGCAATAGCCTTCTTCGTTGCCAAATCTTGATCGGTGATGATAACTTTGGGTGCTTTGTTGTTCATGGCTTCCAGCACGTCTTAAACAACCATTTAAAAGAACTTTCGTTCTCATCCCTTAACGATGCGAACCTAAACAGGATGGAGTGATAGTGATGATTAACACCTATGAAAGGAGTGAAAGGCATCGAATACTTGTTCGTACGGTGGGTGGTGTCGAAAGTCACAATATCCTTAAAATGTTGATAAGCATGTCTCGAACGACCATCAATATAAAAAATAATGGTACCTCGGTGCTCGTCGTAGAGATTAAACTCGTAAGTAAACTGCGGGTCCTTCATTTGCATCCACTTCAGTAGGCTCATTGTGGATTAAGCATTATTGATGCCAAACGCGGCTCGTCTTTGGGTTTAGACCGCGTTACGAACATCTGTGGTGTCAAAATTCAGATTCTGAATTCCCTTAGCATGTTTAGCAAGAACATTAACAATGTCAAGCTATTCATTGTGTAAATCAGGCTCCTTACGACATTGCTTATCTTCTTCCGTTGATGCAGCTGGCTCACCTTTGAAGGCGTTACTAACGAGTGATTGTGCGTCAATTCCAAGCTAGTAATAAGCCAATGATCTTGTTTGGGTTTATGGCTTACGAACATATTAACCTTGCAATCTGTGCGCGCAAAGAAGTTCCATCTTCGGGATGCATATCTCACTTCACCATCACTATCATCAACCTACATGTTTCTCATTTCGCAATGGGTGTCTACGCCTGTGACGTTAATATAAATGTGAGAATATAATTTTTTTTGTTATTGCACTTGTTCTAATTGTCTTAATTCCAAAGCCAAAACCAATCCTCAACGAGTACCCCGAAAACATTCTTCGACTTCTTTCAGTGTTCGAAATGTTCGTCGTAGATAAGGGTCGCTAGCATCTATTGATGTGTTCGAGCTTGATACAAAATCAGACATTGTAAAGCAAGACCTACATAGAAATAACTGATTAAGTATCAAATTGTAACATTTTTAGGCATGCAAATTAATTACAACATTATAACTAATTTAAACATCCAACAAATAAAAAATTAAAAATAAGTACACTAATTTAACATACCAAATACAACAATCTCAAAAAAATTTATATGAATTTGACCATGGTTCCCATTAAGATATATAAACTTCACCACGCTACCTATATATATATATATATATATATATATATATATATATATATATATATATATATATATATATATATATCTCCAAAATAAGCCCTATATACACCAATAAGCCTTTCAGATCACAAACTTACCTTCTTTGAATGAAGCTTAAAGCTTGGTTGCTTGAAACTTGAAATTTGAAGGGCATGATGAGAGCTGAAAAATGGAGGCAAGTAGAGCTCAAGATATTGAAGATGTTGAACAAGGAAAGAAGAGCTGACAATTAGGACTTTTTTTGGTTATATCTACATCACCTTCAGCGAGATAATGTAACGGATGATGAGAGGACATATATGACTTATGGTTAGCAAAAATTCATCTGCTATATAATGTAACGGAAAACAAGTCAAGTCAAAAAGTCATCTGCTACATAATGTAGCAGATATGCACTATTCCACAAAAAGACGGTTGTGTGGGGGCATTTTGATCAAAATAACCATTCGCTACATAATGCAGCGGACAATTTTTTTTTAAAGGAAACTAGATCTGGTCCATCCATCCTTAAAAGATGGACGATCAGATCGTGCCGGAAACTTAGCTGAAGTTACATGCGCTGTTAGTAGATCAACTCCCTACATATATATAGTGTACTTGCACAAACAGTTCCCAAAATTGAAGCATGAAATCAAAGGATTCACTATATAACTATCACAGTTTAAATCACTACTTCGATATGTTGCAGTCAGTGTAAATAGCCCTACTGGCCAGGGCCCGAAATCTCTCCTCCACCTTGAGATAAGTATCTCGTGGAAGTAAGGGCGATCACTTTCAAGGATAATGCGCATTACGTCAACATACAAGCCCCGCTAACTAGAGTCCGAAATTCAACTTTTTTCCATTAAATATGGGCAAACCAAAATCACCGTCTCATTCAACATAACCTAAATTTAAAACAACTAAGAACATTAGCATCACATGACACTTTTATTTTTTTTTCTTGTCAAACAAGTTAACAAGAAAGCATTAGCATATCAAAGACTTTAAAGCTTCTATTTGATAAAAATCATGTATACATATCCATATAATGGAAAGTAAGGTATACGGAGGGATATGGTAAGAGTACTTACTTAACACCACACATTTCCTTGATCCAATATCCGGCATGATGTGTCATTTGTTAAATCAGACTAAAAGAACCATCAAGGCCATTCTTTTCATGTCCATAACCCCAACTTTACTATAACCCGAAGGCATTGTTGATTAGAATAATGAATTCCTGTTGGATATTTCCGTAAACAGATTAGACACCGCATCGAACTGTCCATTACACGCCAGTCCAAGATTGTGTCTAACTCACCACGCCTTTCTTGGGCATTTCATCCACAGTTGTCGAGCTTCTCTCAACTCACCCAAATTAACTAACCCACCAAACAAATCCTATGCAAAATAATGGCCAGTTAAACTCAAAATATGAGATTCAAAGAAGGCTTATCAAGGTTTTCATATTATTAAGGGCATAGAAAATCGATTGACAATGGATATTATTTCGGAAGGCGAAGGGAGGTAATATGCAGTCCAAGAACAATAAATTTCAGCCCTAACTAACATTGTTTAAAGACAAAGTTGACCAGGAATTGAAATTATTATGATAAAACACAAATTTTGAAAGTTGTAGAGGATTCCCCAATGTTTTCAGAATGTACAAGTTCATCTAAAACAAAGGAGAAATGATTAGTCTAGAGCAAACCGAATTGGACTAGTCTGAAATTTTAAAAACAATATATCACTGCGAAAATTAGTTTTGTTCAATATTTATTTTGAAGTAGAAATATAATGAATCTCAGAAAAGTCAAAATTACAAAGTTAAAGTAGACGTTATGAGGTTTCCAGAAATATACGGATCACTTAAAATCAATGAATAATGAAGATTCTATATCAAATTGAAGTGGCTGCCCAAATCAGCATACCTCTGTGAAGACTAATTCTATGCAATGGCTGTCTTGAAGTAGAAATATAATGAATCTCAAAAAACTCAAAATTATAAAGTAGAGGTTTCTTGAAATATAAGAATCACAAAAAAAAAAAACAATGAGTAATGAATTTTCTATAGCAAATCGAAGTGACTAACATAAACAACACACCTCTACGCAGATCAATTTTGTTCAATAGTTATTTTGAAGTAGAAATATAATGAATATCAGAAAACTTAGAACAATAAAGTTAAAATAGACTGTATAAGGTTTGTAGAAATATAAAAATTGCTAGTTTCAAATAAGTATTGAAGATTCTATGACAATTTGAAGTGGTTGCCAGAAATCGAAAAATACTGGACTTCTTGGGGGCATTGACTTTAAGATCATTTTTAATATAGAAACGTGAGATTCTGATAAAACTTAAAACTAAAATTTTGAGATAGACATAAAAGGTTTTCAAAAAGTGAAAGAACACATCAATCGGATAAGTAACGAATGAGATATTAATAATTAAAGCTTACGATACAATCGCCAGAATTTGGTTTCTACATCTAACTGTCCATTACATCCAGTCCAAGATTGTGTCCAACTCACGGTGTCTTTCTCAGGCACTTCATCCACAGTTGCCGAGCTTCTCTGAACTCACCCAATTTAACAAACCCACCAAACAAACCCTATGCTAAATAGTGGCCAGTTAAACTCAAAATATGATATTCAAAGAAGGCTTATCATTGTTTTCATATTATTAAGCATCATAGAAAATTGATTGACAATGGATATTATTTAGGAAGGCGAATGGAGGTATTATGCAGTCCAAGAACAATAAATTTCAGCCCTAACTAACATTGTTAAAGACAATTTTGACCAAGAATTGAAATTATTATAATAAAACACAAAACTTGAAAGTTGTAGAGGATTCCCCAAGGTTTTCAGAATGTACAAGTTCATTTAAAACAAAGGAGAAACAATTATTCAAGAGCAAACCAAATTGGACCAGTCTAAAATTTTAAAAACAACATATCACTGCGGAAATCAGTTTTGTTCAATATTTATTTTGAAGTAGAAATATAATGAATCTCAGAAAAGTCAAAATTACAAAGTTAAAGTATACTTTATGAGTTCCATAAATATAAGGATCAATAAAAATCAATGAGTAATGAAGATTCTATATTAAATCCAAGTGGCTGCCCGAATCAACATACCTCTGTGAAGACTAATTCTATGCAATGGCTGTTTTGTAGCAGAAATATAACGGATCTCAAAAAACTCAAAATTATGAAGTTAAATTAGAGGTTTCTTGAAATATAAGAATCACAAAAAAACCAATGAGTAGTGAATTTTCTATTGCAAATCGAAGTGACTAACATAAACAGTAGACCTTTATGCAGATCAATTTTGTTCAATAGTTATTTTGAAGTAGAAATATAATGAATATCAGAAAACTTAGAACAATAAATTAAAATAGACTTTATAAGATTACTAGAAATATAAAAATTGCTAAGATCAAGTGAGTATTGAAGATTTTATGACAATTTGATGTGGCTGCTGAAAATTGAAAAATACTGGACTTCTACAGGGCATTGACTTTAAGATCATTTTTTGATATGCAAACGTGAAATTCTGAAAAAACTTAAAACTAAAAGGTTGAGGTGCACATTAAAAGGTTTTCAAAAAGTGAAAAAACACATCAATCAGATAAGTAACGAATGATATATTGATAATTAAAGCTTACCATACAATTGCTAGAATTCGGTCTCCCCCCCCCCCCCCCCCAAAAAAAAGTGTGTGTGATCGCGAAAAGAAGGAGGTATGGGACAGTTGGGTTTTCTACACCCATTTAAATCAAAACCCTAAAGTGATAATTTACCAAATGGTCCCTCTGACTTTTGGTAGTCTTTCACAGTTCACCCAAAACTTTTTGAAACTACGAAAAGACCCCAAAGCTAATTAGATCAAAGTCAAAATAAGAATTAGGTTGTAGCTCAAATGACCGCCTCGATGTATTCACTTAATTAAGATAATCGTAGTATAGCTATGGGAAGGTAACTTCAATGTCCGCGGGGGAGGGATGCTAAAGAAAGAAAAAATTATATGGGGTGTTACATTCTCCCAACTCTGTCTCTGCCAATTTAAGTTAACCCAAATGAGAGATAAGATATTTATATAATAAACCCTAATTTAATTAGAACTTCCCAAGTTACTCACTAACTTTCATTAGTTTTTAATGCGCACAGTCTCGTTATCTACATCCTATGGTTATTATCATTTGTCGTTCAAGGTCGCAACTAATATTGTTTTCAATAATTGTCACTAAAGGTCCCAACAATAGTGCTCGCAACAATGGTCGCTATAGATCCCAAATAATATTACTTACATTGTCGCTAAATAAGTAACCTGCTATAAATTATTATAAAACTAACCATATGTTCGGGATATTACATTATCTACCCCCTTACAGAAATATCGTCCTTGAAATTTTGTGTTTCTCAGATTACTGCTCTCAATTATATCTGATCTCATGCCCCCATCATATTAGTCACTTTAACTCACTTTAATCCATCAACAAAATTATCATAGATATCAATACTCTTACATCACAAGCTCTACTACACTAGAATATCTCAACCATGTCACCATTTACACCACTAAATGATTGCTAAACATTGAAGTCTTACCAAAAGGGCAACGGTTGCTAATAGTCCAAGAAAATTTATCATAACAACCAAAGTTGTACTTTTAATATGTCGGTCTCCGTTCTCCTTCATGATGGAGAGAGAAGGGTCAGGAAGCTCGAAATCCTTGAAGTAGGTCTTTGTGAAATCAGTCAAAGAAGTCGAAGGCAATCGTACAAAGAGCACCATTGTCTAAAAGAAAGTAGAACATAAGATGCTGTTTTTGGTATTTTATTAAGCTCTTTCAGTAAATGCAATGCTCCTACAACAAAGAACGAGATTACAACAAAAGATAAATAATAATAAAAAATAATTATCTTTAGAAGTGAAAAGGAACATAAAGTTGTTTCTTGAAAGAAAAAAAAGAACATAAAGCTATTCCTTAAAAAAAACAGAGAGAGAAAGAGAGAGAGGGCGTAGTGCATTGACGACTGCCTCAGAGAATGCCAAAAAGTGACTCCAACTAGCCGTACTGTTGTCGGCATATGAGTGGATTAGATTTAACCAAAAAAAATGATCGAGCTACGGTGGAAGCTGGCGACAGTGAGGTGATCGGTTTTAAGGTCAACAACAGCCGCAACAATGTTGGAGGCGATGGGTATCACTGATTCATGCATTGGAGTAGCGTGATGGCCAATGGTAGCCAGGACCAAAAACGATGCTAGCCATGGCCTACTACTGGCGGCTATAGTGTATCTCAGTGGCAAGAGAACGACGACGCCAATCCCGAATCGGGTATTGTCGATCCACAACACCTTAATTCATATTGAATTGTTCTACCTAATTTTTCTTTTTTCTAAGGTTCATTCAAAGTATGGATTCCTAATCTAAAGCCATGTTTTGATTCTTAAAATTTGAATGCCCACGTTCTAACCCTTTTCTCGCACCCAAAGTTCGTCCTGATTATGATGGCAGCATTCTCATGGTCTGTTAATTTGTAGCCCCTCCTATGGGCCATGTGTAACCCAAAAAAAAATTGTGCAGACAAGTGAGGTGGGAAATTTTCCGGGCTATAAAGTCATCTCTTGACTAATCTACAATTTATGTAATGTGAAGAAATTGTACGGCTCCCTTATTCTTTTATAGGTAATGCATGACTGTTAGTTGACATCCAATTCTTGAGCTGGTTTTTGAATTCATTCTTCAAACAGAACTTGGTTCCAATTCTAATTTCAAGTTTCACTTCGATTGGGACTATGAATCCTTTCTTAGCTCTGAGTGCAATCATACCAAGTTTAAAACCTTTTGGCCATCAAGTCCGAGTTGTAGGGAATATTAAATTTCTTCAGACAAGCTCATCCAAATTCATATGTCTGTCAGGTTTTCTCATCCAAGCTCATAATTGAAGTTGGAGAAAGGTGCTACTAAACATAAGTTCTAAACTATATGGGGCTACAGATTCTTTACCATATGGACAAATTCCATGTAATACAAGAGGAATGTCAAAAGAAAAGTGCCAAGACTCATTTACTTTTCCAAGCGCCTTTTTAATACTCCAGCGACCAACTCTTGAGGGGGCATTCGTAGAAGGGTATATTTCATGCCACTTATAAATTGACATGTGCCATTTTTTTCTCGTTAAAATTCATGTTCAATGACAAATAGGAAGCTAACATGTGTATCGCTATGTGGTCGAATTAGAGTTTTCTATGTTTGTTGTACTATAAACATGGTATTTATCTCTTCACAAAATTAAGAGATAATTATCAAAGAAGTGCAGTATCATAGGAACATTCTCATCTACCCATATGTATATCGGATGGCCCTAAGAGAAGGACATACTCTCCCAAGTCAGCCAGCTAGAATTTACTCTCCTAAGCCAAAGCTCTGTCAACCCAAAGACACAAGTTCTTCAAACTGGAGGATACATCATTCAAGTTCAGACATTCAATCCGTTCGTTGTGAAATTTATTGAGTGTTTGAACGAACTCTGTCAAACCCACCATTTGATCCGAAAACAATCTATCAAGCCTTCGGTCAAGCATTAATCAAGAGAAAAATCAAAGGGCCTTGTCTTTGTATAAAGATCTATTCAAAAGAGTGTACTCACTTTTGAAATCAAAACAAACTTCATTTGTCGCTAATTTTCATGTCTTATTTTTAGACTCAAAATTCATGTGTACAACAAGATTACCTTAGGATTTTTTAATCCTATTGTAGCTAGAAGATGAAAGCTTTAAGGATCCCCACCTCCTAACCTTAATTTTGACAAAATTCAGAGACAAAAAGATTAGACCTGGTAACATATATACTAGGCTATTCACATTTCTTGGGGGCATTATAATCCAATTTCCTACTGTGTGTGTGTGAGTGAGAGAGAGAGAGAGAGAGAGAGAGAGAGATGCGAGCACATACAAATGCACACAAATTGAGAATGGAATAAGGGCATGACAATTGAAACCCTAGCTTTGTTGTGAATTTGGATTTAGAGTCAGGCATGAAAATATGAGCTTTTACTCATGGGTGGTCTTCAGTGGTTGTGGCAGTCTTCTGATAATGGTGATGGCCTTACACTGCGGGTGGTTTATCTACTAAATGAACCTCATACATCAGAGTTGGGGGGGGAATGCTATTTTGGTTTGTTGGGGTGTTAATATGCAAATCTGTAGACCTCGCACATGTTTGGTAAGTTCAACCGATAAGCCTCCTAATGAAGATCTCATTACCAAAATACTCTTGACAGTCCAACTCACAATTTCACATTCTTCCGAGGTTAGACTTTTCTCCATCATTTGAACTGCCTCAACAGCCCCTTATAGAGCCAATTTTCAAGAAGCCTCTTTGATTGAAAAAAAAAACATGTCAATGAACTCATACTAAGAAAGCAACAGAACAATGGGCAAAGAGAACTTGCAATACAACCTGCCATAAAAAGATGAGATTAACAAGCAAGTGCCCCTCTTTCCATGAGGAAAGCCGAGTCGAAAAGTTCCACTTTCCTACTAGTAGGCAGTAGCAAGGGGAGCTTTCGAAATAAGAGATACATTGATGAGCTTTTGGAGCTTTTTTGCAAACCGCAAATTTTTTCAACAAGTCTACGGAAGGTAAACTTTTGTATAATGTCCATATATGTTGAGGGAGAAAAAGTTGTTTCAATTTGTTTGGGGACGTTAATCTACCGACCTACCATTATTGGAGGATGTATTGCAAATTAACCCTTCTCTAAAGAGTAACAATGCGCCGAATATTCAACATTCACAAAAACTAGTATTGATCCCGTGCGTTGTACACGGGACCAACAATGGCTAATTAAAAGTTTATACTTATATGTCGAAGATTAATAATAAATAATGCTATTTTCACCTTTTTATGAGGTTTTTTTTTTACCATTTTTAGTAACAATGTAAAGAACCCACGTATTGAGGTTTTTCCTACTAAAACTCATCTAGAACAGTATAAAAAGTTATGCGACATAAGAAAAAAATACAATATGAGATATAATTATACTTATATACACACACAAAATATTCTATATGACTTATAATAATGTAAAGGGAAGGAAATTTATTTTATTAAATTGTGAAAACATGTTAGAATTATGTAAAATATTGAAAAGTTTCAATATTTGAATAAGATATCGATTAGAATAAGATATAAATTTAAAATTTATGGAGAGAAAGATTTATTTTTAAGTGGGACATGCTGATGTGGAAGAGAGAGAAAAGTAAAATATATATTATTGGTTGAAAGAGAATGAGATATAAAATTTTTAAATTTACATAAATGCCAAATGTCATAAAGAAATGCATGCCAAGTAGGTTCGCCACACACACACATTCGCCACACACACACACACACACACACACACACACACACATATATATATATATATGAGAAAAATGAATATAAGGCTGGCGAGTTGCGTGAGGTTAGCGACTAAAACGATATACTTTTGATCAAATAAACATAACCAAAATTTGTTCTTCATTTTTTCTTTCTCTCTCTCCCACTTCCTCCATCCCTCTGTTTTCCTCTCCAAAGTCCTACCCATCTCTCTGCCTGTAATTTTCTTTTTCTGTTTTCTTTCTCCCATCTTCCTCTAATGACTATTTTTCTCTCTCCTCCAACACATTTCAGAAATCTGTGGCGGCGGTGGAGACCCCCCATTTTCCTCCACCAGTCTGGCATGATTAGTTTGAAATAAGAATATCAATTCGAAGATCCCCAATTTGAGAAATTCAATGAAGACTGTAATCTACAAAAATCCTATTCAAAATTAAGAAATATGGTTTTCAAATTTTAAAATCTAGGATTGTGGCAGTGATTGGTTACGGCTTGTGACGATGGCCGAATTTTAGCGGTGTGATGGTGGTGGTTGTTTGCGATAGAAATGGTGGGTGTGGTGGTGGCTGGATTTTGACGAACAGTCGCAAAGCTCGTAAGGTAGTGGGCAGTGGAGACCATTTGCGACAGGAATGGTTGTTTACGGCGGCTAGCGATGGAAGGTTGGTGGTCTACCGTGGCCGGCGACGAAAGATGGGTGGTCTACGGTGGCATGTGACGGGGAAACTGTGGCGGTCGTCTATGGTGTTGGTGGTGTACACTGTTGCAACAGGAAGATATGTGATTTATGACAGGGACGGTGGGTGTGATGGTGGCGACGGGTTGCTATGACCAGCCTGCCTGACACAGATAGACGGGGAGGAGACGAAGATAGGGGGAAGGGGGAGAGAGAGAGAGGGGGGGAAAGAATTGGTTTTGTTTATTAGACTAAAAAATTATGCCATTTTGGTCGCTAGCCTTACGCAACTTGCATGAGGGTAGCCTTATATTCGCTTTCCCCTATGTATGTATGTATGTATGTATGTATGTATGTATGTATGTATGTATGTATGTATGTATGTATACACACACACACACACTACTTATAAAAGTACGAATAGGTGTAAATCATTTTTTGGACAAAACTATCCCTACAAAATTTTTGAATGACATTTTTATCCTTGGTTATAAAAGAAATGAATTGGTGTTAATTTTTTTTATGTGGTTCCTCTTCGAAGTTAATTTCCAGATTCAGAGTTCCTCTTTACAAATTAATTGGAAATCCTTCCAATCTTTTTTCCAACCCTCCGATTTCTTTTAACATCCAAACATAGAAGACACAACTACCCTCATGAATTGGTCGAAGAAGAGACACTTGCCTTTATAATTCATTGGTAAAGAGGAAAATAATGTATCTCAAACTCTCGAACGGCCATAACATCGAGTCTTAATCTTCCATATGCATCAAATATCATTAATGGGATGATTAAAGAGCCAATGTATGAAGTGCTATGATTATAGAGCTTTTCAATCCTACTCATTATTTTTTTGGTTCATCCTTCACGCCTTATTCCAGAATTTTTTGCTGCAATTCTCACCAAATATGTGCATCATCTTCAGATTGGAGGTAAGTTTTTGTTTCCTTAATTTCCATGGTATGTTTTATCTTACAGTTTCCTTCATGTGAATATGGATGTGACATAATTAAATTGGTTAATTGAGCTAGAGTTAAGTAGTCCACCAAGTTTAGGATTTGCGCTACACATTTCTTTTCAATCTTAGTTTTAAGGATTTTTTTGCCTCTAGTTCCAAAAATTTCGTTGGTTAATAGCAAATGACATATAGCTTTGAAATGTTTGACACGAGGAACCAACTGTGTGGTGCAACTGGCTGTGGATACATAACTTCATGTCCTCATGTAGGTATTTTGGATTCATTTTTCGTTGTAATTTGGTGAATTGAAACCTTTTTTGTATATTGCCCAAGGTATACCCTCTTGGACTTTATCATCTTCATCTTTAACCGAAATATGAAGCTGTTTGGAGTATTTGCACTTCAGGTTTTTGTTATTTTGGACTACGGTTAGTGAGTCTTAGAAATGTATATGTAAGTTTCGAGCTTAATAATCGCGATAAAGTATGTGTCTATGTTTGCGTCACAACGTTTTCTTGCGTTGAAATGTTTGAGATATTTGTAACACATATTAGGATTATAACTTTAATGTACGATACCACGAGCTTAGATTACCAGAAACAAGGAAGGGACTTGGGCGCCTACGGTGTAACGATGCATCCTTTTTGCATGTTTGTTCTAATTTCAAAATTATGGCTTTCTGTTATAAGTTGCTTTCTATGTTAAATGACTAAATAGGAGAAAAACCCAAACTTTCTAGCCAAGCATAGAAATACTGTTTTTTTTAATAAAATAGAATATTTGTTGCCTGATAACTTTTAACTATTTTATTTGCAGAGGAAACACTGTTGAGGCTATAGAATTCACCGTGCAGTAGGAGCTTGAAAATTACCGACTACTCGTGTTATGCACAGATAATATAAAAGACATTGTATTTGGTTAGAAAATAATTTTTTGTACATTTGATGTAATATTAGTGTTTAGTATCTATTTTTCTTCATTTGTTGTATTGTGGCAGTGTATTTGGCTTTGAGGCACAAAAAGCTTTATCATTTTAGAGGTGGATGGAACTCTTCTCGTGAAGTTGTAGTATAAGACACCTATATACGCAAATATTAACAAAAATTCTTGTATAGGCACTATTTATGGATTCTGTTATGACCGTTGATTGGCTACAATTTTTGAACTATAATGTTATAAACATCATATTTCACGTGCACCGCTACTAGTATGTGTGTGTGTATAATTAGATTCGACCTGACACGTGCCGTACACGTGCGGCCTGGCGTCGTCTTAGCTCGTTCTGGTTATCTCGCGTAGAAGTGTCAAAAGGGCCCGGCGGCCTGCGGGCTGGCTCGGGCTTCTAAATGAACAGTGACGGCCCACTTCTTTAGGGCTCTGGACCAGGGCTTGGGCTAGGCCACATAATCCCAAAAATTTATCCAGGCCCGACCCTAAAAAGCCCAGGTCAGGCCCTAAAAAAGGCTGGCCCAAAACTGGCCCATTTTTTGGGCCCTGACCAGGTTTTTAGGGCTGGCCAAGGTTTGGCCCGCATTTGGCCCATAATTCGGCCCTTTTTCGGCCCTAAATTTGGTCCATTTTTAGGCCTTAAATCTGGCCCTAAAGTGGGCTGGCCTCATCAATTTCAAATCAGATTTTCCCCCCCCCCCCAACGACAATATTCCCCATTATCTCCCTCAATTCTACTTTTACCCCCCAACAATAATATAACGGCTAGTTTGGGGGGTATTTTGGTCCAACTTAATTTTTCCAACTCTTTTAAGATTTTTTATACTCTTACCCTCTCCAACAACTATAAACGGATAGTTTTAAGGGTCATTTTGGTCTTTTGTGAACTTTCAAAAATCTATAAATTCACACCCTTTCTTTCTAATTTTTCATACCAATCTTCTTACTCTCTCTTATCTAAACATTCTACATTTCTATAAGTTTTGCTACTATTTTCCTCTCCAATTACTACTCTTGCTAATTACTACTCACTAATTCATATTCTTGCTATTTACTACTCTCGTTTACTAATTACTACTTTTCTAAATTCTAATTTCTAACTGCTTCTTTCATTCATTTGTTACTCTCTAATTCTTTTGTCTACTAATTAGTAATATGTGTATTCTTATTTATTAATTACTATTTACCAAATTCTTTTTAATTACTAACTCTCTCCAATTTTGAGTTACTAATTACTCTCAATCATTAGTTACTCTTTAATTCTTTTTAATTGTTATTTCTAATTACTAATTACTGCTCTTATTTCTGCATTTAGTTTACTATTACTATTTTTATTTTTCAATCTAGTAAAAAAGTTTAGCGTCAAATATGACTGGATTACTGAAGAAACTGAAGCGTGGATCATCATCACGAAAAATCATCATCATCATCACAAGCACCACCACCAGCACAAGCGCCACCACCACGGTCATCACAAACACCAATCCAAGCACCACCACAACCATTCGTTCCTGGACGAATGAGTACAGGCTGTATGATAGATACCCAAGCCAATTGGGAGTTCAATCAAAACATTCCAGATCTTGAATACACGCTTTCACAAGACCCCCCGCATTATAGTCAAGGACGCAGCTCGGTTGGCGAAGCTACTACTCCATGGCATAATCTTAACCCGATGAGCGGTCATGATGAAGAAGGGCCGAGCAATGCCTCCGGTAATGAGCCAGAAGTCCAAAAGGAAAAAGAAAGCCGAGTGTTGGAATCATTTTGATGAAGTTATGGTGGACGACGTCCGAAAAGCTCGATGTAAGTACTGCGCTAAATTATTTTCTCTGGTAGTGGTAATGGACATCTTAACAGGCATTACCCTCAGTGTGCACCTCGACAAGGCCACGTCGAACCTACCCAAACACAGTTATCTTTTGACGGTAAGTTATTTGTTTATAATCAGTGAGAGCAAAGAGACGGTCTCGCTGAATTTGTTATTCATGATGAACAAGCCTTTTCTTTTGCCGATAATCCTAAGCACTCTAGATATATGAACACCTACGTGCAACCTTTGTACAAAAAGGTTCATAGAAACACAACTAGATCCGATGCACTCAGACAGTATTATGCTGCTAAAGCACGCTTGATCGATTATTTTGATAATTTTGATGGTAAAGTTAGTCTTACTTCTGATATTTGGCAATCTCCATTTACTTTTGTTAGTTATGCTTGTGTGACGGCCCATTGGATTGATGTTGATTGGGTTATGAACAAAAGAATCATCGCTTTCATTCCTTTTCCTTTTCCGCATGATGGAATGATGTTGCTAGTATTATAATTAATGCATGTACCACATTTAAAATAAAGAATAAGATTATGAGTGTTAGTTTTGATAATGCTTCTAATAATAAAGCAGCTGTTGCAGCTTTAAAGGAGACCCTTCAACCTGTACTTGATAGTGAATTATTTCATGTTCGCTGTGTTTGTCACATTATTAATTTAATTGTTCAAGATGGTTTAGCTGCTGCAGGAGATATTCTTCTCAAAATGAGGGGTATGACAACGTATGTTAATAGCTCAGGCCCTAGAACACAATAATTTAAAGCGTTGTGTGTTCAATATAATATGCCTCGCAGGAGAGCACTTACAAATGTGCCCCATAGGTGAAACTCTACATATCATATGCTTTTACATATTCTGGCATACAAAGATGTCTATATGCATTTTCTACTAATCTCGTTCCCAGCCGGCTTGCCAACTCAGGAGGAATGGCAAATGGCTATACACCTATCTGAATTTTTGGAGGTATTCTACACGTCTACAAACTTATTGTCTGGTACGTACTATCCACCTCTCCTCTCGCTATAATAGTGATGCCAAGGAAAGTGGGTTCGCAATCGACGTGGAGGTGCCACAAGGAATGCAGTTCGAGTCAGATGCCAAGTATGTTGATGTGAGACACAGCAAGGGCGGAGCAAGGGCAGAGACCAAGGGCTTCCCAGACAGAGCCTGAGGGTGGCAGTGCTGCGAGGGCGATGGCACAGGATGAATATACGACGACAGTCACAGTCCGATGCTTAGGTCCGGAGTCAGGGTCCTGTATATTTCTCTCTCTAGGTTTCTAGAGTGAGAAAGTGAAAGTGTTCTGAAAATGTCTAACCTTTCAAATGAATTCTCAAGACCTCTATTTATAGAGGTTGAGATGATGATGTCATCACGCGACACATGGCACTCCCTGTGAGTGACACGTCACCGAGGGGTCCACAGCTGTCGGTGCTCCACGGACTGTCGAATCGCATATTCACCCGCCCTGCCTCGCACAGCATCGCTCTGTCTGTCTGGAAAGACTGGCTCCCACAACGTCTGTGTGGCCAGAGAACCCCCTTGATCTAGCCTCCAATCCAAGCCCTTGTAGAGTCCCACAGGCCTGGCAGTGGTGGGGAAGACCCAACGCCCAACTACCAGGCGGACTAGGCGCGATGCCCTCCGAAGACCTGCTTCCGTCTCGGAGTGACCCTGGGTCATAGTCCATAGGGGTGCCGACACAAGCCCCCAGTGCCGGAGCACGTAGGCCAGTCACGAAGACACCCTGGCGGAGATAGTGTCCCGGAGGAGTCGCCTATCCCGCGGGTGAGTCCTTGTGCCGGAGCACCCAGAGCGTGTCAAGGTAGCATCCCGGAAGAGCCGTCTACCTGATGGGCCAAGTAGCATCCCGGAGGAGCCGTCTACCTGGCAGAAGGGGAGTTGAAGAGCTCCCTGACGGAGATAGTGTCCTAGAGGAGTCGCCTATTCAGTAAGCCGAGGTAGTATCTCGAAGGAGCCGTCTACTTGGCCAGCCGAGGTAGCATCTCGGAGGAGCCGTCTACCTGGCAGAAGGGGAGTTGAAGAGCTCCCTTATAGAGATAGTGTCCCGGAGGAGTCGTCTATTCCGTAGGCCGAGGTAGCATCCCGGAGGAGCCGTTTACCTAGCGGAAGGGGAGTTGAAGAGCTCCCTAGCGGAGATAGTGTCCCGGAGGAGTCGCCTATCCCCACGGTGAGTCCTTGTGCCAGAGCACTCGGAGCGAGTCAAGGTAGCATCCCGGAGGAGTCGTCTACCCGACTGGCTGAGGCAGCATCCCGAAGGAGCTGTCTACCTGGCGGAAGGGGAGTTGAAGAGCTCCCTGGCGAAGATAGTGTCCCGGAGGAGTCGCCTATTCTGTAGGCCAAGGTAGCATCCTAGAGGAGCCGTCTACCTGACTGGCCGAGGTAGCATCCCGGAGGAGCCATCTACCTGGCGAAAGGGGAGTTGAAGAGCTCTCTGATGGAGATAGTGTTCTGGAGGAGTCGCCTATTCCGTAGGTCTAGGTAGCATCCCGGAGGAGCCATCTACCTGGCGGAAGGGTAGTTGAAGAGCTCTTTGGCTGAGATAGTGTCCCGGAGGAGCCGCCTATCCATGCGGTGAGTCCTTGTGCTGGAGCACTCGGAGCGAGTCAAGGTAGCATCCCGGAGGAGCCGTCTACCTGGCGGAAGGGGAGTTAAAGAGCTCCCTGGCGGAGATAGTGTCCCAGAGGAGTCGCTTGTCCCGGCATGATGTTGCACACTCCAGAGAGTGGGTCGAAGCATGTTCCACGACCAAGGCAAAGTGCGCATGGTGTGGTGAAAGGATGGATCGATGCAAGGAGCATGGAAGTGTGACAGAATGCCAGGGAGGCGACTGTGTCAATGGCGCAGCGCATGGGTGCGGCGGAGTGAGTAAGGTACCGGGGGCATGTCTGTGTTAGTGGCGCGGCGCATGGGTGCGATGGAGTGCATATGGTACCAAGGGCACTATAATGTGACAAGGAGCCAAGGGGCGCGACTTTGTTAGTGGCGCGGCGCATGGGCGCGGTGGAGTAAGTATGGTGTCTGGGGCACAGTGTGACGTCCGGGTAACGGGGGTCGCAGAGTGACGTCCGGGTGACAGGGGTCGCGGAGTGAGTTCCGGGCGACAGGGATCGTGGAGTGACGTCCAGGCGACGAGGGTCGCGGAGTGAGTTTTGGGTGACGGGGGTCGCGGAGTGAGTTTCGGGTGACGGGAGTCACAGAGTGAGTTCCGGGCGACGGGAGTCGAGAAGTGAGTTCTGGGCGACGAGGGTCGCGGAGTGACGTCCAGGCGATGGGGGTCGCGGAGTGAGTTCCGGGCGACGGGAGTCGCGGAGTGAGTTCCGGGCGATGGGGGTCGCAGAGTGAGTTTCGGGCGACGGGGGTTGCGGAGTGACGTCTGGACTCTTGAAGTGTAGTAAAGATGCTAAGTATGGAAGCCAAAGGCCAACCCCTTTGGGGGAAGCCAAAGGCCAACCCCTTTGGGGGAAGGCCAAGGCCAACCCCAGAGGAAGGTCGAGGCCGACCCCAAGGGGGAGGCCGAGGTCGACCCCAAGGGGGGCCAATGCCGAGGCCTACCCCAAGGGGGGGCCACGGCCGAGGTCGACCCCAAGGGGGGCAAGGCAAACTTTCTTTGGTAGACGCCAAGGTGTGCTGACGGGCGAAGGATGAAGTGCGACGGTAGGAGCATGATGAGCAGTCGCGCAAGGATGAGTTCTTGGTGACGAGGTCCCGTAGAAAGAGTGAGAAGTACACGTGACTTGAGCGTGCACGTATTGACTGGTTGGAGACGATGAATATTGTCTGTTGCTTGTGCGGACGTGTTATGCAAAATAGAATCCCAAGTGGGCCTTTGGGTGCGATCAGAATAGGTTGGGAACAAATAGAAATCCTTAAGATGGCTACAATATTAACAAAATGGAGATATGCAGGACCTTTTCAACAAATAGTATAAGAGATGGATAAGAAATTTAATAAATAGGGCAAATTACACTTATGTCCTTGAGGTTAGGGTATAATTACAGGTAAGGACAATAGTTTGGACAAATTACACTTATGTCCGTTGACCAAATGGAATCTTAAAACCCTAACAGTTTTTGTGAAAAGACATTATTACCCCTTAGTTGAAACCTTATTTTTTTAATGCCATTACTTCAACCTTTCCCCCACCCCCTTTCCCACACCACCCCCAACCCCATTTCTTTCTTTCAAGCTCTACCCGCGCCACCCCTCCCCCCTTCCCGTCACCCGTCTACCTCCCATTTCCCCGTCACCACGTCATGCCCACAACTTCTTCCCCGGCGCCGCACCCCTGTCTGCCTCCACCTTCCCCTGCACAACCCGTTTGAACTCCCTCGTCACTGGCATTGCACCCCGTCTTCCTCCCTCATCACCCGCGCTGCACCTCGTCTTCCTCCCTCTTCATCGGCACTTCATCCTATCTTCCTCCCCCGTCCTCGGCCCGCCATGGCTTGAACCCAGATGAAGAAGAAAGGGGATCTGGGTCAGATTTGAAGTGGAGGTGGTGATGACGGGTGAAAGTAGAGGTGGGTCTCGTATGTGGCGGCAGCGGGTGTGGTGAGTACTGAGGGTGTGTTACTTTGTGCAGCGGAGTGGGGCGATGGAGCTGCGGTGTAAGGCGAGGGAAGGGGCTGTTGCGGGGGGCAAGGTGGGGGGAGAGAAGAGATGGAGGGGGAAAGGCGACGTCGCCGGCGATGGGGGCGACGCGGGCAGAAGATTGGTCGCCGACGGTTATTTGAAAATTAGGGTTTTCATACAAACCCTAAAAAACCCTAATTCTAATTTGAACATTTAAACCATTATATTGGACATAAGTGTAATTGCCTAAAAAACCTTAATCCTAATTTGAACATTTAAACCCTTATATTGGACATAAGTGTAATTGCCTAAAAAACCTTAATCCAAATTTGAACATTTAAACCATTATATTGGACATAAGTGTAATTTGTCCAAATTATTGTCTTTACCAGTAATTTAAATCATTAACCGCAATAAAGGGCAGTATTGCCATTTTGAAAATACATAACGATGACATCATAAAAAATATACTTTTTGGATGAAACCCTAACAGATGGACACAAGTGTTACAAAATTAGGATTTTTGGTCACGAATGTTACATTTTGAAACTCAGTGTCCTTGACTGTAATTACACCCAGATGAAGATAGAAAGGGGATCTGGGTCAGATTTGAAGTGGAGGTGGTGATGGCGGGTGAAAGTAGAGGTGGGTCTCGTCGGTGGCGGCAGCGGGTGTGGTGAGTACTGAGGGTGTGTTACTTTGTGCAGTGGAGTGGGGCGATGGAGCAGCCGGCGTAAGGCGAGGGAAGGGGCTGCTGCGGGGGGCAAGGTGGGGGGAGAGAAGAGATGGAGGGGGAAAGGCGACGTCGCCGGCGATGGGGGTGACGCGGGTAGAAGATTGGTCGCCGGCGGTTATTTGAAAATTAGGGTTTTCATACAAACCCTGAAAAACCCTAATTCTAATTTGAACATTTAAACCATTATATTGGACATAAGTGTAATTGCCTAAAAAACCTTAATCCTAATTTGAACATTTAAACCATTATATTGGACATAAGTGTAATTGCCTAAAAAACCGTAATCCTAATTTGAACATTTAAACCATTATATTGGACAGAAGTGTAATTTGTCTAAATTATTGTCTTTACCTGTAATTTAAATCATTAACCGCAATAAAGGGCAGTATTGCCATTTTGAAAATACATAACGATGACATCATAAAAAAATATACTTTTTGGATTAAACCCTAACAGATGGACACAAGTGTTACAAAATTAGGATTTTTGGTCACGAATGTTACATTTTGAAACTCAGTGTCCTTGACTGTAATTACACCAAGATGAAGATAGAAAGGGGATCTGGGTCAGATTTGAAGTGGAGGTGGTGATGGCGGGTGAAAGTAGAGGTGGGTCTCGTCAGTGGCGGCAGCGGGTGTGGTGAGTACTGAGGGTGTGTTACTTTGTGCAGCGGAGTGGGGCGATGGAGCAGCCGGCGTAAGGCGAGGGAAGGGGCTGCTGCGGGGGGCAAGGTGGGGGGAGAGAAGAGATGGAGGGGGAAAGGCGACGTCGCCGGCGATGGGGGCGACGCGGGCAGAAGATTGGTCGCCGGCAGTTATTTGAAAATTAGGGTTTTCATACAAATCCTAAAAAACCCTAATTCTAATTTGAACATTTAAACCATTATATTGGACATAAGTGTAATTGCCTAAAAAACATTAATCCTAATTTGAACATTTAAACCATTATATTGGACATAAGTGTAGTTGCCTAAAAAACCTTAATCCTAATTTGAACATTTAAACCATTATATTGGACATAAGTGTAATTGCCTAAAAAACCTTAATCCTAATGTTGCACCTAAAAACTGGATCGGGAACCACACCAGAAATCAGGCCTGCAAAAGAGAACACGGAGTGATCGCCGGGTGGGGTTCCTGCGGGGAACGCTCCGATGCTTAAGTCAGAGATGACTAACAATGTAGAACTCTGAAGAAGCAGTAAGACACAATGTGTGATTGTGTGTGAACTTTCTTTTACCTGAGGGGCTTGACCCCTTGATATAGTGGTAGAAGGAGGAGTCTTAGTAGGACTAGGCTTTGACCAACTCTAATCAAAATATAATTAGGATCCTAGAGGATCTCATGTCAATCTGAACTGATAGAGTCAGAGCCTCTTTAGGATTATGTCCGGTGATTGATACAGTAAATGCCATATCAGTAATGAGCCAATATGGGTTACGTGTCATAACTGCCACATGTCGTCCGTAGATTGAGGGATATTTTTAGCTATATCACCTAATTTGAACATTTAAACCATTATATTGGACATAAGTGTAATTTGTCCAAATTATTGTCTTTAGTTGTAATTTAAATCATTAACCGTAATAAAAGGGTAGTATTGCCATTTTGAAAATACATAACGATGACATCATAAAAAATATACTTTTTGGATGAAACCCTAACAGATGGACACAAGTGTTACAAAATTAGGATTTTTGGTCACGAATGTTACATTTTGAAACTCAGTGTCCTTGACTGTAATTACACCTAGATGAAGATAGAAAGGGGATCTGGGTCAGATTTGAAGTGGAGGTGGTGATGGCGGGTGAAAGTAGAGGTGGGTCTCATCGGTGGCGGCAGCGGGTGTGGTGAGTACTGAGGGTGTGTTACTTTGTGCAACGGAGTGGGGCGATGGAGCTGCCGGCGTAAGGCGAGGGAAGGGGCTGCTGCGGGGGGGGGGGGCAAGGTGGGGGGAGAAGAGATGGAGGGGGAAAGGCGACGTCGCCGACGATGGGGGCGACGCGGGCAGAAGATTGGTCGCCGGCGTTATTTGAAAATTAGGGTTTTCATACAAATCCTAAAAAACCCTAATTCTAATTTAAACATTTAAACCATTATATTGGACATCAGTGTAATTGCCTAAAAAACCTTAATCCTAATTTGAACATTTAAACCATTATATTGGACATAAGTGTAATTGCCTAAAAAACCTTAATTCTAATGTTGCAGCTAAAAACTGAATCGGGAACCACACCAGAAATCAGGCCTGCAAAAGAGAACACGGAGTGACCGCCGGGTGGGGTTTCTGTGGGGTAACGCTCCGATGCTTAAGTCAGAGATGGCTAACAATGTAGAACTCTGAAGAAGTAGTAAGACACAATGTGTGATTGTGTGTGAACTTTCTTTTACCTGAGGGGCTTGACCCCTTTATATAGTGGTAGAAGGAGGAGTCCTAGTAAGACTGGGCTTTGACCAACTCTAATCAGAATATAATTAGGATCCTAGAGGATCTCATGTCAATCTGAACTGATAGAGTCAGAGCCTCTTTAGGATTCTGCCCGGTGATTGATACGGTAATGCCATATCAGGAATAAGCCAGTATGGGTTACGTGTCATAATTGCCACGTGTCATCCGTAGATTAGAGGGATATTTTTAGCTATATTATATGCCCCCTGCTTTTACCAGCGTTTACTGAAGCGGGTGGAAGCACACTTTTCCCACTGGTGATAGCGAAATATGCCAAAAGCAGGATCGAATCTGTTTGCCCCCATTTCAAATATTTGAAGAGTTCTCTGCTCGGACATGGTTCTGTTTGGACAGAGTTTTGCTCGGATGGAATTCTGCTCGGGCATGAATCTGTTTGACATGATTCTGCTTGGACATGGTTCTGTTCGGACAGAGTTCTGCTCGGATGGAATTCTGCTCAGGCATGAATCTGTTCGGACATGATTCTGCTCGGACATGGTTCTGTTCGGACAGAGTTCTGCTCGGATGGAATTCTGCTCAGGCATGAATCTGTTCGGACATGCTTCTGCTCGGACATGGTTCTGTTCGGACATGCTTCTGTTTGGATAGAATTCTGTTCGGCCGTTGTCACTCTGCTCGGGCAGAGTGTTCGGACACGATTCTGTTTGGACAGAATTCTATTCGGCCACGGTCACTCTACTTGGGCAGAGTGTTCGGACACGATTCTGTTCGGCCGTTGTCACTCTACTCGGGCAGAGTGTTCAGACACGATTCTGTTCGGATAGAATTCTGTTCGGCCACGGTCACTCTGCTCGGGCAGAGTGTTCGTACACGATTCTGTTCGGACAGAATTCTGTTCGGCCGTTGTCACTCTGCTCTGGTAGAGTGTTCGGAAACGATTCTGTTCGGACAGAATTATGTTCGGCCACGGTCACTCTACGTGGGCAGAGTGTTCAAACACGATTCTGTTCGGACAGAATTCTGTTCGGCCACGGTTACTCTGCTGGGGCAGAATGTTCAGAAGGGATTCTGCTCTCACAGAATTCTGCTCGGCCGTTGTCACGCTGCTGGGGCAGAGTGTTCGGACGGGATTCTGCTCGGGTAAGATTCTGTTCGGCCACGGTCACACTGTTCGGGCAGAGTGTTCGGACACGATTATGCTCGGGAAGGATTTTGTTCGGCCACGGTCACTTTATTCCGGCAGAGTGCTCGGACACGATTCTGTTCGGGAAGGATTCTGTTCGGCCACGGTCACTCTGTTCCGGCAGAGTGTTCGGACACGATTCTGCTCAGGAAGGATTTTGTTCGCCCATTACCTTGGTTCCCTCCACGTGTCTCCTTCTTCATTAATGTCTTTGAGCGGGAATTGAGAATTTTCAAGTTTCTCTACTCTTCAGCTTGTGACACGTGTGTGGTGGATGAACCGTTGCATTTCCCCAGAAATGGTTACATGGGGTTTCTCTATAAAAAGAGAACTTTCAGTTCATTTTTTCTTCACTCGAAATTTTTGGAAGCACACTACTCTTCAAGTAAGTCCTTTTGCTTTCTTCTTTCTGTTCAGCACTTTAAGTTTTTCATAGTTTCTTAGTTTGGGTAGAAAACATGTCCGAAACTTCAGCGTCTGTTTCTTCGTCCGAAGAGAGTAATTCATCTTCGAGTTCAGAACGAGTTACAACTTCAGGAAGTGAAGTTGGAACTTCCAATCCACAACTACCACTAGCTTCAACTTCCCATCCATTTCAACCTTCAACTTCTCAACCATTACACTCTTTGTCTAGAAAAAATGCCTTAGGAGATGTAAAGGATCAAGCTGACGATAAGGCTAATCCCAAGCCTTGGTATACTGCTGACGAGAAGTCTGGCAAGATGTCTACCGAAGATTTGCAGGATTTAATTCGGGAATATCCTCTTCCCGAAGGTTGGTATGCTCGTCTTCCTGGTTTGCAAGAACCAGCAAATTATGGAACCAAGTTTGAAACTGGGATATATGAAGAGCAGGTGAAGTCTGGGTATAGGCTTCCTCTCCACCCTTTTGCTCTTCGTTTCTTCGAGCATTACCGCATGGTTCCCGAACAGCTTGTTCCAAATGGTTGGAAGAAGCTTACCGGCCTTATATATTTGGTCCAGACTTCAGGCTACAAACCAGATGCAACAGATTTTATGAGAGTGTTCTTCGAAATCTGTTTCGTCAAGGGAGTCGCCAACTGCCCGGGATGGTATTACATTCATAGTAGGCAACGACTCCTGAAGGGAGGCCCGAAGTCAAATAAAGGCTGGCATTCTAGATACTTCTTTGTTGACCGCCTGGACAAGGGGGAGCTTCCGTTTGATAGAGACTGGAATCCATTCTGTAAGGATTTCGAAAATCTTGGCAAGCCTACTCCCAACAATCTGACTAAACATATACTTAGTCATATTAAGCTTCGAGGTGGTCTTTGCATAGATGAGCCTCTTTCGGAGGAGCAACTGGAGTGGGCGAAGATCATTCCTCCAAAGCCCATTCCAGCTGGTCTTCTGATTCCTTCTCCTCCTTTCGCTATTCCTAGCATGTCATCTGCCGAGACCGTTCCCGTAGGTGTGTTTTATGGAAGTCTTTGATTTCAATTTGGTTTCAGTATCCATTCCCGTATTGATTTCTACCTTGATTGCAGAGATGGCTAGCGGAAGTGGAAAATCCCCAAAATGAGGCTTTCTTGGTGTTCTTCAGAAAGCTAAGGGGAAGCGCAAGGAGAAACAGCCCAGTGCGGAGTTGCCCCCTATTCCTAAGAGGACTATAGTTACTCCTCCAGAACGTTCTCCACGTATCTTGGAGCAAGTGTCCATTGATGACGATCCTATCTTTCGGCCAAGGTGGACACTTAGGTGCGATGACCTTGGGATGCCAGATAGCCATGTCTCGAAGCAGCATCTTCTTCATGGAATTTTACCTCGAGACAAGGAGGTCTTCCAGACTCAGACACACGAGACCTTTGCCTGCTCCTTTGCCCAAGCCGTCTATACGGTAATGTACTTTGTCTCAACTAAGTTTCTGTTTTGTTTTGTACTTTCCTTTAGCTGATGGTTTCAATCTTCATTCCAGATGTACGCTAGCGGATCTGAGATGCTTTCTCGCTTTGAGATGTCGAGGCAGGTGGCGGCAGATGAGGCTCAACAGAAGAGGGAAGCTGTTAAGGAGGCACAAGAAGCTTCTCATCGTGCTGAAGAGCTGAGCAAGCAAGAGGCAGACCATCTTGCTCAGATTGCGACTCTAGAGAAGAGGCTGGAGTGAGTCAAGAGGAAGGCAGCAGAAGAGGTAACCAAGGCTCGTGACTAAGGCATCCGCGACTTCTTGGATGGAAACGCTGGGGACAAATGGCTCAAGAAACGTGTGGATGACGGCCTTGAGATTTATGAGCTTGGTTTTGCGAAGGCCAAGGAGATGTTTGTTGAGCGCTTTCATGATATCCTCTTGGATGACTTCGTTCTCCCTGCGGTGATATCTCCATCTAGAGAGACTGTTCTGCCATCAGAGGCAGGTGATGCTGCAGCTTCTCATCCTCCAGGGGAAGGTCCTTCTAGTGATGCCCCCGAGCCTTAGATTTTAGCCTTTGTATCTAGGCTTTTTGCTTTATACAGACAGAGAATTTTGATGCCCGTTCAAGGGCTTATTGTAAAACTCTTTATCTTTTATTTATGCTTTACTATGTGTTTCTCATGGTTTATCTTTACCATTCACACAATATTATTGATTTTTACTTTGGCTCAAACCCTTTATTCGTCACTTAAAGAGTTGGCAAAAAAGTCGAGCACCCTCGCTCGGCCTAAATTTCAAAGAAGCAAAAGCTTTTGTGGAGTGACGGTGCCCCCCATTAACTTTTGTTTCTTCATGGATTCAGATCTGTAGCTAATCCGTTTGGCCTACTCTTGTATTTTTATAAAACCCAAGAGTGTTCGGCCATCACTCTGTTTAGACAGAATGTTTTGCATAAGTTGGTCACTCTGTTCGCGCAGAGTGTTCGGCCATTACTCTGTTCGGACAGAATGTTTTGGCGAAGTTGATCACTCTGTTCAGACAAAATGTTTTGACAAAGTTGACCACTCTGTTCGGGCAGAGTGTTCGGCCATCACTCTGTTCGGACAGAACGTTTTGACAAAGTTGATCACTCTGTTCGGGCAGAGTGTTTGACCATCACTCTGTTTGGACAGAATGTTTTTGGCTACATTGATCACTCTGTTCAGACAGAGTGTTCGACCATCACTCTGTACGAGCAGAGTGTTCAGCCATCACTCTGTTCGGACAGAATGTTTTGACTAAGCCCACAATAATGCTGAGAGCAAAAATAACTTTATTGCTAGAGCAAAAGTTAAAGTTTACATTGGATTGCTTAACAACCCATTAATTTGAAATTATCTTTCAAAAGACAATTTCTAAAAGATTGGGATTTCGATAAGATCTGGGCCCTTATCCCCCTGAAAAAGAAGTGTCTTGCCTTGAGGCAAAATGCTACTGCGCGATCCGTTGTTTTATAACAACGGATCGTTCATGGTCTTGAGTCCGAACTTCTTCTATCAAATCAAGATTTCCTCTGACTCTAATTTCTTTGCCTTCTTTGATTGGCACAAAGTTACGTAGCACTGACGAGCTATAGTCTGGTCCCCTCTCACCTCTCCAATCCCGTGTTCCGTGGGGAACTTCATCTCGAGGTGATAAGTTGACACTACAGCTTGTAACTGATTGAGTGCTGGTCGTCCTAATATGGCGTTGTATGCTGAGGGGACCTTGACCACCATAAAATCAAGTATGAAGTTGGCTTGTGCCGGAGGCGTGCCAATCGCAACTGGGAGTGCAATAATACCTTCGGCTGCAACTGGATGATTGGAGAATCCATACAATTGAGTATCCATCTTTCGGAGACAGTCCGTTGGAATGTTCATCTTCTTGAATGCATCGTAAAATAAGATTTCTGTAGAACTTCCGTTATCTATCAAGACACGCTTTACATCAAAGTTCCCAGCTCTAACTGTGATGACTAATGGGTCATCATGAGGGGTTTGTATGTCCTTTGAATCTTCATCAGAGAAGGTGATCGCTGCTACAGGTACCGTCTTCGATTTCTTATCCGGGGGCTGACTCGTTATATATACTTCTCTGGCGTATGCTTTCCAAGCCCGTCCTGATGAACCTCCTGCGGCTAATCCCCCAGATATAGTGTTGATTATACCCGTATTCTCTTCCCAATCTTCTCTTTCTTCCATGGCCGGAGGTGTCTGTTGTCTATCTTCTTTAGGAGCTACAGACTTTCTCAACTGGCCACGCTTGATAAGGGCCTCAATTGCTCGTTTAAGCGACCCGTAATTGTCAGTTGTGTGGCCATGATCGTTGTGAAAGTGACACCATAAATCTTTGTTCCGTTTATTTGGTCGAGATTTCAGCTTGTCTGGCCACTGGAGAGCCTTATTCTCCTTGATCTCGTGAAGAATCTGTGATGGTTTTGCATTGAGGGGTGTCAGATTTTCCCAAGGAAACGGCTCTTTTGGACGCCGTTCATCATACTTAGAACGTTTTGTCAGCTTTCCTCCTTGGGGAGGAGTTAATTCCCAAGACCGTTTCTTCTGTTCTTCCTTCCCTTCTCCACGCCGTCCTCTGTGTGTCTCCAGGTATTCTTCAGCTTGAATATATTTGTTAGCCTTCTCGAGAAGGGCTTTCATATTACCTGGAGGACTTTTGTTCACAGAGAATGTGAACTTGGATGTGGGTCAAGGCCTCAGAGGAATGCAGTATACTTCACGGACTCGTCCAAGTTATCAATTTCCAAGGTGGCTGCGTTGAATCGTCCGAGAAAGCATGCCAAAGACTCGTTTTTCTCTTGCACAATGTTCAGCAGACTTGCCGAGTTCTTTCTTCAAGAGCGACTGCTTACAAAGTATTTTTGAAAGAGATTCGATAATTGGCCGAAGGAGTAGATGGACCTTGGTTGTAGAGATTTGAACCACGCATGTGCTGCTTTCCTTAGAGTGGTGGGAAAGGCTCTGCACATGACAGCGTCTGAAACCTGGAGGAGTAGCATGTTTGTTTGAAACTGATAAACATGTTCTCCTGGATCCCCAGTCCCATCGTAGAGGTCACATTGAGCCATTCGAAAATTGGGAGGTAGCTTTGCCTTCTCGATAGCCTTCGACAACGGATATCCAGATTCATCCCTTGGGCGAGATCATTCTGGAGAACGATATCTAGGGACCACCTTCTAGGAGTCCCGTTCTTGGGAACGAGACTCAGGCGTCCTCTTCCTGTGGATAGATCTTTGAGGGGTCTCAACTCTGGCGGCCTGTGCGGGAGAGGAGTTGGTACTGTCTTCGACTGAAGAACCACGACGGTAGCATGATCCACTCCTGGTTATGTGATCTCTGCTCTTATCTTTGGGATTGTAAGTTGGATGGGCCGTTGAGTGGTATTTGCGGCCGTAACTTGATCTGGATGTGAGACGAAGACGAAGATCGCCGGGGTCAAGATGAGAATAGTAAGTGGATGGAGGAGCCACCGCCATGTCGAGTTTTTGTTGAAGAGTGTTCACGACATCTTTCAGCTCGTGGATCTCTTTTGTAAGTTCGGCATGGGGTGTTTTGAATAACTTACGGTTCAGGCGATGACGAAGGTCCCTGTTTTTCAGAGTAAACGTCGGAGAGTGATTTCTTCGAGGTCTAGCTTCTGATTTGGGAGTTGCAGATGTTACGTTAACGTGTGCATCTTCCGCAGAATCGGCATGACGACATGAAGGTGTCGAACGGTGGTTACGATTGAGTCGACGAGAGCTGCTCGTTCGGGCGTGACGGTGTGGAGAATGACTATCTGAAGAGTCGCTAGAAGAAGAATGATTGGCCATGTTCCCTGTAGTGGTCCCACGAATGGCGCCAATCTGTTGCAACTAAAAACTGGATCGGGAACCACACCAGAAATCAGGCCTGCAAAAGAGAACACGGAGTGACCGCCGGGTGGGGTTCCGACGGGGGAAGGCTCCGATGCTTAAGTCAGAGATGGCTAACAATGTAGAACTCTGAAGAAGCAGTAAGACACAATGTGTGATTGTGTGTGAACTTTCTTTTACCTGAGGGGCTTGACCCCTTGATATAGTGGTAGAAGGAGGAGTCCTAGTAGGACTGGGCTTTGACCAACTCTTATCAGAATATAATTAGGATCCTAGAGGATCTCATGTCAATCTGAACTGATAGAGTCAGAGCCTCTTTAGGCTTTTGCCCGGTGATTGATACGTTAAATGCCATATCAATAATGAGCCAATATGGGTTACGTGTCATAACTGCCACGTGTCGTCCGTAGATTGGAGGAATATTTTTAGCTATATCACCTAATTTGAACATTTAAACCATTATATTGTTCAAATTATTGTCTTTACTTGTAATTTAAATCATTAACCGCAATAAAGGGCAGTATTGCCATTTTGAAAATACATAACGATGACATCATAAAAAATATACTTTTTGGATGAAACCCTAACAGATGGACACAAGTGTTACAAAATTAAGATTTTTGGTCACGAATGTTACATTTTGAAACTCAGTATCCTTGACTGTAATTACACCCAGATGAAGATAGAAAGGGGATCTGGGTCAGATTTGAAGTGGAGGTGGTGATGGCGGGTGAAAGTAGAGGTGGGTCTCGTCGGTGGCGGCAACGGGTGTGGTGAGTACTGAGGGTGTGTTACTTTGTGCAGCGGAGTGGGGCGATGGAGCAGCTGGCGTAAGGCGAGGGAAGGGGCTGCTGCGGGGGGCAAGGTGGGGGGAGAGAAGAGATGGAGGGGGAAAGGCGACGTCGCCGGCGATGGAGGCGACGTCGCCGGCGATGGGGGCGACGCGGGCAGAAGATTGGTCGCCAGCGGTTATTTGAAAATTAGGGTTTTCATACAAATCCTAAAAAACCCTAATTCTAATTTGAACATTTAAACCATTATATTGGACATAAGTGTAATTGCCTAAAAAACCTTAATCCTAATTTGAACATTTAAACCATTATATTGGACATAAGTGTAATTTGTCCAAATTATTGTCTTTACCTGTAATTTAAATCATTAACCGCAATAAAGGGCAGTATTGCCATTTTGAAAATACATAACGATGACATCATAAAAAAATATACTTTTTGGATGAACCCTAACAGATGGACACAAGTGTTACAAAATTAGGATTTTTGGTCACGAATGTTACATTTTGAAACTCAGTGTCCTTGACTGTAATTACACCTTAACCTCAAGGATATAAGTGTAATTTGCCCTAATAAATATTGGAAGAAATTGCCTGTTACTTTTGCTGTGGCTACTTGTTTAGACCCTAGGTTAAAGTTGCATGGCGTGAATGTGTCGATGCAAGAGATTGCAAGACTAATGAACTACACACAAGTGGACACAACTACACTCACAACGAAAGTGAGCAAGAAATTTGAGGAGATGTTCAACGAAAGTGAGCAACATTTATAATAGTTCCGCAGATGTGCGCGGGCGAGCTTCATCATCGACTGGTGAGATGTATTATGCGCCATACCTTATGAGCCTCGAACATCTAGTAGGAAGACAACTACGAGGTGAAGGTACTTCTAATAGGGCAAGTTCATCTACTTTTTCCTTTTAATGAGATTGATTTATATTCCAATTTTAATCATTATGCTAATTTATCGATGTAAGAACATGTTGATTTTAATTTGTTAAATTTTTGGAGACAAAATCAAAACATGTATAGAACTTTAGCCTAAATTGCACGAGATGTACTGCCAGTGCAAGTCTTCACGGTTGCTTCAGAGTCAGCATTTTCAGCGAGCGGGAGGGTTTTGGATGAAGGAAGAGTCGTCTTAACCCCGAGTCGCTCGAGTTATCTGTATGTTGAAAGGATTATCTTAATGCAAAATATCGCGAGCAAGACAAACTGATTGATGATAGGAAGAACCGTGACTCGAACGTTGAAACACTTGCCAATGATTAGGTAATTTTTTTTTTTCCAAGTTTTTAAAATAATTTATTTCACAATATATATATATACACACACACACACACACACACACATATATGTAGTAATATGTAAAACCCTATTCTATATATATATAGAATAGGGTTTTATAAGCAAGATAGATATTTTTTCATATATATAAAAAAATAGATAATTTTGCCTGTTTGTTTACAAGCAGCCGGTCTCAAACCCGGATAAAAGGAGCAAGGCTTATGAACAAATTTATCTTCAATTTAATGCCATCAGTTTGAATATTTGAATGTTAGAAATATTTATTGTATACACACATATTACTACATATATGTGTACTTGCCTAGGAATTTTTAGTTATTTTATTTGCTTGTATACACATATGTGATAATATGTATATGCTCATTATTACATTACAATTTACTTACATAATAACAAGAAATTATGATAATTAAAGTATTTACTTTGAATAACAAAAAATTTAAATAAAAAAAGGCAGTGGGCCCGGGTCCAGCCCTAAATATTGCCTAGGGTCAGGGCTTGGACACGGGACTAGGTATCCCATTGATCCGCCCAGCCCCGGTTTCCACTCTCTCTGGCCTGGCCCCGGCCCTTTTCTCTTTCGGCCGGTTGGGCCCGAGCAGCCCGGCCTAAGCCCGGCCTTTGACATCTCTTATTTATTTATTTTCGCGTGTACGTATGTATATGCCTGCGCACGAAACTCTGTACTTCCAGTTGTATATGCCGCTCAGTCTGCAAATCGAAGCTCCTGAACATCAAACTGCAAACAGCAGCCCATCACAAAGAAATTAGAGGAGATGGCACCTCCAAATCCAACAGCAGCACCGTCATCATTCAAGAAGAAGAAGCAGAAGAAAGGGGTGGCAACCGAGCAGAACCCTAGCGTTGCCGAAGCTACCCGGATTCGCATATCAAGAATACTTCAAGAGTTTCGCACATCAGACAATGAAGGTAAAATATCAAAATTTGGAAACAAGTTACAAATGCCCCTCTAGCGAAAATGAAATAAACTAAGTTGTTGATTGGATTGAGAACATTGAAGATCTGGGTTTTGGTTAACAACTTAAAGAACTGTGCAGTTTGTGTCTCTTTGACTTCTTGGGTGGTGTCTGTTACATTTTCTCCGAGGATGGTGTGTAGTACATTCAACTTGCGTGTAGTGTGCTTGTGTAGGGGTTTTGATGTTGCATAGTGTTTGTCGGTGGCCGTGTTACTTCTTCCGCTTCGGATTTTCTACTTGAACTTTTTGCAAAATCCTAGGATAGATTCTGGTACATGTAAAACTCAAATAGCAATCGTACTTCAAGAATTTCGCACATTGAAAGATGAAGGTAAAGTACCGTAAGTGAGTCCCATAAAAACGATTTAGTTGCTCCATATATGAGGTCATTCTTTTAGCCAATGCCGTCGGTGCCATGTTTCAACAGTTTCTTTTCTTATGTTGTTTTCATCTTCCATTTCCCCCCTTACGTAGATTTAGTCAATGCGATCTATACCAGAAATGCTTTGTATTTGATTGCACTGCCCTGATGCCTTATTTTGGCATGTCTATAATCTGGATCATTTTTGTGCCAAATTTCATCTTTTAAGTGACAACAGTAAACTAACCTTTGTTCTCCTGTTTTGGGGTAATAAATTTTCCACTTATAATCTTTTGTTTACGGACATGAGAGAAATAATTTTTTGAGTGCAGAACAAAACATGTATGTCCAAGAACGTAGATAAAGGAGACACGAGGCAGAGAATGCACATAATGGGATGTACATGTGCTCATGTATCAGTCCCTCACTTTAGATGTGCTTACGTTAAAATGGATCGTGTCTACTGTCTACCAATTTCTAGCATTTACAGTTTCTTTACATTTCATATAGGTGAGTTATTAAAAGTTCGCTTATATTAATTCATTTTTCTCTGAATCAATGCAGTTTACACGTTCGAAGAGAACCTCACAAATTTTGAACGTGCTGCTGTCCATATGCTATGCAAGAAAATGGGAATGAGGTCCAAAAGTTCTGGGTGAGCATGGGTGGTTATAACTTGTGTCTATTGTATGACTCCAACACATTGAGATCATATATAAAGTTTGGGGGCCCAAGTTTACCTGCTTTGTGGTTTGCTTACATTGTATGATACGGGGAATGCGGGATTTATTTGTGCTTAGTCAGTTCACTTTTGGTGTTGCAGTTTGCTTAGGATGAGTTCTCCTGTTTGGCAATATCTCCACACCTATTATATTTTCCTATACATAGGTGTTGAAGCATGATATATGTTGTTGGCCCATTCTCTACCAACTTAAGCTTTTAGAGTAGATGGGAACTTAACATGGTATTAGAGTTCTGGTTTGGCAAGTTCGCTGGCTCGATTCTTCCTGCTTTCATATTTGGTCTCCCTTTATTGCATTGCAATTTTGCACTCAATTCATTTGTGTACTTGGTGGTGGTGCACCTTGATTTGTCTCTTCACATGCAATCGGGGTTTGCATGTGAGGGGAAGATAAGAAAGGGAAGAAAGGGGAGGATAAGAAAGAGGCTCTACAGACGTAACTAATGTTATGACTTCTCAATGCTAATTAAGTTGAACACCATTTTATGAACAACATTTAGGTTGCTATACTTAATGATGTAGTATGCTTTCTGACTACAGGATCCAATAGGGGGTAGGGTGGGGAGGGAATTAGGTAAGCCTGGTTTGATCTTTTCTATTTAGACTAGAGGCGTTTCGTTTGGTAATTAGGTTGGCCATTGAAGTTTGTATCAATCTAACCTGACTTCTTTTAGGCGCGGGGATCAGCGGCGAATTTCTGTTTACAAATTCAAAAAGAACGTGGATACGAGGACGGGGAAAGAGGACCTTACTTCTTTTACGTTCTCAAATGAGGCAAAGGAGGTTTTGCAGGATTTGTTTACCCGGTATCCACCCAACGATTGTGATGTGGGTGAGGAAATGATGGGAGAACCTAGTGGAAAGACTGATAAAGCACAAAAAAAGAAGGATGATACTTTTTGCAAGCCTTTACTGAACAGGGCTGAAATAGCGAAGAAAGTGGAATCACTTGCTACTAGAGTGGAAAAGGCCCCAAACTTGAGACAGGTTCTGGATATACCATGTTTTTGTCTAGACGATTTTCTGGTTGGATATTATGCTCTTATTCTTCTGCTGTCCTCTACCCATGAAAAATTACTGTTTTTCACTAGTGGTGTTGGTTGAAAATTCATTTTGGTATTTTTCTTGCAGATTACTGAAGTGAGGTCTAGGCTTCCAATCGCGTCTTTCAGGGATGTAATTACATCAACAATAGAATCCCATCAGGTTCATTTATGATTTTACGTATCCTTGTTCTCATACGACACATCTATGTTGTGTATGTCTATCTGAGTTTGTTTTTGTGTTCTTTTCTGCGTAATTACTTATCTTCTCTTTGTAATTTCCTTTTCGACAAAGTTACTCGATGGTCAGAATAGTAGAGCGGCCTACAACCAACACAATTGTTAGCATAATAGAATCCAGGAAGTTGGTGAAAAAGACACCTGGCTACTGGGTAGATACTCCTTGTTTCCTACTTCGCTTGTCTGACCTAGGATTTGGATGTATGGAATGTGAGATCCAGGATTTTTCTTCAGCGGGGTCTAGTTACAATATAAACTCAGTTCTGACAAACATCGAGATAGTTTAATTCTAACTTTAGTAGTAACAGTGTTATAAAAAGCGTGCCTAGGCGCTAAGCTCACCCAGGCGCACCCCTTGCGCCTTGCCTAGGCCTAGGCGCAGCGCATTCGATTAGGCGCCAAGGCGCACAGCGGGGCGGGAGGTGCAGGGCTAGGCTCACGTTTTAGCTCCACTCCACTAATACATTAAACCTAACTCTAAAAATGCCCAAATCAAAAATAGCTTTCACGACTCAGTCAATCAGCTCTCAAATCTCGGCGTCAGCTAGTCGCCTCCGTCCCTTGCTCTGGTGTGTCATCCGGTTGTCGCCAAGCCTTCTCTGGTCGCTGCCGGTATCCTGCGTACCTCTTTGCCACCGCTGCTCCAGTCGCCGATGCAGACGCCAACGCAGCTGCTTCTCTCTGTTGCTGCTTGCTAATCTTCGGCTCTAGCTCCAGTTGCCGACACTGACGTCGACCAACTGCTTCTCTCTGCCGCTGCTAATCTTCTGCAGTTCTGCTCCAGTCCCGGTTTGGATGCCCTTTTCTTACTTCTATACTCAGTCTCTTCATGGGTATACTCATCTTATTGACTGCTACAAAAATCCAAAAACCCCATTAACTCGTGATTGTTTATCATCTCAATGCCAATGACTAATGAGGAAGATTAACAAACAGAAATAACCAAGTTAGCCTTTAGATGAACAATGTTCTTTGCTTTAGTTTAGTAAAATCTATCGCAATGCTGAATCTTGTAAATACCCATTGTTAAAGCACTAGCAAATATGTCGGAAACTTGTTAAATTATGATGTGATGGAATTTGAAACTGTTTATAGTGTTTGGAAGTTTGTTAATTATCAGGTTCTTTTTTAATTACACAATTTTATTGTTTTAATGTGTTAATTTTTATTTATTTTAATATTGCGCCTCGCTTCAAAAAGGCGTGCGCCTGCGCCTTGCGCCTAGGTTCCAAGGACCTTTTGCCCGTTAGGTGCGCCTGTGCCTTTAACAACATTGAGTAGTAAATAATTTTCTCCTCGATTCTTGAAAAAGCAGACTATTGTTGGACCTACAAAAAGTTATATATAGAATTTATGATGCTGAAAATGCTCCAAAAACTCATGTATCAGAGCGAACCAAGAACCAGGTGACCCTGGGCTAAGCTATCATATTTGCAAAAGCCACATTACATATTAAGAAGTGCTGATGTGATTTAAGAAACTTGCTATGACTAATTTCGGCAAGGGGTTATGGCTTGCAATACTTGTATGCGTACTAAGAACAAAGAAGGTCAGGCATGGTTGGTTGGAAAAATGTAATGCGTTCCATATATTATTGGATATGTCTTTTAAACATGCAATCCAGTTATCCAAAGGTCATATTTATAAAAAATATCCCAAACCAAACAACTAGAAGTGCTATCAGTTACAAGCTTAAGCTAATGGCCATACAATTTTTTCGTTTCTCTGAGCCATTTTCTGTGCATAAGCTAATTTTTCCTCCTTTACATGTTGGATGAGGGAGGCTTTGTGATTGACTTTATAAGAGGTTGGCCATGAAATTATATGTACTTGGCCAGGGAGGCTTTATGGTGAGGTCGTGAACCGGGTTGTTATAGTCTTATAGATGGTAACCTCAACTCTCAAAAGCTCAGGCTAGGCTATCTAATAGGCTGCTGAAGGTTGGGACAGGAAGGATGTATCGAATCAGGGCATCTTGTTGGGCTGCTGGTATTATTTAACCATGGTTACAAGCGAAGACTATGGGTAATGTGCGACTAAGGTTAAGACTAAGCCTTAGTGAGGATGCCAAGGGATAAGTAGGGGAGAATCTGAGATCCCATATTAGACGAGGGAGCCGTTGTGATTGGCCTTTGCTAAGCGTGATAATATTGTTGGGCCCATTCTCTAACTGCTTAAGTTTTCAGAGCAAATGGTAACTTAGCATGGTATCCGAGTTTTTGTTATGCAATGTGTTGGGTTCGATACTTCCCGCCTTACTGAGGCCCAACTTATATATTTCCAATATTTATGCACTCGGTGGTGCACCTCGATTCATATCTTGTTATTTTGTCTCTATATGTGCAATCCGGGGCTTGCACGTGAGTGGGTGTGTTAAGCATAAAAATAATGTTGGACCCATTCTCTAACAACTTAAGTTTTTAGAGCAAATAACAACTTACAGCCTTTCCTGCCAATGAACAAAAATGCTAACAGGAATCCTTATTTTTGCATAGGATAAGCATCACTTGACCACCCTGTTTGTTTTTTGTGGCCTTAAAAATAGTTTATACTATTTCTTTCCTAACAATTCTTAAAGTTGCCTTAACTCATGCCAATCCATGTCTTTGTGCAGGTTGTGCTAATATCTGGTGAAACTGGATGTGGGAAAACCACACAGGTTCGTTTTTGTATTTCTGTCTTTCCTGAGATGCTTGATGTAACTTGACTACATGACAGGAACATTATTATACACATGAATGAGAACTTTCTATTGTTCACCCTGTTCACTTGATTGAATTGGGTTAGTAGACATGGACTACGAGTATACATGATAGAGGGGCCAGATCGCCTTTAGCTGTGCATAATATGCAATAAGGTGGGGGAATTGGTAGACCAAATTTTCTTCCTTGCCAAGTGGCTCGTAGTTCATAGAGCTTCCTGCTTGCCTTGTTCAGGATCCAGTGCATTATGTTGAGGTCTTTAGGGGATTTGTTGCATGGAAGCTGCCTAGGAAGGTGGCAAAATAGGAGGGAGCCTGAGTCTTATGTGGTCAGTATTGGAAGGAAAGGAACAAGTGCACCTATTAATGATGGAGCTCCCGCTGCATTGCCTCCACACTTGTTTTTAGGCTTAATGAAGACGTTAGACCACGATCGGAGCAATTGTTAGTTAGTATGGTAACTCTGCTTTTCATTGTTGCTAATTCAAATATCCTGCTCTCATGCCATTTTGAGCACCTTTGGTTTGACGATGGGGGCTTGCATGTGAGGGGAATGTTAAAGCATGATACTTTTTGCTGGACCCATATGCTTTGACAGTTTAAGCCTTAAGCTTTTGCAGCACTAGATAATTTAGCGGAGGACTTTCTGGATCAACTGGTGAGTTTTTATATGAGTTTTGTCTTGGGCTTTGGTGGATCTTCTTTTTTCTGTGGTTGGGTTGTTTGGATTTTAAGAGATTGTTTTGCTTTGGCCAAGACTACCTTCCCGGGGCACCTATTAATGATGGAGCTCCCGCTGCCTTGCCTCCACACTTTTTTTAGGCTTAATGAAGACATTAGACCACGATTAACATCGGAGCAATTGTTATTTAGCATGATAGCACTGCTTTGCTTTGTTGCTGGTTCAACTATCCTGCTCTTATGCCATTTTGAGCACCTTTTGGTTTGACGATGGGGGCTTGCACGTGAGGGGGAATGTTAAAGCATGATACTTTTTGGTGGACCCATATGCTTTGACAGTTTAAGCCTTAAGCTTTTGCAGCACTAGATAATTTAGGGGAGGACTTCCTGGATTCAACTGGTGAATTTTTATATGAGTTTTGTCTCGGGCTTTGGTGGATCTTCTTTTTCTGTGGTTGGGTTGTTTGGATTTTAAGAAATTGTTTTGCTTTGGCCTAGACTGCCTCCGTGGATCTTTCGTCTGCTTATGGTGGTTGTATTCATGTAGTATATGTTAAAGCGCGATATGTATTGTTGCGTAGCCACTGGAAGCTTACTATGGTATTAGAGCTCTGGTGAGTCTCGCAGCTTGGATGTGGTCTCCTTTAGGTTTGCTTGCTAGTTAAAGCACAAATGCTTTGTGCTGTTTGTGCCTTGGTGAGCACCTTGGGTTCATCTTTCTCTAGCAAGCGGAAACTCGCATGTGAGGGGGAGTGGTGAACATTTTTACTCTCTAACATGTGCATAGCTGTGGCCCCATCACATGATGTCTGAATACAATTTGACTTTCAGAAAGAGTATGATGCTTCATGATGTTGGCTCTTTGCTGCAGAAATTCCGTAATTCAGCTTTTCGTAAATCATTTTGCATAATATCGAGCATCTTTCTAATGTATTGTATTTGATTGCAGGTCCCCCAATATCTTCTAGATTATATGTGGGGCAAGGGTGAGGCATGCAAAATTGTCTGTACTCAGCCACGACGAATCTCCGCAACATCAGGTGTCTACTACCCCCCATAGCTAGAGTTCTATTCCTTTTTGCATCAGTTGCTGGGTATGTATGCTGATACTTTGGTGTTTTATTTGTAGTTGCTGAGAGAATCTCTTCCGAAAGAGGTGAGAATGTTGGAGATAGTGTTGGATACAAGGTAATATGAGCATTTTATCTTAAAAATGGATGCTATAGTATGTGCAGTAGTGGCAATACATGAATTATTGTTTTCATTAACATCTAGCCTAGGATTTCGTTTCTGTTTCACTTCTTGGTAGTGGTACATTTGTAGTTCTTTCAGCGTAGCAGAGCATTTTTTCAGAGGAAATCGTAATTATAGACATCAGAAATCTGTGTAGCAAATAATCTCCATAGGTACTTTGGTTTAGTTGTAAAAATATTGAGATCCCTCTGCTTCTGATCATCCAGTTTACAAGCTGTTGGGAACGGGAGGGTTGGGGTATAGCAACCCACAAAGTGAAATACAAGAAGCCAAGCCTGTGAGCCAGAAACCACCTCTGCCCCCAAAAGGGACCACCAAAAGGTCATTTGGACAGCCCAGTGTCTTACTCTAAGAGTTATTTACACATCGCATGACATCTCTTTTTATTGTTCTTCAACTTTGGAAGCTCCGATATTCCTTGTATGTTGAGATCAAAAAGAAAAAACAATAAGAAAAAGCTCCAGTTGCCCCCAGCTAGTGACGGGAAATAGAGAGGCTTAGGTGGTTTGCTAGAACAGATATCGCAGCCATCCATAATGAGCTTGGTGTACAAAGTCTCAGCCGTTATGACTGAAATCCCGGTGTAATGGATCAGCTGAAATAACTCACTCAGTACTCCTTTTAAGAGGAAAATCCGTCGACTTTAGAAATTGTGAGGGCCTATCCTTTGTAATAACTGTCCATTACGACGAACTTGCCAATAGTGAATATGAAATAAAGGGTCTTCCCGGCACAGATATTCATTCGCTTGTAAACGTTCTGGTGGAAACTGAAAGGAACCTTAAAATGGAAGAAAGGGGCCATTTTACAAATAATCTGTCAAGGATCCATTCGGGTTTGGGCAGTTGCTGAACCGAAACCGTGGGTCTGTTCGATTTTATTGTGTGTTATGATAAATTGACATTATTGCGGAGAAATCTCGGCGATCTCAGCTGAAAGATAGGCAACACTGTCACATGGCCGCTTCATTGCCGTTTAACAGGAGAAAGGTGCTCCTTTGATCTTCCCAAAGTTTGGTAACGGTCGGTCTCGTTTTCAGCGGTGTTGAAAACTTTAAAATTGGGACTGTAACTCTCTTCATATGGAAAACAAATTGGGTGCAGCTTTTGGAATTGTGTTTTTGGTATATCCTAGCCTTTGAAACTGCCGGTGTGAATTTCTTAAGTGTCAACCAGATGGTGCATGCTTGGTTTTCACGTGTTGCCTTACAGTGTTAATGCTGCACCAGAGGATCTTATTTGGTTCAGCTTTCTTTTTTTTTTTGGGGGGGGGGGGGGGGGGGTGGTGTCCACCTCCCTTAGCTGTGTATCGTTGCATGGCCGAGGGGAAGCCATGTATATGCTATGTGGCTGCCATAAAAAGTTTGAGGAATTACTAGTGGTAGTGTGATTTGATGGTATTAGCATGTTGTTTATCATATGCTAGTATTGTTGGTTTATTCTTAGTAGCAGGAAACTCCTAATATGGTGATGTTTCTCTCTCGGAAACTCACTTTTGCCATCCCAAATTAGGATCTCCATGGGATCTCGTCCCAAGCTAATATGGGAACTCGATCCCGTCATCTGGACAAGGATTCATGGAACAAGTGAGAGAGTACCTGAAAATCAAGCCCTATTCCACTTAATTCAATGTTTCTCTCTTCCTTCAAGTCCTTGAAGCCTCATTGTCTGTTGTTGCTAGCTACCCTCCTCAAGAGAATAACGCTTGTCAATCAGTGCTCTCTCTCTCTCTCTTGCGCGCGCATAAACTATACTAAACAAATGGTAATACTCTTTACGCATTTATTTAATCAAGCCGCTCTCTACCTTAGATTCTTCCAGGTGCTTACGCTACCCAGCTCCGGTCCCCGCTTTGTGCAACTAAGGGTTTATTATTACTCTTCTTTCCTATTTGAACAAACAAAGTACAATTTTTGAAATGCAACAAATAAGTCGAAAGATGTTTTGCAAAGTTGAGAAATACAAATCTCATGGAAACACAAATTATACATGTCTGCCAGGCGTCCGCATAATCTATTGGGCAATGCTATGTGCACCTTGATATTCATTCTTGGTCATCAAGAGATTTATCTTGTTGATTATTATTTAGAGAGTTTACAAAATTATCTAAGAATTTTTTTGGAGCCTCCAACTCAACTGAGTAGCACATGATCACCATCGATAACTATATACTAATCACAACCATTTAATGAGAATTGCTTTGATCGGGAAATGATTTCTCGACATGTGAACTGAAATAACTGAAGCAATTATGGATATGATTAGGATATCATTTCTTTAATTTGTGGGACAAATTTGAGATTTTTTAGATTTTCTAGTTATACCCTTCTTATGAGAGATGGTGTGTGTTGGTCCCTGTGTGCATGGGTGCCTGTATCGTGTATGAGAGGGAGGGAGGTCCTTCTCATCGAATTAAAAAGCATATGACACAAGTACACATTTATCCTTGAAATATTCTTGATGTTAAATATTCTCTGTTGGTTCTTTCTCTCATTTAGCATACTGTCCCATCTTCCACCAAAGGCTGGTGCTATATATTTGGAATGTCCATGGATGATTGTATGTTTGGTGGCATCTCAAGCATTCTTGACCTCATTTTCCCATCTATTCACCTTTGCCATAAGCATTAAATGCTGCCAACTACATGATAAATATCCCACAACACTCCATAGGAAGGTATACATGGAAATGGAATCGGAAACGGATTATTTTTCTCTAAAACGCTGTACTAAGCGGAAGAGGACAATATATTAGACAGAGTGTAGATATTATTTTCTGCATTCTTGAAGTGTCAAGAAGTAAACATGCCTGTTTTCCTCATGAATTTTAGCTTCCTCTGGTTGGCAAATATCCCACTGATCTTTTCCTACTGTTTCTCTCTTGTGACTTACTCTTTTTGGCGAACTTCAGATACGGTTGGAGAGCAAAGGTGGGAGGCATTCATCTATCATATTTTGCACTAACGGGGTCCTCTTGAGGCTTTTGGTCACTAAAGGCAGTGGTAGGGTGAAAACAGGAGTTTCCAAGAGAAGGGAAATGGGTGATGTTTATGGCATAACACATATAATCGTGGTAATGAACCTATTTTACCTTGATTATTAACTGTTTTATCCTTAATTTGTCTTGAATGAAATCATTGTGCTGACTTCTCTCCCGCGTTCATCACCGCGCTGACACTTCACCTTTCTGTGCACTATTTGTTTGTAATAGTGGAGTATTTCGGGCCTCAAGCAGCGCATTGTAGTGCTCCTGGTCAAATAGACAAGAAAAGAAGAAAGTAGTTATTGAATTTATGTTGTTCTTCTATATGTGGGGCTCATTTCTGTTCTCGACGTGTACTTTTTGGTGCTATTATATTTGTGTCATTATCACCATGTGGAAATTTGAGGACTAGCCGAGGTTTTCATTTGTGGTGATGACTATTAAATTTAATGCGTCCAGGCAATGGGAGTGGAGGGTTGAATCTTCGTTTTGGACTCGCTTAACTTCCTCAGATTACAGTAGTAATGTTTTAACTACAATGGACTAGATGATACTTGGCTATTGTTAATATTCTCTCTATGGTTTATACTTGTTTTGTTAGTGTTCTACCTAGTGTTACATGGACTTGGCACTTGGGGCAAAGTACCGTGTCGAGGCCACACGGAGCGGTTACCGGTATGGGATTTGTATCGCACATGCCATCTGATGGACGGACACACCATCTGGAGGATGGACAGGCCATGTTGCTGACTGTAGAGGCATCTCTACAAATCTGTCGCCATGGATGATGGAAGATGAAAATTCAAAGGAAGAAGAAGATGCACAGTTTAGATTTGGGTACAGGAGAGAGAGAGAGGATAGAATGCCATAGATGATGGAAGATGAAGGTCGAAGGAATAAGAAGGCGCAAAGTCCAGATCTGGGTTGGAGAGAGGGAGGGAGTACTTTCAAGTACGCGTCTGACTTATGGATAGGCATGTTCGTCATCATAAATGACCTTTACGGTCCAAATTCGGATCCGTGTTCCGGTAGCAGGAATAGGCTGGTCCAACAGTCACAGATGTGTCCGTTCCGGACACCGACGCCGAGTCCATGTAACATAGGTTCTAGATTGCACTACTAGTTTGGCCACAAACAGAATAGAAAGATCGAAGCTACCAAAGTTACTTATGATACTTTGGGGTGAGCACGGTTCCGTTGGTTCGGTTTGGAGGCTTAATACCAAACCGAACCGACGGACCTCAATTTGGAAAAAAAAAAAAACCGAACCGTGGTTGAACGGTTCGGTTTCTGCGGGTTGAATGGATTGAACGGATCGGTTGGACGGTTTAATCGCTTTGGGCCAAACACAATTTTGGGCAAGTTTAGGCCCCAAAATTAATAATTTATACATGCTAATAAGCTCCAAAAAAACTGAATTTCTTATTATAATTAATACTCCCTCCATCCCTAAAGAGTGATCCATTTGACTTTGCACGTATATTAAGGATTTGGGTTATACATTATGTGTCTTTTCTATTTTACCCTTTAGAGAGAGGGTGAAGAGAGTGGGCCATGAGAGAGAAAATTGGTTGGTAGAGTGTTAAATGTGGAGAGAGAAATAGAATAAAAATGTGTAAAGTGGTGGGCCAGGAGAGAGAAAATGAGTTGGTAGAGAATTAAATGTGGTGAGAGAAATAGAATAAAAAAAGTATAAAAAGGGTACATATGTAAAAATACCTACAAAATCTTTCCTAATTTGGAAGTGATCAATTTTTGGAGGACGGTCCAAATAGGAAATATGATCAGTTTTTTAGGGACGGAGGGAGTAACACTTAGTGAGATGTAGGCGAAGAGTGAAAAATGTGTGTTACGTCAAGAGATTTAGGGTTTATCCCATTTTATATGAGTGGTTAGATATCTAGGGTAAGTTAATAAGTAACTAGGAATAGGTAAAAATATAGATATGTTATATTATATACGGTTGGTTCCGTTTATGTGGTTTCAAAAAAATCCGAACCGAACAGACCGAACCGAATATACAGTTTGGAAAAAAAAAACCAAACCAATTGATTTTTAAATCGGTTTGGAAAGAGACGGATTGATTGGTTCGGTTTTCACAATTGGATTGGTTTCAACGGTTTAGATGCTCATCCCTATTGATACTAACTGTAGCATGCTTCAAAAACCCTTTTTTGGTCTTAATCTCATGCTGTCAATCTTCATTTGTACTTGCACGTGTTTTACATATAGATTGAAAGAAAAGGAACCGTGTTCTAATAGTTCTTTTTTTTTCCACTCAGAGGGTGTCAATGGTACATCATTGGGAAGAACTATGTTAATGAAAGGAAGTTTTGGAAAGCTTAAACCTTATGCATCAATAATTTCTGCCAATTTTAATGCTTCACACATAGACGGCTTTCTTATTTCCTGGCATGGTGGTACAGGATTTACTTGATAGGAATTGTGATAGGAAGCGGGGGGCAGAGAACGGATGGGATGAATTGCTGATCGATTGAAGAGAATGTTACTGAAAGTAGTAAGCTTGTTTCCTGCCCTTTGGAGAAAGCAATGTCAGTATGAACATTTGCTTTGCTGTAGGGTATGGCTGGCATTCATCAGAAGATGAAGCAGCATGGGACTACTCTGTCTAAGACTGCAAGTCAAAGGGTTAGAGTCGTAGTGCCCGCATATGGCTTAAGTGAGACATATGTCCCAGGATCTACAATCCAGGGTGTCACTTGATCTACAAAGCCATCACTGCATGATCCCTGACTACAGCAGTCGTGATCCATGTCCCTGTTGTTATTTAAGCTGCAGGTGATGTAAAGCGCAAGGAGCTTGTGCTAACGTACAAATTAGTTCGTATCGCAGTAAAACTGACCACATACAGCAATAAGATCATAAAACGTAGCATTTTGTAGAAAATTTCAGCAACTCCTTGGTCCAAATGCAATGTGTTGAAAGGCAAAGATGCAAAATTCAGTTTCTTTTAGTCAAAACTCAGAAACTAGATTTGACTGAGTTGATTAACGTGGGTTGCTCAGAAAAAGAGTTTGGACTATTGTTATTTCCTCAATACACTTTGATTTTAGAGAATAAGAAGAAGAAAAAAGGAAGAGGGCAGCTCAAGTGCAGAAGGCTCCCGGGCCTGGGGGGGTTGAAGACAGGAAAAGTAAGATAGGAGCATGCCTGTCGAGATCAAGAGAGACAGCACGCCCTTCTTTTTATTTGGCAGAGGGAAGCGCGTCTCTCTGATTTATATGGCTCAGATGCTATTTGCCTCTATTTCCCTATGATCTTTAAAATCTTGCAACGGGTTCAGTCAACCCACCTAAAAGTCATTAAAACCATTTGTTTGCGCCTCGAATACGTGAAGTGCACCTGAAGGGAGCCTTGACCCTTGTGCCTACGCACACAAAGTGCTTGCCTTGTAGAAGGGGCTGTGCCTACCTTAGGGCTCGTCAAGGTGTTTACTTTGCCTTGAGTACAAACACCGGCGACCTACCTTGAGATATCTGCATGTCTCATCCTATTTAGGAACTTGAGAAAGTGCTTGGCTTGTACAAGGGGCTGTGCCTGCCTTAGGCCTTGTCGAAGTGTTTACTTTGCCTTGAGTAGAGACACCAGCAACCTACCCTGGGAAATATGCAAAACTACCCTTTCTTTAGTCTCAATCACTATTAGTGACGCCTTCTATTCTTAAATACATCTCGCTCTAACCTCCTAGTTCATTAACTTAGGGTCTATAGTATGGTGTATCATGTCTCCTTATAGCTTTTCACGTAACACTTTCATAGGTAACTACCTGCCTACAAGTTGTATATGAAAATGCCGAGTCGTGTTCCTTTTGGTGTCGTTTGATGCTATCAAATGTAGTTGTTGATGTGTCTTACCATCTTAAACATGTAAACTTTTATCAAGAAGATGAACTTTTTAACGCAGACCCTGGACTTAGTGTTTCTTCTCATTAAAAGAATAGTCTTATTAAATCCCTCTGAGAATAGATGAGTGTACTTTGGTGTACGTGGATAACATAATATATTATAGTGAAATCTGGGTGCGTCCTACGTCTTGTTTTGTTAGCTTGATTGCGTGCATTTTAAGTATGAATAGAGTTAGGAAATACTTGATTTTTTTTTCACTATTGTGATATATAAGCAATTTGGCAAGTAACTTATGAAATAAGAAAGAAAAACTTTTTGACCAGTAGTCTTGTCCTGAATTTATGAGCTTCGTGCAAGCATTCTAAACTGGGGTGGTCTTTCTTGGTACGGTGTGGAATGCTTGGGATGTTAGGCCTTGTTTGTTTCACGGAAATCTTTTTCCGGAAAAGGTTTTTCGCATTTCCGGTGCTTAGAAATCGTTTTCCGGAAAAGGTTTTCCGCATTTTCTGGTCTTTGGTGCATGCATAAGATTTTCCAACGGAAAATGATTTCCAATCACACACACACACAAACCACCCCCCCCCAAAAACACCCACATCGCGACACACGCACGCTCGCCCACGCGCGCGCACAACTCGACACACACAAGCACTTGCATGCCCGCCCGCCCACACACACTCCCCCCCCCTCCAACCAAAAAAAAAAACACACACACACACACACACAAGCCTGCCCGCCCACCCACATACCCCCCTCATCCCTAGACACCACCCACCCATCACCTACACCCCCCCCCCCCCCCCACCAAACACACACACCCACCCACTCAAACACACAATGGCGCCCAAACAACAGAAACATCTGAAAATGTATCATTGTGGGATATCCAAACGGCGGAAAATAAAATTCATAAAAATGTTTTTCAGGAACTGCTATTTCTGGAAAGCATATTCCGGAAAGCGTTTTCGGTGAAGTATTTTCCGTGAAACAAACAGGGCCTTAAACATAGAACGTGGGTTCGTGCTCACGAAAAGCAATGAGTGTGTAGTTAGTTTACCCAATTGATCGAGCATCGTGTTAGGCTGGCAGATCTACTGTTTATGCTACCTACATACGGTGTGGAATGCTTGGGATGTTAAACGTAGAACGTGGGTTCGGGCTCAACAAAAAGCAATAAGTTTGTACTTAGTTTACCCAATTGATCGAGCACTCTTTTAGGCTGGCAGATGTACCGATTATACTACCTACATACAGGATACTGGTGCTTGGTCACGGGCCAATTTAAAATTTCTGAGTACTGCGTTGGTAGATGTAAGTGTTTGCCAGCCTACCCTCTAATTTCTGAAAACCGGATTGGACTGGCCGGTTCAACCAGAAAAACCGTCAACTGGTTCAGGTTCCTTTTTCGTGAAGAAAAACCGTTAATAACCATTCCATCTGCCGTTGTATGGGTAACCTTGCAACCCAGTGCGGGTTGTCACGGTCCAACTGGTGAAGTCCTTGGTCCACCTTATCTTTTGTGAACAGCTCTCTGACAGCATTAAATGCTAATTGCTCTCTCTCTCTCTCTCTCTCTCACATGTCATCCTATGCACTGACATATATTGTGGGTAATGTTATAAGAACATATAACCGTGATTCTAATCTGTAAATATATGGAGAGAACATCTTCCTTTTAAAGTTTTTGCGTCTTCCAGATTTTACATATTTAATATAAAAGTACATGAAAGTTTATAATGATTGCAGAATTGCAATACCTTTTAATATACTTTTTGTTTGTCTAAATAAGTACGAAATATTATCTGTCTATTTATGCTTTATTATGACGTCACGATTTGACTGTTGAACCGGTGACTCATGACCCAGTCACTTTTACGAGTAGATGAACGGTTCCTATTTTCAAGCATCACTCCCCCACCCCCAACCACCACTATTCAGGAACAAATCCCTTTATTGGTGCATCTCCTCTGTTTCTTCTTCTTGTGTATTCATTCATAACTATTTTCTGCTACTGATTGTTCTTCTATCACACCGGAAGCATATGTGATCCAATTGAGTTCCTAAAGCTGTTGGTGTTTTGGTGTGAAATTGATGGTCTATATTTCAGCTTTTTGTACTAGATTATTTTATGTTGCTTGTTGCACAGGATAATACATCTTCTTCTTGTAGGATGAAATTCATGAAAGGGATCGCTACTCTGATTTCATGCTGGCAATTCTGAGGTATCTTTTACTTGCTCTAAGACTAAAATTCACTTGGCCAGCATTAACTGCTAACCTTCTCGGGAGTGTGGGGAAGTAGGGATTTAATTACTCTGAATCTAACTAAAACTAAGTCCTGGTTTTGGGAGCGCTGCTTGAGTCCTTATATCCACCGTCATAGGGGGCGGCGAGTTCTTTAGGGTTACACGTGAACAACTCTCTCCTTACATCAAGAAATATATCCAAGCATCAAGGGGGTCAATGCCGCTTTAATTGTACACGCAGTCTTGTGTGCAGAAATGTTTTAGTTTTTGGGGTCATGAAGAGCTTTGTAACACGATTGTGTTATGCAGGTAATGCCAAACATGTTTTACCCTAGTAGTGTTATATTCTCAGTTAGTCAGGTTGCTTCTGGTTGCTCTAGGGATGTCTAAAAGAACTTGTATCACAGTTGCATCTATGTAAACCGTAAGCTTTTTGTCCTGAAATTTCATGGAAAATATGGATGTGTATTTTTCAAGTATTTGGTATCTCAATTGAATTTATAATTTTGCCCTCTTTGCAGAGATATGCTTCCATCATTTCCTCATCTACGTCTGGTTAGTACATTTTAATAGCAGAGGCATCCCTTCTTTGTATTTTGCCATTTTGTAGGTTTTATGCTTGCAAGTATTGGATTGAATAACCAGTCACAATCTGGCAGGTGCTAATGAGTGCTACGATCGATGCTGAACGGTTTTCGCAATACTTTGGTGGCTGTCCAATTATAAGAGTCCCTGGGTTCACTTATCCTGTAAAACATTTCCTCCTTGTATTTCTACTACTAATATAGAGTTCGTCATTAATTTTAATTTGATGGCAAAGAATGCTCGTTGCAGGTCAAAACATACTACTTAGAGGACGTACTTTCCGTCGTCAAATCAGCGAAAAATAATCATCTTGACCGTACCTCACCTAGTGTGGTGAGTGAAGACTCAAAGTTGGCAGAGGAATATAGAACTGCCCTTGATGAAGCTATTGATTTGGCTTTGTCAAATGATGAGCTTGATCCTCTCCTTGACTTGGTATCTTCTGAAGGAGGCTCCAAGGTTTACATTAGCCAACATTCTTCAACAGGAGTAACTCCATTAATGGTGTTTGCTGGAAAAGGCAGAGTGGGTGATATTTGCATGCTCCTGTCTTTTGGTGTTGACTGCCATTTACGAGCCAATGATGGAACAACTGCTCTTGAGTGGGCCGAACGAGAGAATCAGGAAGAAGCTGCTGAAATTTTGAAAAAAAACACAGAGAAATCCTTTACCAACAACGAGGAAGAACAGCAATTACTTGATCAATATCTATCAACCATAGATCCTGAGCGAATTGATGATCTTCTTATAGAGCAGTTATTGAGGAAAATATGTACCGACTCGAAGGATGGAGCCATCCTTGTTTTTCTTCCTGGGTGGGACGATATAAACAGAACACGAGAGAGATTACGAACTAGTAACTTCTTTAGTGATTCTTCGAAATTTGTTATAATATCTCTTCATTCAATGGTCCCATCTGTGGAGCAAAAGAAGGTTTTCAAGCGCCCCCCTCCAGGTTGCCACAAAATAATTCTTTCGACTAATATTGCCGAGACTGCTATCACCATCGATGATGTTGTTTATGTCATAGACAGTGGGCGTATGAAAGAAAAAAGCTATGACCCTTATAACAATGTGTCGACCCTTCACTCTTCTTGGATCTCAAAAGCGAGTGCAAAGCAGCGAGAGGGGCGTGCAGGGCGCTGCCAGCCAGGAATCTGTTATCACCTCTATTCAAAACTTCGTGCTGCTTCATTGCCTGATTTTCAAGTTCCTGAAATTAAGAGAATTCCAATAGAAGAACTTTGTTTGCAGGTACTTTTTTCTCTCAATTTTTTGTTAACTATTCAGAGAAGCTGCAAATGTGGGATATGAGAAATAGTAGTGAGATAATAGGGAACTTATTCTGTCTTTAGTGTCTTTACTTGTGTATCTACTGCTTTTAATTTATCTCTTTAGGTTACTGTTAGGTTTAGTGATAGTTTGAGAAGTAGAAGATGGTTTTTTTGACTGCTGGCTGTAGGTCCTGTCTAATTGTTAATTGATTCTTAATCTGTTTGGAATGGGAGGTTTTGCTAGGCATGATTTAACAGTTGAGTTTTTTCTTCTTGACAGGTGAAGCTTCTTGATCCAGATAGCAAAATAGATGAGTTCTTGTGGAAGACATTGGACCCTCCTGTTTTTGAATCTATACGTAATGCGATTATCGTTCTTCAAGATATTGGGGCCTTGTCACCTAATGAGAAGCTTACGGAGCTTGGGCAGAGGCTAGGTTCTCTACCAGTTCATCCGCTAACAAGCAAGATGCTTTTCTTTGCCATATTGATGAACTGCCTTGACCCAGCTTTAACTTTAGCTTGCGTCTCTGACTATAGAGATCCATTTACACTGCCCATGTTACCTAATGAAAGGAAGAGAGCTGCAGCTGCTAAATCTGAGCTGGCCTCTTTATATGGTGGACAGAGTGATCAACTAGCGGTAGTAGCTGCATTTGATTGCTGGAAAAACGCGAAGGCAAAAGGTCAAGAAACACGGTTTTGTTCCCAATACTTTGTGTCCTCTAGCACCATGAAAATGCTTTTTGGAATGCGCAAGCAACTTCAATCTGAGTTGTACAGGAATGGGTTTATTCCAGAAGATGCATCTTTTTGTAACCTCAACGCACAGGACCATGGTATACTCCATGCGGTCCTTGTCGCTGGATTGTACCCTATGGTGGGAAAAATGCTTCCACCTCGTGGTAAGCGATCTGCGGTAGAGACTGCTGGTGGTGATAAGGTTTTGTTGCACCCTCATTCGACCAGTTTTAAGTTATCGTTTAAAAAATCGAAGGATCGACCTTTGATTGTATATGATGAGATAACCCGTGGAGATGGGGGTTTGCACATCAGGAACTGTAGTATCATTGGCCCCTTGCCTTTATTTATGCTAGCAACAGAGATTGTAGTAGCACCTGCCGATGAGAACGACGATGATGACTTCGATGACGATGAGAGTGACATGGAAGGGGCTGATGAAGATGATGGTGCTGAAGATCAAATAGAGATGCACAAGAATTCGAGCGTACACGGAGAGAAAATAATGTCCTCGCCTGATAATACTGTTAAGGTCGTCGTTGATCGATGGCTTCCCTTCGAGTCAACTGCTCTTGATGTTGCTCAGATTTACTGTTTGAGAGAGAGATTATCTGCTGCAACATTGTTCAAGGTAAACTCTGTTTCCCTTCCAAGTAAGTTATGCTCGTTCACATCCTTGGATGTAGTTCCTAAGTCAATGTTTTGTAGGTAACACATCCACGGGAAGTTCTCCCGGAACTTCTTGGGGCTTCTGTACATGCAATAGCCTGTATTCTCTCTTACGATGGGCTAAAAGGGATCTCTTCACCTTTGGAATCTGTTGATTCCTTGGCTTCAATGGTTAATGCAACGGATATTGGCCAATCAGAACATGGAAGGAGAAACGGGCCTGGTCATTCAAACAATTTTCTTAGATCTCCTCAAAATTCTCCGCCTCCTCACAAAGGCAAGCTACGCTCTTTTAGGGGAATGCCAAATTGGAATGATCCATCAAACCGTCATGTCCAGCCACCCCCTGCTGCAATGAACACCAATCCCTACCAAAGCTTTGTGTCGCATGGCCCCACTGCATCCGATAATCGGCGAGGGTATGGACCGATGGGACTGAAGGGGGATTCTTTCAAGAGGCCGAGAGGTAGTGGACTCTGAGAATGACTACACTAACAAAGATCTTTTGTACATAGATATGAAGTGCATGCCGGTTGACCTGGCTTTTCTTTCTTCAACAGTTTTGGAGACCTCAGATAGGAAAGTAGATGAGGTAGGGTTGTACCTTGATCTTCAGAGTTGTTCAATAGGTTTTTGCATCATAGGGACGCAGTTGGGTATTGGTAGATCTGCAGTTCACTGTAAATGTTAATGGACTTCTACACTCACCTAATAGTATTCTTCACAAGATGTGAATTTGCAGGCTAAGCGATGTCCTCACAGGTTGTGGATGTTAATCATGCGCAAGTTTCATCGTACAGACACCATTTCTTGCGCTCAACATAGAGGGCTATCAGGGAAGGAGAATGGGCAAGTAGACAACACATCTCATTTTTAGCATCTCCGATCACACCTCGCCCCCCATACCCCCCTCCCTCCCCTCCCCTGGCGTTCGCCAAATTATCCTGTCGTTTGGAGGGAGCTGGTGGCTTAGGATTTGAAATTCGGCGACATAAGTTGAGTGTGGTGTCACTTTGGAGGGATCTGGTGGCTTAGGATTTGAAATTCGGCATCTTTGTCGTTGGGATTAAAGCTCTACACACAGTCACCTCACCTCCAGTCGTAAAAAATGGACGCAGTTTGAGGAAACACCATCTGAGCAGCAGTGCAGGCGCTGCCTCCTCTTGCAAAAGTGGTTGGAAGCCGTCACCTGAAAGCATTGGATGCGCATTTCTTCCGCCACCCAAATGGTTGGAAACCCATCATAAAAAAGGCGTCTGTTACTTTGGTGTGAGCTAAACAAAAACTGAAATTGCTAGGGAACTTGCTGTTTATGCGGACACCTTGTGCTTGTTTTACATCAGGTAATTAAAACACACCACTGCTGCGCTTGAATTGATCATTGGCGATAGGAGAACTTGTAAAATAAAGATTGTCAATTGATGGGCATGTGTTGCAACCTTTGAAATGGTATACCAATTAAACGATATTCTTCCAACCGTACAAGGCTGCAACTGTTGTGGCCCTAAAGATCTAAAGACTTGTTAACATATCTTTTATGTGCTTTCGTTCACGTACCATACCTAAATAATCACAACGGTTGCAAGTGGAGCGTGTCACAATTAATGGATGTGAGTATGAATTGATAACAATTTAAATGAATCCCCTCAAAATTCAAGTGGGACTTCCTTAAGAGCCTTTTTTCTCACTCTACAATAATTTCTCTGACTTGTCTCTAAAACAAAAACCTTCAACATGAAAACCACAGTCCGTGCTTGGCGCGCGTGGGGCGGTGGCCGCATTCCGGATTATCCGTCTCTTGTTCGTGTGTCTAGGTTCCTTTAGTAGTTTCAGGGTGGACGACGGTGGGCGAAGATCATCTCCCCCAACTCGATCGGGGATGGTGATGCCTCGCTCCGATGCACCGGATGATTCAGATCTATGTAGATCCCTAGTCTTTTCTTGATCTATTAGATCTGATAGATCTAGCTCATTGGGATGGCCAATGGTTGATGAGGGGCTTGATTGATGAGGCTTTTCTTTGTTAGGGTTGGATCTGTCATCGCCGGTGGTGGCCGGAATTCTATTGGCGACAACCAGAGCTTCTGCTGATATCTGGAAGGATTAAAAGCTAGCTAAGGGGTTGTCCGTTTGGTTACAGGATACTGCGTCTAAGGTAAGTCCTTGCGGTGGAGTGGGGCGATAAGGGGCCTCGGGGAGGGGGGGGGGGTGTAGGAGACCTTGGGGAGGGGGAATGGGTATTGGGGTAATCTGCTCTAGGGGTGCATTTGGGAGGGGTGGTGGTGGGGAAGTTTTTTAGTCTGGCTATGCCCGTTAAGGATTATTGGGTTGTTGTTCGGTTTTACGCTTGCCGGGTTTTGGGATTGAAATACCGGTGAATTTTGTGACCTAGCAAGGTTGAATGCCTCTATTCTTTGCACTCCCTTTGGGTGTCGTTTACGCCCTCGATTTCTCATCTGGTTCCTTTTGTCTTCCTCACTGTTATATTTCTTTATGTCATTGTGTTGTATGTTCGTGTTTGAAGTTTTTAGTGTTATAATTGTGTCCAGTAAGCCTTAGCAAGTTACGGAAAAATTAGGCTGCAGTGTAGGATATGCTCTGCTTCAGTCAAATTGTAATTTGCTTTGAGTTGATAGGTTAATTGTTAGTCGGTAGTGTTAATGGTAGCTTGTGATGTTATCTATTCTATCTGTAAAATAGTTGATCTAGCCGGGACGGCTTGTAAAACTCCTTTATATATGATACTTTTCTTTTCTTAACCAAAAAAAATAAAAATTAAATGAATCGCCTCGACTCGTTAAATCATGTTCATTGATTGTATTACATGCAAGGAAATCTTTTTTGTGGCGCAATGATCACCGTAAAAAATCACCACTATCGTACTTGTTGAATGAAGCAAAGAATTGTTCGGAACGAGGAACAATAGTTTGCTCCACTTTGATCTCCCCCCCCCCCCCGGAAAGTCCTAATCTGGCAGATTGTCTACTTGGTCAAAATCCATTTAAAAGGCCATTTTCCGTGGATGTGCTAATGGCTCTCTTTTTCTTTCTTTGGAAATTGCAGCTGTCTTTTCCGTAGATTAGAAGGGTGTGGCTACTCCAGCACCTCTTATATGTATATGCATTAGCTACAAAATTTCAAGTGGCACACATTCCACCGAAAATGATATTCAAGTGGCAAGTTCCTGTGTTTAGTCGCTCCCGTCTAAGGTAGCCATGATGACATGCAAAATTTTATTTCTTTTTCTAATAATAATAGTTACTAATTAATTAATTATTACTTTTAATTCCAGGATATCACAGTATATTTTTGCAACTTTGTTACTAGGTAGAGCAAGCATGTATAGGTTGTAGTCATGTACGACAATATGTATATACTTGTATTGAAGGAGTTCTAATGTAATTCCAAGATACCCTTTATACCCTATGGCCTCACCCGTCTAGTCTAGCCTAAATAGGAAAATGCTATCACTGGGTACATAGTCCATGTAGGTTACTATTCTCCCTATCTAACTAGTTGTTCAATTATCTTTAAACTCCCTCTTTCCCATGATGAACTGTAATTGTAAAGTGGGATAATATTGATTCTGAAGAAACAAACACAAAACTGGAAAGCATCTGTTCAACAGGGGGACCATATGCGAACAACGCCAATAACGGAAAGGTAACAAGCCGGTCCAAGACCTCACTATCAGGAGATGGCTCTTTCAAAAGGACTAGCCAAATAGGTACTCTTAAGATCACATGTAAGGTCTTATAAAAGCAATTTCATATTATTCTACATGCGATTTGGGATATCACAATCTCTCCTCCATATGCGTGAACTTCTTCGCTAAGGCTCGATCACACATAATGCATAATCTTCTTCTCTAGCCGATGTGAGATATACTCAGTTCACCCTTCGGTGCCTCAACTATCCTTGATGTGGGATATACCTAAGCTTGTTCTTGTTTTCCAAACCATCGGCAACCCGACTTAATAGTCCAACCCGAGCTTTCGATAGTTAGCTCTGATACCATCTTTAATGATCCGGTCTATGGCCCCATCACAGGGCGATGCCTCCCTCAAAAGGACTAGCCAAGTACGTGCTATTAAGCTCTTAAAAAAGCAATCTCATATTATCTCACATTAGATGTGGAATGTCACAGGAAAACATAGATATCAAATCTGGATTCAAGTGCCAAACCAATGAAAAAGGAGAAAAAATCGATACGAAAGCATACGAAGGACAAACATTTTACACATTTACAGAAAGAACCCATTTTTTAAGGATGTTTCTCACACATCATAAGATAATGACTTGATTTCTTCTCAGACTCTTCTTATGCTTTTCACACATGCTTTTCACCTATTTTACGCATCCGTAATCTATCACTATATAAACCCCAAATATTTTCTTCATTTAGTCATTGTCACCTATTCCTAAATTTCTACCAGATTTATGCATTGGTAGCATTCAACCCTCTAGATGAATTCACCTGATAGTGGAAATAAATGGTAAACCTAAAAAAATTGAAGTCGAGACTACACTTTTAATTTCGTGATTTACTATAAAACATTTACCATAACCGGAGAGATCTTCACCAAGTTGCCTGATTACTTCCTATATATCTTCCATTCACAATCAAATGTAAGTACCAATTTGTTAGAGATTCTCATAATCGAGTTTCTAAATCGATGTCAAAAACCCCAAATCAGTATGTGAGAAAGGGTGTGACCATTGATAAGAGTGTGAGAGAGGATGTGGCAAACGATGTGACACGTGAGTGGCACATACATATGGCGGTCCACATGCAGGGTTTGGGCTTAATTGCTTAAAACTAGAATTTTTGGGGTATTAATTGCTTAAATTAAAACTACAACAGTAAGATATGCAAAAACATTCAAATCATAGGAGGTTAAATGCTATTCAACCTTCTTTCTAATATTGGCGGTACACATGATGTGTCACTGTGGAAGACTTTGCACCACTTAATCTTGGAAGAATCATATGCTTTGGAGAAGCAGGCCATAACCGAACTGGTTTTTTAGAGTTTGGTTAAACTAGATATGTTGGGGTATTAATTGGTTAAACTAAAACCACAACAATAAGATTTGAAAAAAATAACTATAGGAGGTTAAATGCCATTCATCTTTCTTTCTATTATCGGCGGTACACCTTGACATGTGATTGTAGAAGACTTTGCACCATCTAATCTTATAAGAATTTTACACGCTTTGGACAAGCAGGCCACAATCAAACTATTTTTTAAGAGTTTGAGTCATCAAATGATTTGATTTATGTGTTTTGGTAACAGGTATGGCGATTTACCATTTTGAAACTTGCTTTTGGAAACACAAAATGCAAAGACGAAGTAAAATTTACCAATTGTGTGTGTGTGCGCGCGCGTGCGTGGAGCTGATCCGTACTCGCGCAGACAACTTAAGTTAAGTTGTCCATGCCATCTGGCCGTCCATCCATCAAATCTACCTTTTTTTTAAAGTCCTCCGCTACATAATGTAATGGATGAACATTTTGTGTCCAAAATTCCTCTCGATGTCCATCCTTTACGTGGAACAGTGTCTACCTGCTACATGATGTAGCAAACTAGAATTGATTTGACAACATGTCAGCTCCACTCTTGTCCGCTACATTATGAAGCAGACAACTTTTTCCCTCCCACACACCAAATATGTCCCCTTCGTCCATTACATAATTTGGTAGACGATATAGTCGTTCTCTTTTTGGAATAAAGTTCTCGTCCGCCACATAATATCCGTGATAAATGGTATAAAAGACACGACCCCTAATTTTGCAAGTCTTCTTCCTTTTTCACTATCTTCCCAACGACGCTAGCAAATAGATTTGCGAACTTTGTGTATTCAAGCCCTTTAATCTTTTAAAGAAACCCCTAAATCGTGCAATTAACCGCATAAGTTCACAAATTAATGCCTTCTTTGTGTGTAATCTTGAGTTTGTGAGTATTAAGCATGATTTTGATGATGTAGTGTGTGTGTGTGTTATGCATGTGCTAGTGTTGGCAAAGCTAGATTTGCGAAAGTTTGATAGCAATTTGTGAACTTAATGGATTACGTATGTGTAGATGTGTATATTGATGATGTACTATGCATGTGTTAGTGTTGGCAAAGCTATATTTGCCAATGTTTGGAACAATTTACAAACTTGATGTATTTGCTTAATTTCAGTCAAAAAATGGCATTTAATCCCGGACCTGAAGATCCCTCCGTCTTGTATGACCAAGCAAACAATGTTAGTACAGTAATTTGGAATGGACAAGTAAGACACTAATTTTCAATCATGAACATTGTATATTTTACTTAAATACGCTTTGTTAATTCTTAGAAAAAACATATACTTACTACAGTAGAAGTATAGAATCCACTTGGAGCATGGTTGCACCCACTTCAGAAGCTTTTGTTGCGTGGAATAGGGTTTGGTATTTTTACCTATGGGGATATTTTTTCCTCAACATGACCGGACTTTAATATGTACCGTCGTTGAATGGTGGTTTCACTTCCCTCTTCGAGAGATGACAATAACTTTAGAAGATGTAAGGTACATCTTAGCGTTACCCGTGACTAGACGGCTAGTTTGTTTTGGTAAGATTGATAGGCAACATAAAAGATTTTCTAGGGACAAATCTGGAGCGACACCCCACGACTAGTTTGGACATAGTAGATTAAAGTTGAAGTGGTTGGTAGAGTCGTTCATAGTTCTGCCGCAACCCTTCACTGAGGGGATGCTAGTTATGCACACAAAGGCTTTCCTGCTCGATGTGATGGGGCCCTTCTGTTCCCAATGATGATGAAGAACATAGCCCGCTGAAGTATTTACCTCTGTTGGATAACTTGCAAGAGTTTGACAAGTATACTTGGAGTGGAGCCACACTTGCATACTTGTATCGCGTTCTGCACAAAGCAACGAGGACTGAGAGCAAAGCAATATGTGCATCTCACCCCTTTTTAGTTTTTATTAGTAATGTTTTATTAGTCACTGCATAATTGGTTTTGACCATACTTCACTTATTTGTCTTTTTTTTTTCTAGGTGTGGTCTTATGAACACCTCAATGTCAGACGCCCCAACCTAGGCCCAAACCCGAAAATATCTGGCATCGATTGAGCACTTAGGAGTACAGTCTGAGGGAGAGCCACTATCGGAGAAGAGATGACCCCATCACAAGTCACAACATTGTCTTCTATCGGGGGGAGTTCGACATCTTGTCTGCGGACCAAATATATTGGGTTTCGTATGACAGATTGAAGGACCGGTGGAAGAGTCATGGTTTTTACACTCTCTGATATGCAACGCACTCCATTGATTCGTTTGGAGATTGCAGAGTGGCAATTACCTGATTGTGCCATGTGACATATGAAATGCCTGTAGGGGTTGCCAACGGATGCCCCAGATAAGAGACCTTACAAGAACCCACCGACTATGAAGTTCAGGCAGGTGGATGCCCTCGAAACGTGTGAAGAGGAGATTGGACTGTGGGAATCCTGGAAGGACATACTGGCAGCTATGGTGTTAGAGCCTGACCTTATGATCAGCATCCACTAGTATCTACAGTGGTACGACCGCATCACTCCGAGGAGAGTACACTCAGTGTAGTGGGAAATAGGCGAGAAATACCAACCTAGTGTTATAATTGATCAGCGAGTAACATTCGATCTCGTAAGTTTCCTATTTAAATTCATGTAGTGCTTACATTTACAAATGATCTAATTTCATGTAAGCTGATGCCTTGCTCAAGTTCCTCCAAAAATTAAATGAACAGAGAGATCTTTTAGATGCTGTGAGAGCAGATCTTCACTGCCAGGCTAAGATCTTGTAGCATAACTGCAAGAAGTTTATGAGGAGATATAGGGGACAACCTTTGGCAGTGAGTCAGGGAATGGGTCATCCTTCAAGGCAGCCTTCGGGTGTGAGTGAGGGAATGGGTAGTCCCTGGCGGCAGCCTTCAGTCGTGAATGAGGGAATGAGTGATGTTTAAGGGCACTGTTCGGCCGTGAGCAAGAGAATGGGTCGGCCCTAGGTCCAACCTTTAGCTATGAGCCAGGGAATGGCTCATTGGGACCAGTGGAGTAAGCCCTCATTTATGTTGCTTAGGGACTTGGATGTTACAGAAGATCCTCAAAGTCAAGTCACGCAAGATTTGGACTTCATGAACTTTTCTTTCTCAGAGGCAATGCAACTAGTCCCTTCGTCAAGAACTTCCACTTCTGGCCTTGGGATACTCAAAGGGCCATAAAGAGCAACTATGAAAAAAATCCCCTATGTCGATCCCATCCATCCTATGTCAGAGGTCATCCGTTAAAGCACTTGAAGCTGAAAAAACATGCCTTAGTCTACGAACGTTGGCTTAGTGAGCCCCCTAACTACCCTCTCAAGTTTGTGTTAATATGCGGATTATGAAGTCCCGTGGATAGTATGTCCTCCCTCTGACCAGATGCTTCACCGGATGATACAGTGATGAATGCCTACATCCAGCTTCTGATCCGTAAAGAGAGGGATAAGGAAGATGCATTTCCTCGAGTTTTATGTTTGATACACCTAGTTCTTTACTCTGCGGATATTACAATTGATGGTATGAGGTGAAAAAGAAGCGGACATTGAGTAGCTATCATCCCGATTCCGCGCTCACTAAAATTTTCACTAATAGTACGAATTTATTGAGTTACTTGGATACGAATGTCTTTCTAATACCCATCATAGACCACATCCACTGGTAGCTATGTCTGTTTCAATCATCGATAGTGTCTGGAATGATACAATGGATGCCTCTTAAGCATCTTTACAATGGACCCTTGTGAGCTATGGTGAGAATACCATTTGTCTTTATAGTTTATCTATGTCTTAATTTAATTTCTTAATTCGATTCTCATAGCTTACGTTTCTTTTATTATTCCGTAGAATTTGTTTTGTTCCATTCTTTGCAACTCCCAAGGGCTCAAAGTACCCGCAATATTGAAGCTCGATATTCAGATTAAAAAAGTAGGCCCATGCAAGTTAACAGATTGTATTGTGGTGCTCTAGGAACAAGAAAACTGTAGCTGCCCTTTTTTTGTCTCTCTCTCACTCTCTCTCTCTTCCTCCTTTCGTTTTCTCTCTCTGTTCTTTCTTGTTTGCCCACATAAGCGATATTATGTAGGTGTAGTACAGAGGCAATTGTGGAGTCGGAGGAGTAGATGTGGCCGTAGATAGCAAGGTTAAGGGCGGCTTAAGGCAAAGTTGAAAGCGGTGACAGCGATAGCTATGGCGGTGGGAAGATTTGGCCACGGCAAGATCTAAGTTGATCAGGTGTGGGATTGGGTTTAATTTCAACGGCAAGATCGCAAATTGACGGTGACAGCTCTATATGGTGCTAGCCTTAGGGTTTTATATTTAATTTTTTTTGGGGTACAATCAGTTGCTTCTAATTGCGTACTAGATCAATTGAACCCCAAATCCGGGATTAACCAAAAGTAGATTCCAAATAATGACTTTTGGGTTTTGGAATCAGAAAGGATCACGATGTGGCCTGGACGAAAAGGTGCAACAGTTTTATTGTCCTTCAATCTTAACTCGGTCACGTTTTTTGATATATTGATCTTGAAATTCAATGATCATAACCGAAGCTTGCCGGCAATCAGACCATAAATAAAGTGCAAATCCATTTAGAGCTGAAATAAAATAGTAAAAGACCTAATTCGGATTTGAGAGACTTCTAATATCTCTCTAATATAACCTTGTATGCTGTTGTCTGCATTACCATGGCTTTCCACCATTCTTGTTTGAGTTCCCACATCCAAAATTGCCTCCAAGTTCCCGTTTATCCATTCATTCCGTGCCATCTTCCTTGCTCTCACAGCGTCTCATTTTCTTCTTCTTCTTGGTGGAGACCAGATAAGCTGGACCTATATGGATGATAGCTTTGTGAAAAGAGAAGGCACTGCCATTTCATTCGTGAAAAGAGAAGGTTGTAGCAACCTCATCATCGGCTACATTATGTAGCAGATGGGCACTGTAACATACCGTAGCTCCCTCAAGCTTGAGGATATTTTTGTCAAAAAATCGTCTACTACATTATGCAGTAGACGTATTTAAAAAAATGCGAAAGACAGATCTGGACCATTTACAAATCGCAGATGGACGACCAGATGGTGCTGGCAACTTAACCTAAGTTGAACGCACGAGTACAGATCAACTCCCATTTATATACACAATTTGAAATGGTATCGAAAAATTGTTTCTTTTTTGGAAGAAAAATGATATTATCATATTCTTAAAAACATGAAAGGAAATATGAAAAATGGGTAACCAAACAAAGAAGGGAATATATGACTCAAAGGCTTGGACAAGTTGCGTTTCTCCATATATATATATATATATATATATATATATATATATATATATATATATATATATATATATATATATATATATATATAAAGTTGAAACCTTCACTTAAAATTGCGACACATAGGATTTTTAAAGCTCTATATTTATGCCACATAGGATTTTTTAAGCTCTCAGTTTGTTGACAAGTAAGAATTTTTCAAGCTCCAACTTCTTTTCTGAGAGTCCCATAAATTTGTTGGATTCTTCAATTAAATTTGGACTCTTCGGAATCCTTGATCTTAACAATCCTATGCTTTGCTAACTACTATCTTCATCCATCATATGTGTATCCACATAAGATTCATATGCTTTTCTTACTTCTACCTTACCTATAGTACTCAATATGTTACGTAGAAAGTTCTCCCAACAATCTCTCTTCTCTTCTTAGAATCTACTTGATTTCAGTTTGCCTAGACTTTGTAAACCTTCATCTCCAAATGAGTATTATGTCTTCCTTCCTCTATTCCTTTGTTTTCCAAGCATGAGGATTTGGGGTTCGAAGCAGGAGCATCACTAGAATTGGAGACTCCAGAAACCAAGGTTTGACATCAGTTTGTTTAATCTGCTTGAAGCCTCGCAGCATAGCTTTAGGGGATAATCCTTATGTTAACAAAGTGGGTGCATGAACTCAGGGTGGGAGCAAGGTAAGGAAGAACAAGCACTGAAAGTAGATTTTAGGAGCAACTTTTATCTTCTTTCATATTTTCCTGTTCTCGGTGCGATGGCTTTTCAAGTGAGTGTCTAGGATGATGTAATTTCCAGTGTTTCGAACATCAACTTTACTTCCTCACATTTGGGACGAAGTAATCCTTGTGGTACGTGTTCATATCTGCATTCTGAGTAGTCTGCTGACTATATATAAACACTTTGTGCTTATGTTTTGGAGTCATAATGACAATGCTCCCAAAGTCTATGCAAAAAAATGAGTCTTTTATTTAGTATATCATTTGGTTTTTTTTTTGTTTTTTCCGCTCACACGCAGATCACTAACATATCTACACTTACCCACACATATGATCATGGGAGTTGGAGGTGCTTTCATGGGGATTGAACCTTCAAATATCAAAATGACAACAGGAGGCTAACCTCTGTTAGTGTTTTGGAACAATTCTTTTCCTTTCGTTTTTTTATTCTGAAAACCTGTTTTATTTCCTTAGTTGTTGGTTGAGCTTTTGTTTTTTAAGCTAGCCATACCAGCATTTCTTACTCCTTCCCAGTAGTAAAATGAACCCCTTATCTCTATCATCCAAATTTGTGCTTTGGCATGGACTAAAAACTTGAGGCATGGACTATAAGCTTGATAAAGCTTTTATGGCTCAAAATGTCCACATCCTTCTATTCTTTTATATGCACTACTAATAATATTCGTTTGGGTTGATGCTTTTTCTATACTTTTTCCACTACAATGTTACCCCCTACAGTTTTTGGAGAGAACAATAGGTATGTACTTAACGCGTTAGTTTGATTGTATTCATTTGGTCATATGACTTTGTCTTAATTTACCTTGAATAGTTTGTACTTAGTATGCTTATTGTTCCATATGATTCCTAATGTTTCATAATATCAATTACGATGGACATTTAGGTAAATGACTTTTAAAAGCTAAATAAAATTATGGACAAGTTTTTTTTAATTTTTTTCATATTCCTGCAGCCGTTTGAGTTCGTAAAAGTGTATATATTACGATGGACATTTAGGTAAATGACTTTTAAAAGCTAAATAAAATTATGGACAAGTTTTTTATTTTTTTTTCAGATTCCTGCAACCGTTTGAGTTTGTAGAAGTGTGTATATTAGGTGGTCATGAAGTCATGTTGGTAAAGTATGTATACATTGGCCTCAGTACTATAAGACTTGGCAAGTAGTGGGGGTTTTCTCTTTTCTAGCCTAGGGTTATTCTTAACTATTCATAATGCTAAAGGGATCTTTTGGTTCTGATTTATGGCACCAGCATATATATATATATATATATATATATATATATATATATATATATATATATATATATATGCGCACCATATTTTTGAACTTACTATTGCATTTTTATCACTTGGGAGACGTGCGTTTATGTATGAAACAAAAATATATCTTTAGTGGCAATATTTAGAACAGAGCTTGGAATTAGCAAAATATCGGCAATCTTTAGCGGCACTCTAAAGACGTAAGCATTGCTGAATATAGGTTCAAATCATAAGAAAGTACTTCCTTCTCATATATTTAAACATTTATGCTAATAGTCTAGCCCATACTTTATTCCTTTTCAAGTTAATTAGTTGATAGCATAGAAGAATGAAAAGGTAGACCAAGGGTTTATCAACATTCGAACCTCTAAAATCATTCGGTAAATTACTAAAGTCTTTTCTAGAGATCTTATCCTCATATGTTTTTCATTCCATACACTTGGTTTCGCTTTGGTTCACTGTTGATCCGGCCATTGTTTATTGGTTCTACCTGTTGATTCAAATATACCTTTATTTTGTAACCAAATTTCTTGAAATGATGAAAGAAGGCTGAGGCTCTGATTTACGCTTTGAGATTGCAAGAGGTATGTTTTTTAGGAATCTTATCTCCAAGCTTTAGGATAGGTTTACGAGTCTTATGCATCAATCTTCTACGACTAACGTCTTATACAACATATATAGCTGTTCTTATGTGGCGGTGGTTACATGGGGTGGTCCATGTTAATGGTTACGGTTATGGTTGAGTCAGGGAAACGCTCGTGATATGAAAGGCAAATCCAGCTGTCGATGGGGGTAGTGGTAAGGTTAAAAGTGACAGGGATGTTGCGTGTAGTAGTCAAAATTATAGTAGTGGTAGGTGTGACATGCGGTAGTGAAGGCGACGATAGTGGTTGTGTTGGTCATAATTACTTTAACATGGTGGTAGCGATGATGGTTGTGGTGACATTAATGATGGTTGTCGTCGTACTAATGGCAGTGGTAGCCATAACGTGTGGATGTATTAGTCTATTAGTGATAACATGATTTAGTAAATCCAAATAAAAATCGATATGTATATTGTATCCTAGGACTAAGAGCTCATATACATTTTCTTAAGACTTCCACTTTTAGTAATGTTTTTGTTCCCACATAGAGCAATAATGGCGGTAGGCATGGTGGTGACATTGAGGGTGGTTGTGACGGTACAAGTGACAGTGGTATTTATGATGATGGTAATGGAGGTTTGTGGGGGTAGCTATCGTTGTGTGTGACAACGACAATATAGTGGTAATTGTGATGGTTGTAGTGGCAGTAATTGGTGATAATGGTACTGGCATGCATGATGGTAGTTGTACATGTGGTTATGTTGGGGTTGGTGCACCGATGACATACATGGCAATGGTGATTATAGTAGTCGTAATAGTGATTGAGGTAATGATAGTTATGATATGCAGTGACGGGGGTAGAACATGATGGTTATTGTGACAATAAACCCAGATACCATCACTAGACAAGGTTACATTATCTCTTTATAAAGTTACTTTATATTTTAAAAGGATGTTTATTTTGAAAGTAAGTAAAATATCTCCACGTGTTTCTTTTTCTGTTGAAACTCTATTCTCATGGAGTCATGGCACGTATTAGTAGGTTATTTAAGTCTACATAATAATTTACTAAATAAATAGTTTGTGCCTTTTTTTACCTTCTTTTATGATTTTCAATGCACAGACAGTAATTTGTATCTAATTCCACAATAATTTCAGCTAATGTTAGAAATATCTATAAAATGGAAATGTTGATCAATGATATGAGCTATAAAGTAAAGTGAGAAAAACAAGAAAATGCCTACAGTTATTTAGATGGAGTATTGGTTAAAATTTCATTCAAGCGTGAGTAAGTAAATAAGTGAAAAAACATATAGTTGTGTTTAATTTCTTGAATGTTTAACTTCTGAAGCTCCCTTTTTTATACAAAAATGAAATTAGTGCCAACATATTAAAGTAAAGTGAAATTATTATTTTGTATGAAATAATTAATTATTTATTGCATGCTTTACTTTTTGAATACTTTATTCTATACACTTAACATTAATGCTATAAATAATCCTGAGTATAAAAAGAAAAATGGCGATTGCAAAACCATATGGAAATGTGATTTAACTATAATTCTCTATTTATGTCTTGCCAACAAAATTTCACAAATCTTAATTCAAAGCCAAATTTTTTTTATGAGAAACAAAATATTAGGTTTTTTGTACATATATAAGTATGATAAGTTACGCATGAACAAATTTTTTTCTCTGTTTGACATTTAATTTCCTTTAATCAAATCGCATAGTGATAAATTATTTGAACAATACATGTTAATTTTGATTTCTCCTTCTAGGTGTGAATAGCCTCACCCACAACGTATTATGCGATCCTGGTAAGACTACGTAAATGATAGTGACTAGATTCTGATACATAAAAATGAAAGAAGGATATAAAGAACCAAAAAATTATCATGGTAACGAAAACTTGATACATTTTAACCTTTAGTTTTAGATATATTAATCTAATCTTTTAGCATAATAATGCATTAAAATGAGATAAATTTATAGTATTTTACACTGTTATTGTTAATATTATTCTAATCGTCTTAAGAGGTGGCTTAATTTACTCATAATTTATATACATGAGTGATTTCGATTATTATGTTTCATCATGCATATATTCGTTCATTACCACAGTGAAAGTCTTTCTATTTGTATTTTATTAATTTAAAAAATGAGCGACTATGCTAATATATGATTAATGAGAAAACCAAATTGTCTCTTAACCCGACCAAATTACATCTCAACCCAAGAACTAGAAAATTATCATGTAAACAAAAACTCGATACAGTTTTACCTTGACAATAGTTTTAGATACATTGATATAATCAATTAGCATAATGATGCATAAAAATGAGAAATATTTTCAGTTCCACAGTTGTGGTCAACATTATTTTAGTCATTTTAAGTAGTGGGTTAATTTGATCATAAAATTTATATACATGAGTGATTTCAATTATTATGTTTTATCATGTATATATATATATATATATATATATATATATATCCATTAACTCAGCGAAAGTCATTCTATTTGTTACTTTTTTAATTTAATACATAATCGACTATTTACTAATATATGATTGATGAGAAAATCAAATTTCATCTCAACCTGATCAAATTTCATCTCAACCCGTGCATTTGTACGGGTCCACTACAAGAATTTTTAGATGTAAAGACGTTTATAATAGGACGCTTTATAAAAAGCGTCCCAAAAAGTTCATTATAAGACGCTAAGTAAGAAGCGTCTTTATTTCTTATACATGATAGGATGCTTCGCAGCGCCCTAAATCAATCGCCTCTATAAAGGTACTAATAGCACCTGGGACATCCGCCTCTTGAACGTTTGCCCTAAAATATATCCCCCAATTTTCATCTTCCTCTTTTCATTCTTTCTGGCCGCCATCTCTTCTTGCGACACCGAAATCCAATGTCCCGATGATCTTCAAGGCCGTAAATCTAGCCAAATCTGAGTTCTCTCTACATCTCTTTTTCTTTCCAACTCTCGCATCTATGCCGTGAATCCGCCGCAAGAACCACTACCGAGCTTCCAGGAAGAACCGGACAACAAGCACACCCTGCCATTTTTGAGCTACGTCTTCAATCTGTGGTTCAATTACAACTTTTAGGTAACTATCATTTACTTTAGTTTCAACCATCTCCTTTTGTGGCGAATTATTCTACTGTTTCGATACTTGGTTGCATTAATAGATGATTTTGGGTTAATTTTGTTAATTCTAGATAAAGAAATGTCATTTCCTTCTTTAGTCTGTATCACCTTTAGGGTTCCTACTCCAGTGAAAATTTGGGGCTTTTCCTCATAAGGTAGAATGTTGTCAGATTTGGCCTCTTAGATTGGAAGTGGATCATTATACGATGGACTTTTAGAATAAGAAAAGAAGAGACTCCTACCTCTCGAAATTTGGCTTAAACCAATTGATGATTTTAGCTTAAATTAAGTAAGTTGAGAAGATGGGTTTTGTACTTTTGATATGAATTGGGTAGCTCCGTTAGAATTGATGCAGAAGTTGTTTGGCATTTCATGATATTAATCTAGGCAACAGATATTTAGGCAATACGAAATAGTTTTCATCAAAGTTCTCCTTCATGGCGAATCGATCCCAGTATCTACGATGCTATTCTGGTTTAATGACTGTTGAATTGTTGTCTGCTCTCCATGGGAGAATGATTGTTGAGCTATCTTTGTAATTTGGAATTTTCAGTCTGATATATGTTTCATGTTCCTTCCCCCTTTCCTGATGTTACAGAGTTGTTTGCAAGTGTGGATCTCGTGGGATGGAAAAACAGACACTTAGTGAATGGGAGCGGCATACAGGTTCAAAAACGAAATTGGAAGTCTTGTGTTAGGGTGAAATGTTCAATGTTACTACTGGAACAATGGGTTTGTACATGAAGTTCCTTTTCCTTTATGGTTGCTACTTTTCTTTTTCCTAGACTGCTTCTGAGGGGTCTTTTTGGTTTATGTGTCTGCATGTATCCAACAAATTAGTACTTACTCATAGAAGTAATATGTAAACATATTCTTATTCATATATATATATATATATATATATATATATATATATGTAGGTTTGTTCAAAAGATAGATATATATTTATATCTGTATCCATATATACATACATGAATCTATTTTCTTTTTTTGATAAGTAAGCATATATATATATTTTCTACAGGTGAATTTCTTGAAGCAAGGATTCTTTTGGACTGCTGAACCTAAGATTACCCTAGCTTCTCCAATTGCAATCTTCTTGTCTTGCGAATATTCTAGAGTAGAATTTAGCCCTTTCTGTTAATTCTCTTGCATTTCTTCTATGCGCAACAAGGTTTTTTTTTTTTTTTGTGTCATATGAGTATCGTGAACGCAGCCTCCTTTCCGTTAATTCTCTTAAACGTCCTTCTGTAAAAGCACGAAAATAGAAGTTGCTTACATTTTTGCAAGGTATACTCGTTGCCTAAGCGTTGGCTATTACATCTTTTAAGGAGATATTCCACTTTATTGCAGCAGTACCTATGAGGGAATTGACATCACTGTCTTATATCGTGATAGAAAAATATGAACCTGTTCATGACGAATGGACAACAGAACGGTGTTCTGTATGTCAATGGGTAGAAGATTGGGACTACAACAAAATTATTATCTGTAACAGGTATTAGATCCTTGTACCGACGTTACACTAGATATATTGGCATATTCTTCATTTTATCAAATTTAGATTGTCAATTGGATGCGTGCCTTTTTAATCAAAGTCTACGTATTGTACCAAGTTTTATCTGCTACACCTGTAAAAAAAATATTGTTGATCTCTAATAATTTGACCAGATGCCAAATAGCAGTCCATCAGGCTGCAGCTGAAGCCATGATAAGCTGTTAACATGTATGCCAAATAGTAGTCCATCAGCACGCTCCTGCTTTGCATCAGAAGTCGGTTTGTGTAGTTTTTTATTGTGTTCTTTATTCTCAGTTTTTAGGAGAATATATGTTGTTTTAGTGCTGATTTAGTTTTTCTTAACCTTGTTTCAGCCTAATGGTCATTTCAAAATCCTAACCACGATATGATTAAGCATATTAAATCATCACCAAGAGCATCAGCAACCATCATGGAGTGGTAAGTTTTTTTATTTTGTACTCATATTTCACCATAGTTTAGCAGAAAAAACTAAAGTTGCTAAGACGATCTTCCTAACATCGATTTCTGCTTTATGAGTTAGAATCCTATTGGATACTTTATATATGATTATTTGCCCATTTGTCTAATTTTGCATTTTACTTGTAGTTTGATTGAATGGAACTCAATTGTTCGATAGTCGTGTGAACGCTGATGGAAAGTCGAGCAGAGATTTGCAGTCCTTGATGGTGCTTTGTGAGACTTGGAGTAATCTGCATTCATTGATATCATAGCATTGTTTAGTATGTCTTTGGAACAATGTTGTCTTCTCCACGCAGATCATTGAACTTACTCACTTGTTTAAATCATTGACAAGCAACTATGTATTGTATGTGCTTGTAACTTGTTGATTTTATGTGTTAGGCATTGTACTAAGAGGTTGATTGTATGTTTTGTACATTTTACAAGTGAAATAACATAATTTGTGGATAGCACGATTATAAGTTCTTGTATTTTGAAATTGATTTATTACTAGCTCATATGTTGAATACTGAAAGTTGTAAAATAATTATATAAATATTTTTTTTTCATTTTTTTTATATTGGGACGCTGAGAAGCGCCCTAAAAGATCTAAAACAATGCTAAAAAGCGTCCCAATAGGGTTTGATGTGGTTCAGTTTATAGGACGCACATTTGCGCCTTATTAGGCGTTACCCCTATAGAGGCGCTTATGTGCGTCCTAATAACTTATTGTGACGGCCTCTAATGGGGCGACATTGCGACGCCATCCAAAGCGACTTTACGTTAAAAGCGTCCTTATATGATATTTGTAAGGACGCTAAGAGGCGTCCTTACAGCCTATTTTTGTTGTATTAGCCGGTTATAACTTAACTTTTGCCGGGCGGCTCCAAGCCTTAGCTTAATCACTAATAAGACTCCACGTATACTAGTATTTCATGCGCATGGTTTGTACAATATACCATCCAACCGTCATTAGCAATTTGAATACTGCCCACAGAGCTTTTCGGTCACTTTGCAAAGAAAATTACAGTAATAGTGAGTGACTGGTCGTCAATTTTCATGTCGAAACAATCTTCTAGGCAAACTCCACTCACCTCCTTTCGGGTAACTCACTCTCAAGGTAAATCAGTGCTTATATTATATAGATCCCTGTTGGACTATATATATTGACTAACAAAACCAAAATGAAACGAGAGGACAAAGAGAATTTAAAGAGAGGAGCATTACATGTTTTGCCCCCTCCCACTGAAAAAATAAGTACAAAACTATTCCCTTTTCTCTCTCGTCCATCCGGTTTCTACACAACCACCTTACTATAACCACCCTAACTGTATAAACTGAAGTAATGTTAACCATCAGCCATCAAAAGCCGCGGCCATCCTGCTAGAGCGAAGCGGAACATCGTCGCTACCATAAACGTATCGCTTCTGCAGTCGGCAACAAAGCCACCAGGCATCAATATTTGGTATGTATGTGTTGCTGCCTCATATGAAACTGGTTAAGGATTGAGGCTGTCTGGGTGTGCCGATGCATGATGGCGGTGGGGGTTGATGTTTGGTGATGGTGGTGTTTTGGCGGGGAGATGAGAGCGAGAAAAGTATTAGCATTTTGTTTACCTTTGGCATGCAATCTTGAGCTCTTAGCATGAGTAGCGTTGAGTTTGAGGACAATGAAGAGCGGACTTTTGAAGGAACTTTTCGACATTTAAGGCCCTTATTTGTTCGGCTTTCTCCATCAGTCCGGCCATGTATGTTTCTTCCGCGATCCTCAAGAACTCAAGCTTAGGAGGGGGCGAGGACTTCCACATGTCCAGCTCTTCCTTTAGGGACTGCACCCCAAAGGGATCGGAATTATATCTGTGGAGGCGCCTGCAAGAGCGGGATAGTAAAGCCGCTATCTCCTTGTCCCTTTCCTCGTTGATAGAGTAAATAGATCTTGTTGGCTGAGGAACAAGCTCTTCTGAGATAGCGTCACCTTCTTCAGGATGCACGGTGGAAGAAGTGGGCAAGTCTGATTTGTTGCTTCGGCTGGCATCATCCTTGTCTTTCTTGCAACCACACAAGATGCACAAGATCCTTGTGCCACAAAATGTTCCCATCTTTGACATCAAATTTCTCAATCTATCAGTACAGGAATTAGAAACCACATTTCCATGAAGCAATACGGGAGTCGTTAAAGCACTACAGGATCTATAGAGCTACGACTAGCAACTCCAGCCAAGATAATTGAGGCGGAGGGACGAGAGTTTGGGAACACTAGCCCACTGGTACCTTCAAGGATTCTCAATATGCTAAGCCAACAACGTCTAAGCGATCAAGGGATCGGGTTAAGGCCGAGGTGTGGACTAAGGAAACTAAAAAGGCAATCAAAGTGACTATGCATAAAAATGAATCCATTCTAATACCTTTTGAGCTCTGCTTGGTTTCGTGATACATGCAACGAATCATGTCTACAACTCGGCAAAACGTTTTCGGACAGCAAATAACTGATGAAAACTTAAAAGGCAGATTATATCATGTCGATTTGAGAACAAAGCGAGCAGACCAGGATATCAAAATCGCATCCACACATATTGAACTCTGCACTACTCCACTATCTAAACATATATTAGCCTAGTTGACATATAAAAGCAAAGCATCAAGCTTAAATCAATCGAAGCATGAAATTATTTTAAATCTTATTAAGTCAACCACCAAGAGACCACTGCAATTGAAATCAATACAAAGCTGCTATGTTCATCAACAACCGGCATTCGATAAAGATACGTATATGGCTATGTAGGGTTCAAACTGAGATGAGATCTAGTTTCATGCATGAGAGCAGCAATACCTTCTGTTACCTTTCAAGTTTTCTGCGTATCTTTCTTCTGGTGTACGGTTCCTAAGTACAGTGAAAGAGCAAAACAATCAAAACCCAAATACCAACATGCTTGAAACACACGGTCGAATGCAAGAAAATTACAGTGGGCTAAAGGGAAAGCAAAATTGAAAGCAGTGTACCTTTCGAGCCTGAAAAAGATTTAGAAGCCTTTTTTTTTGCCCTCTCTTGCTCTCCCTTCTCCGCTTGTTGTGTAGTCTGAATCAGTCTAAGGATCATCTTGTAATACTTGCCTTAACTGTGAACTATGTCAAATTTCCAAAACGCTTAAGCATACAATTTAAGATTGCTTTCTTTTTTTGGTAAGATTTCTTTCTCTCACTGGGAAAAAATCATTACTCCGATGATATAGTGGCATCCCTGAAAATACTTTAGCGACAATTGCCAACCGCGTGACAGCCGAGAAATGCCACAAATATGCTTTTACAACTATTTTTGTCGCTGAATGAGTGAGTGAAGGAACAGACCACGTGTTCTGTATGCAAAACAAATAGCGAATAAGTTCTGCAATTGTCAAGCGAAATCTTTGGTGATTTTGTTGAACTTTTGTAAATAGCAAATCTCGTACACTTTGAACTTCACAGCTTGCATTGGTGATAACCTTATTTCGTTTCTTTTGGTGGTGGAGTCTATTACTTAAAGATTTGATTTAAGCCTTTCATGCCAAGGATCAACTTTTTATTTTGATTGCGTATAGCAAGGCTAGCAAGGATGCATTGCCAAAAGATAAAAATGTCTAACTTTATAACCGAAGTAAAATTTACCATCTTCATGCTCAGAAAAGAAAAAGGAAAAAAAAAGAAAAATTCAAAATGAGCTAACCCCGCCTGAAGTTAGGGTGTGTTTGCAATTAAATACTTAAAACTTAATATTTTCAATGATTTTTAATTAAGTGCGTTTGATAACGCTTAACGTCGTACCACTTAAAAAATTAATTACTACAAAAAATAGATTAAAATTTTAAGTCATGGTAAACTTACTTAATGCTTATCTCTTAATTCTAAATGAGATAGTTAAAAGTTATTTAACATGCCGTCTCAATTAATTTGTTGACAGTACCGCCTCCATCACACTATAACCACCACCACAACTATTATTCCCTTTCGCTAATACCATCACAATTATCACGACCTACCCATTACCAACACCACCACAAGGGAACCGCCATCTCCACCACACTATCACCGCCGTCATCACGTCCATGTCCGCCAAAATCATCTAAATATTCACCACACTATAACTACTGCCATGACCGTCATGTCTTTGCATGACGCTACCACCACTATTAATTAATAACACTACGTCTTCACGCATCATTACTCCCACCATTAGCACCTTTCCGATGCCATTACCACCACCATCATCATTATTACTCCACTGCCACTGCCACCACCACTGCTACCAACACGATTTATGGCAAAAATGCATAGTTTTATAAAATGGATATATTTGTAAATGGAATAATTTTCAGACATTTGTTTAATTATTACAAAACATGTTAACTTATTTTTCAATGTAAATTCAGTCGTTTAAAGTTTTCAATTTTACGAATACAGTACTTAACTTTTTCAAAACTTAAATTTTAATTTTATCAAACAGCCCTTTACACTTTTTTATGAGAGATAAATTGCTAGATTAAATACACATAAAGCCCTGTACTTTGGTGTCGTTTATGCGGAACACCCTAGAGTTTATTATTTGGTTTCCAACGCTCCAAACCTTTTCTTTTTCACCTCAGACACCGATTGATAGAAAAGACTTGAATTTTTTGGATGTCTGTTTGTTCCCAACCTATCCTGGTCATACCCAAGAGCTCACTAGGGGTCCCTCTTTGCACCAACACATCGACACGGTCAACGTCAATTCTTTTCAACGAATCGAACCGGTCAAAGTGTGCACGCTCATGTCACGTGCATTTCTTGCTTCGCATGCCTTAGTCACCAATTATTTCATGTTAGCGTGACTCACGGTACCACATTCGTCGCGCCCGACCACCCGAGCACCTTTTTGCCAAAAACATCAACTGATGGCGCAACTGGAACGACGGGGTCAAGGGGCAAAGGCCTTGGCCAACCCCATGGGGTCTGCCTCGGCCTCACCCAAGGCCATGGGGTAGGCCTTGACCTCCCAGGGGGGGTTGGCTTTAGCCTTCCCCCCTGTTCTTCACTTTTCGTGCAAAGTCCCTTGTGCACTTTGTTCACTTCGTACGCTTCGTATGTGACTTTGGCACCTTGTTCGTCACATGGGTACGACTCACGTCAACACGCTCGTCGTAATGCAACTTTTGGATTCGTCATTGCCCATCAAATAACCTACCGTCGGCTCGCCCAAAGTTCACTGAAAGGGGGAGTGGCCTTGGCCTCCCTTCATGGGAGTTGGCCATTGGCCTTGGCCACCCCCTAGGGTCGGCCTGGGCCTTCCCAAGAGGGTCGGCCTCGGCCTCGCGATGTCCGTCGCGCATCAACCTTGCGACGTCCATCATCCGTGACCGCATACCGCTCCCGTGCTGCCCATAGCCCAAAGTTGCGCACTACCACCGCATGACCCATCGCCGACGACCGCATACCATCACTCACGACTTTGTCATTACTACATGTTGTACACTCAGCTCAAATCCCATCTTCGGGACACCCGACGTGTGCCCGTGCTCCGTCTTCGCGACGTTCGTCGCCATGCTCGTGCGCCATTCTCATGATATGTGCCCCGACACTAAGTATATCCCCGCGATGTTCGTCGATGGGCCCGTGCGTCATCGTCATGATACGTGCCCCCGGCACCAAGTATTTCTCCGCGACGTTCGTCGTCATGCCCATGCGCCATTCTCATGATATGTGTCCCGGCACCAAGTATTGTCTCCGTGACGTTCGTCGCCGCGCCCATGCACCATTCCCATAACACGTGCCCCTGCACCAAGTATATCTCCGCGACGTTCATCGCCACGCCCATACGTCACTTCCATGACACGTGCCCCCGGCACCAAGTATATACCTCGACATTTGTCGCTACGCCCTTGTGCCATTCTCATGATGCGTGCCCCCGGCATCAAGTATTGTTTCACGACGTTCGTCGTCGTGACCGTGCGCCATTGTCATGATATGTGCCCCCGGCACCAAGTATTGTTACTCGATGTTCGTCACCGCGCCCATGCGCCATTCCCATAACATGTGCCCCAGCAACAAGTATATCTCCGCGACATTCATCGCCGCGCCATAGGCCACTTCCATGACACGTGCCTCTGGCACCAAGTATATCCCCGTGACGTTCGTCGCCTGCGCCCTTGCGCCATTCTCATGACATGTGCCCCATCACCAAGTATATCCCTGCGACGTTCGTCGCCTGTGCCTTTGCGCCATTCTCATGACATGTGCCCCAGCACCAAGTATTGTCTCCGCGACGTTCATCACCGCGCCTATGCGCCACTTCCATGACATGTGCCCACGACACCAGGTATTGTCTAATGCCATCGGCATTGCGCCCATGCCCCACAATCATGTTACATGCTTTCGGGGGGCTCCGTTCATAGTGCTCCGGCATGAGGACCCCTCACAACGGGATGAGCTCACAACCTTAAAGCCATCGCCGGCACAATCAACTACGGGATGGGCTCACAACTTTAAAGCCATTTCCGACACAATCATAGCGGGATGGGCTCACAACCTTAAAGCCATCGCCGGCACAATCAACACCGGGATGGACTCACAACCTTATAGTCATCGCCACCACGGGATGGACTCACAACCTTAAAGCCATCGCCGTCACAATCACGGGGGGCTCCGGCATAAGGACCCCTCGTAGCGGGATGGACTCACAATCTTATAGTCATCGCCACCACGGGATGGGCTCGTTACCACAAAGCCATTACCGTCTTCATTCCGGGGGCTCCGCTCATAGTGCTCCGAGACGAGGACCCCTCGCAGCAGCGGGATAGGCGACTTCTTTGGGACACTATCTCCGTCAGGGTGTCTTCATGACTGGCCTACGTGCTCCGGCATTAGGGGCTGCTTCGGCACCTCTATGGACTATGACCCCCGGGTCACTCCGAGACGGGAGCAGGTCTTCGGAGGACATCGCGCCTAGTCCACCTGGCAGTTGGGCGTCAGGTCTTCCCCACCACTGCCAGGCCTGTGGGACTCTGCAAGGGCTTGGATTGGAGGCTAGATCAAGGAGGTTTTCTGGCCACACAGAAACTGTGGGAGCCAGTCTTTTCAGACAGACAGAGCGATGTTGTGCGGGGCGGGCCGGGTGAATATGCGATTCGACAGTTCGTGGAGCACCAGCAGCTGTGGACCCTCGGTGACGTGTCACTCCCGGGGAGTGCCACGTGTTGCATGATGACATCATCATCTCAACCTCTATAAATAGAGGTCTTGAGAATTCATTTAAGGGACTGGGACATTTTCTACAGGTTGGACATTTTCAGAATACTTTCACTTTCTCACTCTAGAATCCTAGAGAGAGAAACATACAGGACCCTAACTCTGGACCTAAGTATCGGACTGTGACTGTCATCGTGTATTCACCCTGCGCCATCGCCCTCGCAGCACTGCCACGCTCAGGCTCTGTTTGGGAAGCCCTTGGTCTCTGCCCTTGCTCCGCCCTTGCTGTGTCCTACATCATCACACTTGGCATCTGACTCGGACTGCATTCCTTGTGGCACCTCCACGTCGACTGCGAACCTACTTTCCTTGGCATCACTGTTTAATCTCGATGGGCAAATTCGACAATTTGCAACAAAAGCATATGTGATAGCCATATGTGGCAGCCACATCATCGAAGTCAAACTCTTGTGGCAGCCACATTTTCTTCTTTCCCACTATCTTCTTTTGTTTGAACTTAGGTTCCGCCTCTAATCTCTGCAGCATCAACCACCATCACCATCAACCACAAATGAAAGTACTGAACCCTTCATTATGTAATTTTCACCCATCACCCAACGTAGAAGAGATTTCTACTTAGGTACTGACCCAATTGCCCAATAAAAATTTAAAGCAAACTCTAAATCAAAACCAAACTGCAGATCCCAAATTTAGCAATTGCAAAAATTCAACTCACACAAAGATGGTGATTGTCACGAAGGAAAGGAGGCAACGGCAATAGGTCGGCTAGATATGGGGAAGGACGTTGGTGGCAGTGAGGTGGTTGAGACGTGGTGGTGGATGAGCTCGAAGAAAAGAGGCGGCGACTGGTTTAGGGAAAAGGTGATTTAGGTTAGAGAAAAGAGGCGAACTCCTAGTGTTACCCTCAAAATTTTAACTGACATTCAGGTTTTTTCGGTTAATTGGTGTCTCTAGCATAGAAATATAATTTCAGGGTGGTGTGAACCAAACTCTTAACATGTAAATGATCCCAAAGTGTTGAGTTTTATGTGTATTTTACCCAAAATTGCTTTGATGTCCTGAAGAATCACTTTTTCGGTCAAAAAGTCAATACGCAGTAAACATTCATTTTTCAAAACTAATAATTTTATTCACTACACTTCAAAATCTCGAGGGTGGTGTGTGATTGGATCTCCTCCTCAAGACCTCAAGTACTAAAGGAACTCTAAAGAGAAGAGTACAAGAGCGCAAGTCACAGATCAAAGCCACAACTCAAAATCACGCTCAACCCATTTGCATTCTTATGCACCCACTTGATAAAAGAACATTTTTATATGTATACTATACTGAATAGAGTTAACTACTCGATTGACCATTGTCCCATAATCCAAATTTAGCTTTAGTTACTGAACTTTGTTTTATGTCAAAATGGCCATTGGACTCGTTAATTCGTTCAATTAAGTCATTCTGCTAGGTTCAATTAACGAAAGACCCGTTAAGTGTTCATGTTCGAGGCACATGAGCCTTAAATTGGGGGCAAATTTGTCAAAACACAGAAACTTAATATTTTTATTTTTTTTCTTCTTTTTTCTCCTTTTCTTTTTCTTTTCCCCTTCTTCTTCCTCCGTTGCCCACTTGTGCACCACCACCACGCCCGACCGAACTATAGGCTTCGCTTCCTGAAAGAAAAAGAGTACCTGTTTATAGCATAAAAGAGCTTCTGTTGTTGTGGTTAGCAACTAGGACGAGACATAGACTCACCAATGCTGAACGTTTAAAGCACTCCCAAATAATTTTTCTGCAGTATTATCTGTTTCAGGAAAGCTTTCTTGGCCAATTTTAAGTCAGGGTGGGTATTCTCTGGCCACATTTCCTGCAACAACGGGTTCTACATTCAATCTTGGTCTCAAGGCCCATTTCAACCCCGTACTCAAATAACTGAGTACTTGCAAATGCATTCGGTGTTTTTGGTTGCCACACATCCTGCTCTTGGTCACTTGCTGTTCAAATCAATTCCACCAGATTTAAATATTCTGCATCATTGATAAACCAGGAGACATGACAAAAACTTTTGTGGCTTGAACCACAAGCAACTTTGTACAACTGTCTCGGTCAGCGGATCTGTGAGATAAAACCATCAGGCGGCGGTTCCAACCTAACAAGCTTGGAGAAAGCGAGACGAACTACATTCAAGAAAACCTCATAGATCTACTCATTTTAGGATACGTGACGCGCAAAACTTCTAGACATCTCACTAGTAGTTCCAGTTTCTCGCCCCGAGGACATCTTTTTACACATACAAGAATAAAAATAAGGCATTAACACTATCATGTAAGGAACCTTAACTGATGTAGTATTACAAGATCAGCATTACCAAGTAAAAGGCAATTTGAAAGCTTTCAATACTAGACAGCTCACTACTGGTTACAGTTTGAGGACATCTCTGATATAAAGAGAGAAGAATAGACATAAGGCACTAAGACTAGGATGTAAAGAACCTAAACTGATGTAGTATTACAGGATCAGCATTACCAAGTAAAAGGCAACTTGAAAACTTTTTGGAGGAGTCGCCTACCCGACGGGCTAAGATAGTGTCCAGGAAGAGTCCCCTACCTGGCGGGAGAGGAGTCCCATGTCAGAGCACTTGAAGCTCCCTGAGATAGTGTCCTGCAGGAGTCGCCTTCCCTGAGGATGCTGCACACCCCAAAGAGTAGGTCGCAACATGTTCAATGACCAAGGCAATGTTTGAATGGTGTGGTGAAAGGATGGACCACCGCTGGGGCATGGCAGTGCAACATATTCCTGGGGGCATAGTTATACAAGTGGCACAACACATATGGATATGTGTGAGGTGTTGGGTTGCAGTCGCTAACTTTAATTTGGAAGCGCATGATCGACAGTGGATGGATGTGACGATGAGTGCCACAGAGACGTGCTAAGGGCAAGAAACACGGAGACAGCGCTCGAGCACGGTCGTACATTGCGGCAATTTGGCGAAAGAACGGAAGTCATAGAGCATGGAGTTCCCCAGGGGAGGATAGAAGAAAGGGTAAGCGAAGAGTCCCCGAGGAAAGGGGAAACCAAAAGGGAAGCAAGGAAGACCTTAAGGAGAGGGAGCCCCCAAAGGATGAAGCTTGGGATCCCTCAAGGGTTGAAGCAAGGGAGCCCTCATGGAGTGAAGAAAGAAGTCCCCAAGGAGAGGAGACCAAGGATGGGGAGCCCCAAAAGGTAGGAATGCCGCCAAGGGCTGAACCAAGGGAAACCCCAGTGAGAGGGAGGCTGGGCTACAAGAGAGACCCCAAGGAGCTACAAGGGGGAGCTTGGGCTGATCCCTTGTGGGCCTAAGGCCGACCTCTTTAAAGGAAGACGCGGGCTGACCTCTTTGGGGGAAGGCATGCCCTCGCTTCCAACACTTAGAATATTTTTGTTTTGGGGGTGCATCTCTTGACGACAATTCCAACAGTTAGAGTATTTTTGTGCTAGAGGTGCAAGACGTAACGTCAATTCCAACACTTAGAACAATTTTGTACCAGAGCCACAAGACGTTACTTGAGTATGCGCCTTGGATTGAGCGGCTTGGTAGCGTTGAACTTTGACCGTTAAATACTCATTAATGTGTCGCGAGAGCGGGACTCAAAAGTGCTTAATTAGGTTGGGCTAGCAAGAATACTTTTGCCACCAAATGTTGTGTATCGAACAGTATATAATCCTTCCAAGGGAGAGCTAGTGTTTTGTGCTAGTAGACAAACTCTCAACTAATTAACAAGTTCTTTTGTGTCTCTTACCGAGGATATCTTTGAAGACAAAAAATTAAGCTAAAAATAGAAAGATTTTGCGCTCAAAGAAGAAAAGAAAGCTTTTAAATAATCGCATGTGTTTACGTAGTACAATGTTCCTAGGTCGGTACTGAGAATCTCTATTAATAGACGGCAAAGCACTCAAAGGTAAAGAAAAATAAGAAGGAAAAAAAGACTTGATATCAAGTCATGATTTGTTTAAGAGTTAAGTTGTTGTTCTTCCTTTCTCTAATTTCTTCCTTTTACCCTTTTCCAAATGTCACTGCTCTAAACTGCCAAAAACTGCTTTGCTTGAATTTTGTTATAATTGCTGAAATCTTATATGTTCATATCTTTTCTAATTGGTATCGGTTGTTTCTCTAGACAGCTATCCAAAACTGCTATTAATGTTCTTCAAAGCAGGCTCCACATTCTATAAGCCTTAGCTGCCTTACTCACCATTAGTAGCCACCTGTCATTAATAATTGTAACAAGCCTTGAATAGAATGACATGTAACTTAAACATTCATCTTCTTTGAAAACGTGTCCATAGCTTATTGACCATGTAATACTTTTCATTTTATGTGCCAAAATTGCCTTCCAGCCCCAAGCAAATGAGTACTTTTGCAAAGAGTCATATCTTTCAAAAGGATATCATTTCTTTTACAATTGATAGGCTTCCACTCTTCACAGTGAAAACATTTCTTACTATCGATTAGCCAATGATTGGCTCTAGCTACACCATCTTCATTTTGCATATATCATTATCAAGATAACATTGGAGTGTATTAAAAGAAAACATTTTTTTTTACTATCAATAGCCTTGAATTCTTCAACGTAAAAGTATTTTTTCACCGTTGATAGCCTTGTATTCTTCAAAATAAAAGTTCTCACTACCATTTAGCCGTCGATTGACTTTAACTACACCATCTTGATTTTGCATATATAGCATCAAGATAACATTCAGTATTGATAGACTTGCACTATTCAAAGTGAAAGCACTTTTCACTATTGATTGGCTTTAACTCCACCATCTTAATTTGTCATACACTAATTTTAAGATAACATTAGAGTGTCTTAAGATTTGCTAGTCACTTTTTCTTGTTTGATCATCAGATATAATGCAACAACATAAATCAACCAATGACCATAGTTGGCCAAGCCATTAAACAAACCATGACCATATGTTCGGCCAAGACACTAACCAATCAAGCTATAAAATAACTACTGATATGCCAATTGATTGAGCAGTTTTATTTCAACATGCATGGAGAAAAAGAAAACAAGGAATTTTTTAAACTATATTTGCACTTCTAGACAACCATTATCAAAACTCTACCTTGGTTTGCTCCACAGTCCAAAAAGGGTATCTTTTTCCAAAAACATAACACCGATTAGCTCCTAAACTATATGTTTTTCATTAGATTTTATGGTGTCAAAAGCTTCAGACTCACTTACATCAGAGAACTTTGAATCTACAGCCATAGTTCGTTCGCTATACAACACATTAAAGGGGCTCTTTGTCGCTTTCGAACATATAAGATTCCAAACTTGCCCTCAGCCGACTATACCTTTTTTTAACTTGTCAATCTTTAGATAAGAATGGACATGGCTGCTCAATTTCTTCTACCATTTTTTGCACTATATCACGTTTTTTTAACATACTGACTAGCGTCAAGTTCAAATCTATCCATTCCGTTTAGTAATAAGTCGTATGATCTAACATATTTGACTATCTCCGAAATAAATTGTGCCCCCCAATTATGTCACTCCTTTCATCAGCTTTCTTATCTAAGTCTATTGATAAAATGGGGTGTGCACTATGTTCATTTTCAAAAGTTTTTGCCAAAGATGGCAGGAAAGCTTGTTCTTCGACAATTTCACTTCATTAACTTAGGACTTAACTGTATATAATGATTGCATACAGTCAAAAGGTTTAGCAATTATTAGCCTATCAATTATGACAACCGATGAAAGGAATCGTTCGACCTCCTTTTTCATCGATCTAATATTTTCAAAAATTATTTTCAAACATTCCACTATTCTATTTCAACAAAACACCCACACCCAAGTTCCATAACTTTTGGTCCACTATCCCAAACAAAGTAGATGAAAATTATAGACCTACCACTCTTGATTTCGTCTTTAAGCTTCTGTAGTTCATCAGAAGTTACTATCAAAACATTGATAGAATAACAATGTTTGCGCTTGTAGGCAAACTCTGAATTAATGTTCAAGTTCTTTTGTGAAGACTTGAAATCAACTCGGGCCTAAAATTTGAAAGAATGACTTGGGAAAAAAAGATATTTGAAATCAAGTCATGATTTGTTTGAGAGTTGAGTTTTTGTTCTTTCTCTCTCATTTCCTCCTTCTACCTTTTCCAAATTTCGCTTCTTTGCAAATACCAAAAACTCCTTTGCTTGAATTCTTTATAACTGCTAAGAAACTGTCCATACATATCTTTTGTTAATGCTCTTGATTGCTTCTCTAGACAGTTGTCCATAACTGTTACTAATCTCCTTCAAAACAGGATCAAGATCCTCTGCTGTACAGCATTTAGCGATAACAGATTGTCATTCAAAGTGCTTTGTTTCTGTTGCTAAAATTTATAGTGACAATTTTTTGTCGCTAAAAAACATTTAGAGACATTTTGTGGGTACAGCACCTCTGCTGTACAGCAGATGATCTTGATCCTTCAAAGCAGGCTCCACATTCTATAAGCCTTAATTGCTTAATAACCATTAATAGTCACTTGTCATTAATAATCATAACCAGCCTTGAATCAGAATGATATGTGACTTAAATTTATATCTTCTTTATCATGCACATATATATGTCCATAGCATATTGGCCACGTTATACTTTTCATTTTATGTACCAATTGCTAGCCCTGCAATTAACCTTCAATTTACCAATAATAGGTTGCCAAGTTGCCTGAAAACCAACACATTTAAATAATATATACTCTTGTTTTCCTGATGGTTGTGACAAAATACACACTCATCATACATTGGCTAAGAAATATTGTTATTTGCATTTTGTCCATGGTTTGTTATTTTCTTCAGAGAGGCCACAAAATTAATACAAGTGATTTGTTTTTCTTTTGGTATGGTTAGAATTGCAATTTCCTATGACTCGTCAGTATGGGGATCGGAATCAACGACTTTGATGTTATCTCGTAGGGCCTTTGCCATTTGTCTCACCTCTTGGGATTTAATACACATGGTTGGTTATAACTATTTTATGCTAAGCAAGACCCTACATAGTCATTGGAATACCTGTCATCGTGGTGTTCCTTCTTTCTTTTCCTTCCTTTCATGTTATTCTTTAATGATTTGGGTTTTGTTTCTGGCATCTATTTCTGTTTATTTGACACCTTACAAGCTGTGTAGCCGCTTCTTTGATGTATACCTGAGCTAACATATTGACCATTAGTGGTACAAGTCATCTCCAGTATCCAGAAGCATGCCTGAGTAGCACTGGTAGCCCTAGCAAATGAGAAGAGATATGATAGAAGAAAAAGAACTTAACTGGTCATTAGGAGATAGCTTTAAGCACTTCCCGTAGGTTTCTCAGCAACTACTTGCCCAAGTCTCGGCCATCAGGAAGTCGTTCATACCACAATCTTTTCTGTTGATACTACTTTTATTGTTTGTGTTAGTTTCCATCTTATAGTAACAAAATGTATAGATCAATAAAAAATTTGAATATAGGGTAAATTGCACTAAACCTTTTGAGGTTTACATCGGTATCTCACCTAAGACCCTGAAGTTTCAATTTAAACACATATCACCCTAGGGTTGAGGATTGGTTCCAATTAGGGTCGTATACGAACTGATTTCGAGCCGAATAGATGTATGTTCAAACTTGTTTGTTTAATTTTAGGCTGTGTTCTTGTTCGTTTAATCTTCAAAAAAATTTTTTGAACCCATTCGTGGGCTTATTTATACGGACCGAACTCAAATTTAAAAACTCGAGTTCTTGTTCAAAATAATTATTTCCAAATCATAACTACACCTTATTTGATCCAATTGTGTAACTCATTTTAGAACTTTCAAGTTTAAACTTAATTAATACTATTATTAAGTTATATAGCTTTTCGATTTTGAACATATTTTAATTAAATTATTATTCAGATGAGTCGTTCATGAACACATTCGTGAACACATTAAAATATTCATGCGTGGCTCGTTTAATAAATGAATTCTAAAACTTTGTTCATGTTCTGTTCGTGTAATATACAGATGAACCTGAACGAGTTCAATGAACCACGAGCAGTTCATGAACAGCTCGGTTCATTTACAGCCCTAGTTCCAATTGGATCCAAAATTATTTCACCGGTTCAAAAGAGGTGGATGGGCCCGCACCTTGAGGGGTTATTCAGGTAATAAACATTTGGAGGAAATTCTGTTGGTTCCTCTCTCTCACAACAATACAGACCCACCCACACACAGTGTTGCCCCCTCCCCCACCATTCCCCGTAATCTCGCACATAAACACATTACACATAACCCACCTCAAGTGCCTACGAGTAAGCCAAATAACGGGCCGAAAGCGCGATGAGCCTATATGACGAAGTCGCCGTTGTCAGGAAGGTAGTAAAGAGCTCGGTGGTGATTGAGGCCTCAGACATCTCCAGATAAAGGGGAAGATAAGAAAGGCAATGATGGTGATAGTGCAGCAGCGGCCTTGACGACTTGCTCCTATTAGTAAGGTGCCTCGACGACCTCAAAGTAGATCAAGAAGAAGAAGGGGAGAAGAAAGAGTTTTTCATTAGTGGAGGTAATGGTGAGGGAGGGGTTGGTTACTTGGAGGAGTGTAGGGTGTGTCACCAATGGTGGTGATGGTGAGTTGTGGTGGTTCTTGTGTTGGTTTTCCTTTGCACAAACACACACACACACACACACACACACACACACACACACACTGTTCCCAACCTATTCTGGTCGTACCCAAGGGCCCAATAAGGGTCCCATTTCATGCGAACACGTCAATGGATTCAACAGTCAATTCTTCAACGCTTCGAATAGGTCAAAGTGCGCACACCCAAGTCACGTGCGCACACCCAAGTCACGTGCATTCTTTGTTTCACACGCCTCACGCATGACTTAGTCACCAATTATTTTACATCAACGTCACTCACGGTAGCACGTTTGTCACACCAAAACCACCCGAGACCTTTTTCACCAAAAACATCGACCGACGGCGCAACCGGGGCAACGAGGTCAAGGGGCAAAGGCCTTGGCCAACCCCATGGGGTCAGCCTTGGCCTCACCCAAGGCCATGGGGTTGGCCTCGACCTCCCATGGGGGGTTGGCTTTGGCCTTCCCTTCCCGGTTCTTCACTTTTCACCCAAGGTCCATTTTTGCACTTTGTTTGCTTCGTACACTTCGTATGTGACTTAGGCACCTTGTTCGTCACATAGGTACGATTCACGTCGACAAGCTCGTTGCAATGCAACTTTTGGATTTGTCATCGCTCATTAAAACACCTACCGTCGGCGCGCCCGAAGTTCACCAAAAGGGGGAGTGGCCTTGGCCTCCCTTCATGGGAGTTGTCCATTGGCCTTGGCCACCCCTTAGGGTCGGCCTCGGCCTCCCCATGGGTGGTGGCCTTGGCCTTCCCCCAATCTTTGGCCTATGGCCTCCCCTCCCGCGAGCACTTATTTTCTCAAGTCTTTGCACCTCCACGATGTTTACAGACGTTCGTACATCAACCTCCCGACCTCCGTCGTGCATGAACCTCGCGACGTCCGTCGTGCATGAACCTCGTGACGTCCGTCCATCAACCTCGTGACGTCCGTCGTCCATCAACCACGCGACGTTTGTCGTCCATCAACCACACGATGTCCATCGTGCATCAACCTCGCGAAGTCCGTCGTGCATCAACCTCGCGACGTCCGTCGTGCATCAACCTCCCGACGTCCGTCGTGCATCAACCTCGCGACGTTCGACTTGCATCAACCTCATGACGTCTGTTGTCCGACGACCGCATACCATCACTCCCAACTTTGTCATTACTACATGTTGCATTCATCATCTTGTTATGACAGGTACACTCAGCTCATATCCTATCTTCGGGACACCCAACGCGTGCCCATGCGCCGTCTCCGAGACGTTCATCGCCGCGCCCGTGTGCCATCTTTATGATACGTGCCCCCGGCACCAAATATATGCTCCACGACGTTCTTCTCTGCGCCCATGCGCCATTCTCATTACATGTGCCCTGGCACTAAGTATATCTCCGAGATGTTCGTCGCAGCGCCCATGCGCCACTACCATAACATGTGCCCCGGCACCAAGTACATGCTTCGCGATGTTCGTTGCTGCACCACTTTCATAACACGTGTCCCGGTACCAAGTATTGCTCTGCGACGTTCGTCGTTGTGCCCGTGCGCCATCTTCATGATACGTGCCCCCAGCACCAAGTATTGCTTCATGACGTTCGTCACCGCACCACTTTCATAACACGTGCCCCGGCACCAAATATATGCTCTGCGACATTTGTCGCTGCGCCCGCGCGCCATCTTCATGATACGTGCCCCCAGCAACAAGTATTGCTTCGTGATGTTCGTCGTCACACCACTTTCATAACACGTGCCCCGGCACCAAGTATTGCTCCTTGACGTTCGTCGCTGCGCCCGTGCGCCATCTTCATGATACGTGCCCCGGGCACCAAGTATATGCTCCGCGACGTTCGTCGCCGCACCCGTGAGATATCTTCATGATACGTGCCCCTGGCACCAAGTATATGCTCCCGACGTTCGTCGCTGCGCCCATGCGCTACTTCCATAACATGTGCCCTGGCACCAAGTATATGCTCCGCGACGTTCGTCGCTGTGCCCATGCCCCACTTCCATAACATGAGCCCCGGCACCAAGTGTTGTCTCCGCGACACTAGTCGCTGCGCTCGTGCACCACTAACACAGACGTGCCCCCAGTACCTTACTCACTTCACCACACCATGCGCACCTTACCTTGGTCGTGGAACATGCTTCGACCCACTCTCCAGAGTGTGGAACATCATGCGGGGACAGGCAAATCCTCCGGGACACTATCTCCGCTAGGGAGCTCTTCAACTCCCCTTCTGCCAAGTAGACGGCTCCTCCGGGATGCTACCTCAGCCAAACGGGTAGACGGCTCCTCCGGGATGCTACCTTGACAGGCTCCAAGTGCTCCGGCACAATGACTCACCGCGGGGATAGGCGACTCTTCCGGGACACTATCTTCGCCAGGGAGCTCTTCAACTCCCCTTCCGCCAGGTAGACGGCTCCTCCGGGATGCTACCATGACTCGCTTCGAGTGCTCCGGCACAAGGATTCACCGCGGGGATAGGCGACTCCTCCGGGACACTATCTCCACCAGGGAGCTCTTCAACTCCCATTCTGCCAGGTAGACGGCTCCCCCGGGATGCTACCTCGGCCTAAGGAATAAGAGACTCCTCCGAGACACTATCTCCGTTAGGGAGCTCTTCAACTTCCCTTCTGCCAGGTAGACAACTCCTTCGGAATGCTACCTTGACGCGCTCTGAGTGCTCTGGCACAAGGACTCACCCGCGAGATAGGCGACTCCTCTGGGACACTATCTCTGCCAGGGTGTCGTTGTGACTGGCCTACGTGCTCTGGCACTGGGGGCCTGCGTCGGCACCCCTATGGACTATGACTCCCGGGTCACTCTGAGACGGGAGTAGGTCTTCAGAGGGCATCGTGCCTAGTCCGCCTGGCAGTTGGGCGTTGGGTCCTCCCCACCACTGCCAGGCCTGTGGGACTCTGCAAGGGCTTGGATTGGAGGCTAGATCAAGGGAGTTCTCTGGCCACACTGACGCTTTGGGAGCCAGTCTTTCCAGACAGACAGAGCGACGCTGTGCGGGGCAGGCCGGGTGAATATGCGATTCGACAGTCCATGGAGCACCGGCAGCTGTGGACCCCTCGTTGACGTGTCTCTCCCGGGGAACGCCACGTATCGCGTGATGACATCATCATCTCAACCTCTATAAATAGAGGTCTTGAGAATTCATTTCCATAGTTGGACATTTTTAGAACACTTCACTTTTTCACTCTAGAATCCTAGAGAGATACATACAGGACCCTGACTTCGGACCTAAGCATCAGACTGTGACTGTCGTCGTGTATTCACTCTGTGTCATCGCCCTCGCAGCACTGCCACCCTCAGGCTCTGTCTGGGAAGCCCTTGGTCTCTGCCCTTGCTCCGCCCTTGCTGTGTCTCACATCAACATACTTGGCATCTGACTTGGACTGCATTCCTTGTGGCACCTCCACGTCGACTGCGAACCCACTTTCCTTGGCATCATTTTGGCGACTCCGCTGGGGAGGTGAGCATCGCAGTGCAGTTCATCCCATGCCTGACACATCAAAGCAACCATGCCTCAGCATTGCAAGGCTAACAGGACTACCAGTCATAGCCTCAACCCAGCCATCCAAGAGGCCGTCATTTTCTAGACTTAAAAATTTTTCAAGCTACATTGCTCTTGCCCAAGTATACTGACACCAACCTTGATACCATCACCCACTACCTTGGGGGCTTCACCCTTTATAGACCCCTTCAGCCTCACATCCCATGCCAACTTGGTGCTTGGTGGGCGGGGTGGCTTGAGCCACGTATGTCAGTTGACACCCCCAGGTCTCGCAACTGCCTCTGGCAGGTATGCATGCAACACTCCTCACCAAACCTCCCCGACCTCTGTCACTCAGTTGGTCATCGATGCCAGCCCATCACCCTGCGTTCCCCATCCCGCTCATCCCCCATCCCGCTCATCTCAACCTCTCGTGCATGCGGTCACATGACCACCCTTTATCAAAAAAAAATTTCTTGACATTTAGAAAAATTTTCATTTTTTTCGCAACCGGTCATCGATGATCACCCTCAGTGGTTTCCCTCGCCATCCTTGACTCAACCCAACACTTAGAAAAAATTTCATTTTTTTTCACAATCGGTCATCGATGATCACCCTCAACGGTCTCCCTGAGTACCCTTGTCCTAGCTCAACACTTAGAAAAATTTTGTTACAAAATTTTTTTCACGTCCCTTCTCCTTAGGCTCCGTCCAACACTCTTGAAATTTTTTTTTCTCAACACTTACACAATTTTCTCACCCCCTTCGCACTCATCCCTCTCACCATGCTTGCTCGTGGTCGGGCACTACCCTCTCACCCTCGTTCTACACTTAGAAAATTTTTCAAAATTTTTACCTCCCCCACCTACTCCCAACATTCATGCTCTCATCACTCTCCCTCTAACATTTTCCTCTCTTCACTCCCACCATCCCATTCCTCTCATTCTCATCTTGTAGTTGTGAAGCTTCTCTTGAGGGCTCCCTATTTAGGTTTGTCAAAAAAAAATATTAATTAATTAATTAATTTTGAAATTCAAATCCAAATTCAATTCAGAATTTGGGCAGAACCCACCCGCTAGAATGCCACGACCCATGACCCGACCGCACGCACATTCTCTCTCTTAGACCCTCGCCCATTACCCCAACCGAACCCGACCCACCCAAAACCGACCCGCTCCCTTAAAAAACCTAATATAACCCTAATTTCCATCTCTTTCTCTTTCTTCTTCATGCATCGCCGCAGCCCCCATTGAAGCCACCGCCGCCTCCTTCTCCCTCGGCCTCGCCCTCCACGGCCCGTCTCCTTCACCGTCGGTGACCTCCCATCTCATCCCTACCTCTCTCCTGTCTTCCCCCCGCCCCTCCCCCCTTCCCTTCGCCCACCCGCGCCACCCCCCGCCGACCCTTCTTCCCGTTCCCTTCCCCTTTTCCTTCATGGCCAACCCAAGCTCGGCCTCGGCCTCGCCCCATCCCCTCTCTTCCCTGTCGGTCAGCCTCGGCTAAGAGGCCTTGGTCGGCTTCGGCCATTTAGTCGGCCGAGCTTGGCCCTTCATCCCCATATCTTCTCCCCTTCATACCCATATCATCTCTCCTTTACTCCATGGCCATCCTCTATGCATTTTGACCTTCCCCAAGCCATGGCCATCACCTTCACCCACCTTCAACCTTCATCTTCTTTTCTTCACCCGCGGTCAACCTTCAACACTAACGCATGACCATCCTCCATACCCACTTCGGCCTCCATCACCAAGGCCACTCTTCGGCTTCATACCACACCAAGGCCTACCCCCATACTTCGGCTTGCCCACATTCACCCAACGACTGAACATCGACAACCAAGACCAAGTACTTTAAAAAAAATTTACAACGTTGACCGAAGTGCATCGCCCGCGCCCCGGCACCCGTCGTGGACTGCCCCAGCATCACGACACTACTCTTCAAGGGGTCAGACGTCACTCCGCGACCCCCATCGCCCGGACTTCAGCTCCACGATGCCCGTCGCCCGAACCCCCGCGATGCCCGTCACCCGGACATCATCTCTGTGCCGCCCCTCGCCCGGACTTCATCTCCGCGATGCCCGTTGCTCGGACATCATCTCTGCGACCCCTGTTTCTCGGCCTTCATCTCCGTGACACCTGTCGCCCGGATGTCACTCTGTGATGCTCGTTGCCTTGACATCACCGCTGTGACGCCCGTCACCCAAACATCATCTTCACGATGCCCATTGCCTGGACATCATCTCCGCGACGCCCGTCACCCGGGCGCCATCTCCAAGACCCTATCGCCAGAGCAAGGGCACCAACTTCGCGACGCTTGTCGCCCATCACCCGGGTAACGTCTCCGCGACACTCATCGTCCGTCGCCCGGGCACCGTTTACATGCTCTCGCCCCCTGCGTCCTATCATCGTGCCTTTGTCTCAACCCCTAAGCATTCCAAGCTTTTTTGTAGGTGGTGAACAAGGTGGCTCAAGCCACCAACTCTTCATCTTCATCATGCATTGACGACGTCAGCAACTCTCAAACCAACAAACATCACATATTCTTCTAAGCGCGAACTTGCGAGTAGGTGTGCGGTGCACGCTCAGGGTTGCCCCTCCGCGCACACCACACGCAGGGGGCTTATGCTCCCAACCTATTCTGGTCGTACCCAAGGGCCCAATAAGGGTCCCATTTCACGTGAACACGTCAATGGATTCAACAGTCAATTCTTTAATGCTTCGAACAGGTCAAAGTCCGCGCACCCAAGTCATGTGCATTCTTTGCTTCACATGCCTCACGCGTGACGTAGTCACCAATTATTTTACATCAACATCACTCACGGTAGCACGTTTGTCACACCAAAACCATTTGAGAACTTTTTCACCAAAAACATCGATCGAAGGTGCAACCGGGGCAACGAGGTCAAGGGGAAAAGGCCTCGGCCAACCCCATGGGGTCGGCCTCGGCCTCACCCAAGGCCATGGGGTCGGCCTCGGCCTTCCATGGGGAGTTGGCTTTGGCCTTCCCTTCCCGGTTCTTCACTTTTCACGCAAGGTCCTTTTTTGTGCCTTGTTTGCTTCGTACACTTCGTATGTGACTTAGGCACCTTGTTCATCACGTGGGTACGATTCATGTCGACACGCTCATCGCAACACACTTTTGGATTTGTCATCACTCATCAAAACACCTACCGTCGGCGCACCCAAAGTTCACCGAAAGGGAGAGTGGCCTTGGCCTCCCTTCATGGGAGTTGGCCATTGGCCTTGGCCACCCCTTAGGGTCGGCCTCGGCCTCGCCAGGGGTGGTGGCCTTGGCCTTCCCCCAATCTTTGGCCTATGGCCTCCTCTCTGCGCGCACTTGTTTTCTCAAGTCTTTGCACCTTCGTGATGTTTTGCTCCGCAAAATTCGTCGCCGCGCCCATGCGTCATCTTCATGATACATGCCCCCGGCACCAAGTATTGCTTCGCGATGTTCATTGCCACACCACTTTCATAACACGTGCCCTGGAACCAAGTATTGCTCTGTGACGTTCGTCGTCGCACCCGTGCGCCATCTTCATTATACGTGCCCCTGTCACCAAGTATATGCTCCGCGACGTTCGTCGTCGTGCCCATGCGCCACTTCCATAACATGTGCTCCGTCACCAAGTATATGCTTCGCGACGTTTGTCACCGCACCCATGCGCCACTTCCATAACATGTGCCCCGGCACCAAGTGTTGTCTCCGCAACACTCGTCGCTGCGCTCGTGCACCACTAATACAGACGTGCCCCCGACACCTTACTCACTTCACCACACCATGTGCACCTTACCTTGGTCATGGAACATGCTTGGCCCACTCTCCTGAGTGTGGAACATCATGCGGGGATAGACGACTCCTCCGGGACACTATCTTCGCTAGGGAGCTCTTCAACTCCCCTTCCGCCAGGTAGACGGCTCCTCCGGGATGCTACCTTGACTTGCTCTGAGTGCTCCGGCACAAGGACTCACCGTGGGGATAGGTGACTCCTCCAGGACACTATCTCCGTCAGGGAGCTCTTCAACTCCCCTTCCGCCAGGTAGACGGCTCCCCTGGGATGCTACCGCAGCTGGCCAAGTAGACGGCTCCTCCGGGATGCTACCTCGGCCTATGGAATAGGCGACTCCTCCGGGACACTATCTCCATTAGGGAGCTCTTCAACTCCCCTTCCTCCAGGTAGACGGCTCCTCCGGGATGCTACCTTGATGTGCTCTGAGTGCTACGGCACAAGGACTCACCCGCGAGATTGGCGACTCCTCCAGGACACTATCTCTGCCAAGGTGTCTTCATGAATGGGCTATATGCTCTGGCACTGGGGGCTTGCGTCGGCACCCCTATGGACTATGACCCTCGGGTCACTCCGAGATAGGAGCAGGTCTTCAGAGGGCATTGTGCCTAGTCCGCCTGGCAGTTGGGCGTTAGGTCTTCCCCACCACTTCTAGGCCTGTGGGACTCTACAAGGGCTTGGATTGGAGGCTAGATCAAGGGGGTTCTCTGGCCACATTGACACTGTGGGAGCCAGTCTTTCCAGACAGATAGAACAATGCTGTGCGGGGTAGGCCCGGTGAATATGCGATTCGACAGTCCGTGGAGCACCGGCAGCTGTGGACCCCTCAGTGACGTGTCACTTTTGGGGAGCGCCTCGTGTTGTGTGATGACATCATCATCTCAACCTCTATAAATAAAGGTCTTGAGAATTCATTTCCACGGTTGGAAATTTTTAGAACACTTTCACTTTCTCACTCTAGAATCCTAGAGAGAGATACATACAGGACCCTGACTTCGGACCTAAGCATTAGACTGTGACTGTCGTCGTGTATTCACTCTGCGCCATCGCCCTCGCAGCACTGCCACACTCAGGCTCTGTCTGGGAAGCCTTTAGTCTCTACCGTTGCTCCGCCCTTGCTGTGTCTCACATCACCGTTCTTGGCATCTGACTCGGACTGTATTTCTTGTGGCACCTCCACGTCGACTGCGAACCCACTTTCCTTAGCATCACACACACATGGAGAGAGAGAGAGAGAGAGAGAGATCGCCCCATCTTCATCAAAATAGGTTAAGAAGGTGAGGGCGGTAGGCTTTGTGTGTGGGTTTTGTTTGTTTGTTTGTTTTTGTGTATGTAACGCCGTGTACTTTTAAAGGCGTCCAAAATACCTATTGGTTGGTAAGAGCAAAAAACATGATGATTTCTAGTGACATTTGGAAACTGGTATATTATGATAAAGGTTAAAATTCTTTTTTGGCCAAAATGTAATTATGCAAACTTTTGGGGTAGTAATTATAAAAAAGTTTGGAGCTATTTTGTAATTATAGAAAGCTGGTTATATTAGTGGTAGCCATGTGTTAGAATTTGAGAAAGAATTCCATGTTATTATCCACCTCCTACTTGGGGTGACTAATCAAAAAAGAGAGAAAAAGGATTATAGAATTATGGTTAGAATTGTAGGGGGAAAGATATAGAATTAGAGGGAAAAAAGGAGAAGGGGAAAAAAAGAAACAATAAGAAGAAACGGAGAGCTCAGTAGAAAAAAAAATGGGAGGAAGAGACATGGATGGGGTGAGAGAGAGAGAGAGAGCAATTTCTGAAAGGTAATTTCTTTTTGTTTTGTGTTCGCGCACGCGCGTGTGTGTCGTGGGTGTGGGTGTGTGCACTATGTGTAGCTCGTGTATGTGACTGTTGTAGGAATTACAGCACGCGCGTGCATGTTTTGGTGTGTTTGTGCCAGAGTAAATGTTTTAGTGTGTGTATACCTTGTATTTGTGTGGGTATTGGTGCGTGTGAAGCAGGGGGTGTTAGGCAGTAGATAGGAGAAGGTGTTTGTGTTTCAGGGTTAAAGAGTGTGTGCATTGATTTGTATACATAGGAATAGTAAGTGTAGTTGTCATTATAGATGATTAGGTTTAAGATGTCCAAACTCCATTTTTTGAAATAGTTTCTACTTATTTTGGCCAAGTGCAAAAAGGAGACTCCAGTTATTCTTATGACACATACACTGTGAAAGTTTTTTGGATTTTCAGTGTCCGCGAAAGATGCCAAATAATTTTATATGTAAAAGGGGTTCTCAATTTATTAAATGTATTTAACCAGGTTAATTTTGTCTGAAAATTGTAGGGAGACTTTTATGTTACCGAGACACTTTAGTGTCTAAATTTTTTTGGCATTTCAGTGTCGATTACTATTTTTAGTGATGTTCATTTAGCGCCAATTTAAATATCGGATAAGGATTTTTAGCATAGAATTCCCGGAAGACTTTTTAATCTGAAAAACTAGTTTATAGTTTGCTTAAAAAGAAGTTTTGAACTGTTTTTGGAAGTCCGATGGCCTTTAGGAATTATTTAGGTGATTTTATATAAGTTAGGGGTGTTTTGATAATCTTCCACAACCGGTGGCAATTTAGTGGACATGCATATTTGAGCGTCGTGAATGCTAGAAATTGAGAGATGGTGTCAGTACACTTCCAGAACTGAGATATTCGTGGTATAAGTGCACGTTCAGAGACAAGGGTAAAATTCTAATATTGGGTTAGGATAGCTAACCGCAACAAGAAGTTATAGATCTAATAAGTGGGAAGGGTAGAAATCAAGATATTTTTTTGGGCTATAAGTTAATGATAAACTACAGGATTTAATTTATCGCCAATTCATCTGTTCAGATTCAGTAGAAGGTGACTGAGGTCAGATTAAAAGGAAAACTTTCAAGATTGAGATCAAATTAAAAGGAAAAAAAATCCTGATTCAGTTATCGGTTCGTGTAAGTGACCTGTCTAATTCAACTAGTATTTCTATACAGCGTAAAAGTTATCTACTTTTGAAGAGTATTGTTTATCAGCACTTAACTATTTTAACTATGTTTATCTGTTTTGCCTTGGAGAAAGGAGTTTTGCCAAAAAGTCTGTAGCGACATTGTTTTTTGTTAAAACCGAACCAACTTGCAAATGATAATTTGTTAGAAGTTATAATGCATTTCGGATTTGAAATGCTTGGTGCAAATGAGATGTTTTGTTGTGGACTTTATTACGAATATGAAATATTTTGAAAAACTATCAAAAAGTTGTGAGATGGTTTGACCATCAGTGATTCAAGGATTTTATATGTAATAAATGAACTGTGGTTTTTGCTTATTCAATTGATGTGCCTCATATCTAATAGGAAAAGTTAAATTTCGGATCCTTGTTAACTTGATGAATGTTGATACTGTTGCTCGTGGTCGTCCCTGCTTCCACAATGATTATTATCCCAAGATGGGATTCTGAGTCCAAGTCAGTGGGACGAAACGCGGATTGCATCATATCGTTCGAGTAGGTTTGGGTTTGAACTGTCTTATGGTGACGTTTTATGCTAAATAATTTTTATGCCCTCAGATTTGTTCCTTTTACTCTAGTGCGTTTTACAAAATGATGTCTTACAATAATGATCATTTACTCCCAGATTTTATCTCGTAAAGTTGCTTAATTATAAAATGAGTTATCATTTCTGACATGTTATGGTCCACTTATACTGAGCACATGGAAGCTCATTAGATTTTAGGTTGAAAGGTAAGACAATGATGACCAGTGTGGGATTTGAATTTAGACTGAAACTCCAAAGACTGCACTATATGACTTTGAGTCCTACACTAGTGTTACCATAAGAAGGATTGTAATGCATTTGGATTTACATTTTTATATGGAGTGGTAGTTTTAAGTTTTCGCTGCAGTTGTATCAATTTTAGCTAGTAAGGTCTGACGTAACCCTTGGCGAGAGTCCAATGGCTTGCGGCTGGTCATAGATCTAACTCACGGACCCAGCTTTGGGTTCGAGTCGTGATAGTGTGTGTTGGTGAGTGATTAGGGAGGATGGGGGGACTACCGCGTGTGGGTGGGTTTGTGTTTATATGTGTAAACGCGTGCGCGCGCGCTCGCGCGTGAGAGAGAGAGAGAGAGAGAGAGAGAGAGAGAATCCAACATAATTTTCTTCCATATGTTTGTTACCCAAATTTCCCCTCAAGGTGGACTGCCATCATCCTTTTTTTCAAACAGATAAATAATTTTGGATCCAACTGAAACCAATCCTCAACCCTAAGGTGTTATAAGTTTAAATTAAAGCTTCAAGGTCATAGGTGAGATACCGATGAAACCTCAGCGAGTTTGGTGCAATTTACCCTTAAATTTATAACTATAAGCTTTCTTGAATTGCTTTTTACGTCGACGCAGAGATGCCACAACGGATGCAGTCCGAGTCAGATACTAAGTATGCTGATATGGGGCACATCAAGGATAGACCAAGGCTTTCCAGACAGAGCCTGAGAATGGCAGTGCTGGGAGGGCGATGGCCTAGTGTGAATACACAACGACAGTCACAGTCCGATGCTTAGGTCCAGAGTCAAGGTCCTGTATGTTTCTCTCTAGAATTCTAGAGCGAGAAAGTGAAAGTGAGAATGAATTCTGTAAATGTGAAGTCCTGAAAATGAATTCTCAAGGCCCCTATTTTAGAGGTTGACATGATGATGTCATCTGTGATACCCTGCACCTAAAATACGGTTTACGGTGAATCTTAAAATATTTGTTATTTTTTTAGTGGCAGTTGTGAAAATATACATCAATTGGGGTCTTTAGCGACGATTATCACAAAGGGTATTGATTATGACCTTTAGCGACCATTAATAATGCTTCTAAGCTCGCAAGTTAATGAGGTGGGAAGAATGTAATGCTCTGAACGTTTCATTGGTCGATGAAATTTTTATTTTTAACCTTAATCTATGACTATTGTGGCTTTTTAAAAGGAATGTGTGTGAGATGAGAACAATGGCTAAGTGTGGGTGATTTTTAGAATTATTTCAGGGCAACCATATATAAAGGAAGTCTTAAGAGGGCAGCCGCCCTACCAGAGCTGCCAGCCCTTTTTTCATGTGAAAAATGAGAAAGAAGGGAGGAAAAAACCAGGCTAGGGCGAGGAAAAATTCAAGGTAACAAAATCCTTATACTCTTTCTTTAGTTTAACCATGAATTTGGATGTTATATATGTTTTTGTTGTGAAATTGGTAGCTTTTGTGGGTGTGTTTGAGAACAAGGCTACTACAAAGCAGCATAAGAATGGGTTAGTGTCTTTATCATATCTCCTCGATTTTAAAACCAATTGATATGATTTTGCACTTTCTGAAAACCTCATTGTGTCACTTTCAACTTTATAGTTTTGAGTGTTCTCGGAATCCCACATTTTCATATTGAAAAATGACCTTAAATTCAATTTACTGTAGAGGTCAAGAAATTTTGGTTTCTGGCAGCCCATTCGATTTATCATAGAAAATTAATTACTCATGGTATTTTTTTGAAATTTATATTTGTAAAGATCTCAGAGCGTCCTCTTCAACTTTGTATTTTTAGTTTTCTGAGATACATAGTATTCCTACTCCAAAATAATCATTGAACAAAACTTGTCTGCATATAGATGTGATGTTTTTATCAGCCATTTCAATTTACTGTAGATAATACATTACTCATTGGATTTTTGTGAACCTTATATTTTTTAAAACCTTAAAAAGTCTAATTTAGGTTTGTAGTTTTGAGATTTTTTAAGATTCCTCATGTTTTTTCCTCAAAATGGTCAATCTACAAAACTAGGGTTTGCTGTTTCTAGAATTTCAGATTAGTCCATTGCCCAAGACTTTTAAGCCATTTATGAGCATATTTGTACAAAGTGCAAAACTAAAACTCCTCTTATTTTTGTGAAACCTTTGATGTAGAAATTTATGGGATTTTTTTTTAGGCATGGAAAAGGCCTGAAGTGATCTTAATCTTAAAACAGGCTTTTAAATTATTTGATAAACTAAACAAAATTATTTTTGGCCAAAACTTTTACAGTGATCTAAACATACTGAGATGTTTGAACATCTGAAATTTTGTGATACTTTCATGCCGTTTGGATATACTTCGGAATAGGAACCTTAGCACTCAATTTGAGGAACAGTTTAGGGTTCCAAATGGAGAATTTTCAGAAAGGCCATTTTTGTCCGAAAAACCCACCTAGTTGTTTAAAAGGACGTTTTGAGTTATATATTGGGTGTGTAACGGTACGTTAGGCGTCGGGAGTCATTTGGTAGTTTAACATAAGTCTAGGGATATTTTGGTAATTTTGTGCACTTGGGGAGAAATTTAGCACCTAGGCATGATTGAGCCGCCATAAATAACATCCGTTTATTGTTTAGGTTTTGATAGACAAGATCTAGGATAGGTTCGGAAATAAGAACCAGAACCGCTTAGCTATCCATGTAAGTAATCTTGTCATGTTCCTCCGTATATTCTATTTTTCAACTATGTATATGTATAAATGATTTATTCCAATTAGAAGTTTTAAAGCCTTCGGCATGCTACTGTTTTTGTGTAAATTGGTGGATGAGAAAATGCATAAAAAATGCCATGGAATGTTTAGTGTTTTAAAGTTGCCTTATGTTGAATGAGACGGTATTTCTGGCTTGATTGTTGTGCCCCATATCCATGGAGGAAAGTTGGATTGTTGGGTCATGGTCAACGGGACGATACGTTTACGCACAGTACTGTTGCTTGTGGTTCGCCCTTGCATCCATAATAATATGTATCCTGGACGAAGGAGGGATTGTGGGTCCTAGTCACGGGGGCGTATACCCTGACAGAATAATATTTTTCCCGAGTGGAGTAGGGATTATGGGCCCTAGTAAGGGGAGAAGGTACGCTGACCGCAACATACCTATGTTATGATGCACTGTGATAGTTGTTAATGAGCCTTTTAATGTCATGCTCCTGTTCTGAGATTCTTGGATGAATTGCTTTCATAAAGTATATATATGTGTAGTATCTCCTTTGAAAATGTTTACTAGTTTTAAATCGAAGAGAAATCATGACATGTTTTTATGAATCCCAAAATCTATTTTAGGGATATGGTATGTGTACTTACTCGGCCCCAAGCTCACTTTTTAAAGTATTTTTCAGGTGATGATCTAGGTACAACCGGCACTGATGAAGGCCGCGGGGATTACGGTAGACGACTGCTAGAGGAGTTATAGTCCTCTTAGATTATTTGTTAAATCATTAGGTGGTATACTAGTAGTACTAAATTTGTAGTTTGAGTTTTTTTTTCAAAGCTTAGATCTCCACCAGATTTAAAATGATCTATGTTAGTCATTAAATAAAGAATGTCATTGGAGATTTATTGAGAAATTATAAGTGTGATTTTAGAAATATTATTAAGGAAATAGATTTAAACTACTTGGTTATAGATTCTTGTGTACAGGTTATAGTAATGCCTAGCAGAACCTTTGGTTGAAGTCCATTGGGTCTACGGCCGGTCATGTATCTAGCTCACGGGCCTACCCGTGAGTTTGGGTTGTGACAAAAATTGTATCAGAGCATTACGCTTTTCGGATATTAGAGTTTAAGTAATGATTTCGCTGGTTAGGTTATAGAACGCTAAGTGATGATCCAAATTTTATTGGTGAAGTTTCTTTAGCTTGTTATTTGTGATTATGACTTATGTTTCGAAGGTGATAGATATCATTAGGAAGACTCATTTTCAGTGGGTGAAGCTGGAGAGATATACTTTTAGTTGCCAAAACCTAATCAAGATTGTAGAATAACATTAACATAATAGATAGGTAAAGATAATGTAAGGCTGTGGTTTCTTGAAGTTCTTCGAGATTGTAGCTTGTAACTCAGAGCTCTTAGCTCTTAGTTCGTAGCTCTTAGTTGCGACCGTTAGAGCCCTGAGTGGAAAATTTTCTGTTATAGTGAGGTTTCTGAGTTTATAAGTTTTTGAAATAAGGTTTCGTAGAATAGTAGTATTTTGAATTGAAACGCGCGATTGAGACGAGCAAAATTTTGTCTGAGAGCATAGAGCCACTGGGTTGACTTTGCTATGAATGCACACGAGAATTTGGCTTTGGATCTTATATCCTCATTTCACTAGGTACAAGTTATGTGCATCTATTGGACTATGACGGAGATAAATTGAAGTTATTTGAGCGTGCATTTTGGGTTTTAGTTGTAGCCCAGGGTCCTACATTGATTGGCATGCATGAATTTATCTGACTTCAAGGTGTGAACTACCATAGGATAAAATGATGTAATTGAGGACTATAACTAGTTGCTTACCATCTCTAACGAGATTAAGTATTTTATCCTCTTACGGAACAAAAAAAAATGCATTTAGGTCTATAGAAATGATTATGATTTGAGCCACGAAGTTAAGAGTATATATTTTTTTATGTGAAATATTTGAGGACTTTATAAAGGTGAAGGGGTCTTTTAAAGCTGGCGACTAGAGGAGTATAAGTGGCGATCTAATATGTTCGAGCTAAGCGTTACAATTTTACATGAAAATTTTAACGGTTAGATTTTCATAGACGTGAATTGTGGTGCGGTGTTGAGAGGTATATGATTCTATAGACTTGTGACTAGGCTGATAAGAGTTATATTTAGAACTCAAGGTGGGATCATTTAGAGTGGAAGTCATATGGTATATGCTCAATACCTTAGTACGCCATAGGCTTCAAGTTAAGTTTGCTACTATTAAGTAGATTGTGCGAGAAGTACAACTTGGCATGTTATCTGAAAAGAATAGCGGAAGCAGGATAATTAGAAACTTATTTAATTGGTTGAGTTTGAAGTGGAGTAAATATAGTTCACTAGGTTACGTAATGACATTAGTTGGATTATGGAATCCTAGGTTATAATTTGAAATCTCACAATATGGTGAAATGCTTAAAATTGCTATAAACTTTACTGAAGCTACTATTGATGTTCTCGACTCATAATTTGTTGGTTATGTGTAAGATTCAATGACCACTTCGTTTGGGAGTTATGTAGTGAAAGCGTAGTGCTTCGATATTATAAGGTATATTATGAGAGTGGCAAAGTGGAAGCATGATGGATTAGAGATAGTTTTGATGTGTGGTATATGCATTTAATTTGGAGCGGAGAAATTTAATTAAGTGAGTTCCATACTAGCTTAGTCATAAGTATATCGAACTTGATTAATAATCCTGTCTGTTGAATATGGAATCCGAGGTTATAATCAAAATTTCTTAGTATGGTGAAATATTTGACGTTGGTTAGACGTTACAGTATAACGATGATTTAATGGTACAAATGGAGATAGATGAAAAAGTAGAGATAGTACTTACACCGAGGTGGAACCTGTGATTCCTTGAGGTAATATTGATCAGTTGGTCAAGTGTGATGAATGCAATTTATACTTTGAGGACTTTGGTACACTTTAGTACTACTCAGTTGGTAAAGTGCTCGAAACTGAATTTGGGTTGTTTAAATAGATGTAGAAAGATTGAGGTGCATGTTGGTAGATATTGAAATCAGGAATGGTTATGAGGAAACCAAATTTCGAGGACAATTTTTTTTTTTGGGGGGGAAGATAATGTAATACCCCGTGCCTAAAATACCATTTATGATGAATCTTAAAATTTTAATTATTTCTTTAGTGGCAATTGTGAAAATATACATTAATTGGGGTCTTTAGCGAAGATTATCACCAAGGGTATTGATTATGACCTTTAGTGATCATTAATAATGCTTTTAAGCTCGCAAGTTAATGAGGTGGGAAGAATATAAAGCCTTGAACGTTCTGTTGGTCGATGAAATTTTTATTTCTAACCTTAATCTAAGACTATTGTGGCTCTTTGAAAGGAATGTGGGTGAGATGATAACACTAGCTAAGTATGGGGGGTCTTTAGAATTATTTCAATCTAGGACAACCATATATAAAGGAAGTCTTAAGAGGACAGCCGTCCTAACAGATCTGCCAGCCCTTGTTTCACGTGAAAAGGGAGAGAGAAGGGAAGGAAAAACAAAGCTAGGGCAAGGAAAATTCAAGGTAATGAAATTCCTAAACTCTTTCTTTAGTTTAACCATGAATTTGAATGTTATATATGTTTTTGTTGTGAAATTGGTAGCTTTTGTGGGTGCGTTTGAGAAGAAGGCTGCTACAGAGTAGCATAAGAGTGGGAGAGTATTTTTATCATATCTCCTTGATTTTAAATACAATTGAAATGATTTTGCACTCTCTGAAAACCTCATTATGTCTCCTTCAACTTTGTAGTTTTGAGTGTTTTCATAATCCCACATTTGCACATTAAAAAATGATCTTAAAGTAAATTCACTGTAGAAGTTCAGAAATTTCGGTTTCTGACAGCCCGTTCGATTTATCATAGAAAATTAATTAATCATGGAATGTTTTTGAAATTTATATTTCTAGAGATCTTAGAAACTCGTCTTCAACTTTTTAGTTTTAAGTTTTCTAAGATTCGTAATATTTCTAGTCTAAAATAATCATTGAACAAAACTAGTTTGCATAGAGATGTGCTATTTTGATCAACCATTTCAATTTACTGTAGATAAGTCATTACTCATTGTATTTTTGTGAACCTTATATTTCTAAAAATGTTAGAAAGTTTACTTTAAGTTTGTAGTTTTGAATTTTTAATGTTCATCATGTTTCTTCCTTATAATGGTCAATCTACAAAACTCGGGTTTGCTGAAAATGTTGTTTCTAGAATTACAGATCAGTCCATTGCCCAAGACTTTTAAGCCATTTTTGAGCATATTTGGACAAAGTGCAAAACTGGAACTCTCCATTTTTTTTTTGTGAAACCTTCAATGTAGAAATTTATGGGATTTTTTCTAGGCATGGAAAAGGCCGGAAACAATATTAATCTTAAAACAGGCTTTTAAATTATTTGATATACTAAACAAAATTATTTTTAGCCAAAAATATTACAGTGATCTAAACATATTGCGATGCTTGAACCTCTGAAATTTTGTGATACTTTCGTGTTGTTTGGATATACTTTGGAATAGGAACCTTAGTAAGGAATGGTTTTGGATTCCGAATGGAAAATTCCCAGAAAGGCCATTTCGGTGTGTAACGGTACGTTAGGCGTCGAGGGTCATTTGGTAATTTTACATAAGTTCTAGGGGTATTTTGGAATTTTGCGCACTTGGGGGGAAATTTAGCACTTAGGCATGATTGAGCGGTAATAAATAAAATCCGTTTATTGTTTAGGTTTCGATAGACAAGATCTAGGATAGGTTCGGGAACAAGAACCAGAACCGCTTAGCTGTCCATGTAAGTACTCCTGTCATGTTCCTGTGTATATTATATTTTTCAACTATGTATATGTATAAATGATTTATTCCAATTAGAAGTTTTAAAGCCTTGGACATGCTACTGTTTTTGTGTAAATTGGTTGATGAGAAAATGCATCAAAAATGCCATGGAATGTTTAGTGTTTTAAAGTTGGCTTATGTTGAAGGAGACGGTATTTCTGGCTTAGTTGTTGTGCCCCATATCCACGGGAGGAAGCTGGATTGTTGGGTCCTAGTCAACGGGATGATACGTTGACGTACAGTACTGTTGCTCATGGTTCGCCCTTGCGTCCACAATAATATGTATCCCGGACGAAGGAGGGATTATGGGCCCTAATCACGGTGATGCATACCCTGACTAAATAATATTTATCCCGAATGGATAAGGGATTGTGAGCCCTAGTCAGGGAAGAATGTACGCTGACCGCAACATACCTAGCTTATGATGAACTGTAATAGTTGTTGATAAGCCTTCTTAATGTCATGCTCCTATTCTGTGATTCTTGGATGAATTGCTTTCATTATATATATATATATATATATATATATATATATATATATATGTGTGTGTGTGTGTGTGTGTGTGTGTGTGTGTGTGTAGTATCCCCTTTACCAGTTTTAAATCGAAGAGAAACCATGACATATTTTTATGAATCCCAAAACCTATTTTAGGGATATGGTATGTGTACTTACTCGGCCCCAAGCTCACTCCTTTAAATATTTTTCAGGTGATGATCTAGGTGGAACCGGCACTAATGAAGGCCACGAGGATTATGGTAGACGACTGCTAGAGGAGTTGTAGACCTCTTAGATTATTTGATAAATCATTAAGTGGTATGCTAGTATTAAATTTGTAATTTGAGATTTTCTTTTCAGAGTTTAGATCTCCATCAGATTTAAAATGATCTATGTTAGTCGTTAAATAAAGAATGTCATTGAAAATTTATTGAGAAATTATAAGCGTGATTTTAGAAATATTATTAAGGAAATAGATTTAAACTACTTGGTAATAGATTCTTGTGTACAGGTTATAGTAAGGCTTGGCAGAGCCCTTGGTTGGAGTCCATTGGGTCTGTGGCTGGTCACACATCTAGCTCGCGGGCTTACCCGTAATTTTGGGTTGTGACATCATCAACCGACACATGGCGCTTCCCAAAACTGACACGTCACCGAGGGGTCCATAGGTATCGGTGCTCCACGGACTTTCGAATCGTATATTCACGCAGATTGTCCCGTATTGCGTCACTCTGTCAGTCTAGAAAGACTGGCCCACAGCACCAATGTGGCCAGAGAGCCCCCTTGATCTAGACACTAGTCCAAAGCCCTTGTAGAATCCCACTGGGCATCGAGAGATGTCGAAGACCTGGCAGTAGTGGGAAAGACCCAATGCCCAACTTTCAGGCAGACTAGGCGAGATGCCCTCCAGATACCTGTTCCCATCTCAGAATGACCCGTGGGTCATAGTCCCTCTAGTTACCGATGAAAGCCCCCAGTGTCGGAGCATGTAGGCTAGTCACGCGGACACCTTGGCAGAGATAGCATCCCGGAGGAGTCGGTTATCCTACGGGTGAGTCCTTGTGGCAGAGCACTCGGATAGTGCCAAGGTAGTGTTCCAGAGGAATCACCTACCTGACGGGCCGAGGTAGTGTCCAGAGGAGTCGGCTGCCTGACAAGACGAGGTAGTGTCCCAGAAGAGTCGTGTACCCGACGAACCGAGGCAGCATCACGAAGGAGTTGTCTACCTCGTGGAAGGGGAGTTAGAGCTCTCTGGGGAGATAATGTCCCAAAGGAGTCATCTATCCCTGAGGGTGAGTCCTTGTGCTAGAGCATTCAGTGCGTGCCAAAGTAGTGTCCCGGAGGAATCGCCTACACAATGAATAGGGGTAGTATCTCGGAGGAGTTGTCTACCTGGCGGAAGAGGAGTCTTCACGCAGGAGCACTTGGAGGTCCATGGTGGAGATAATGTCCCGGAGGAGTCGCATATCGCCACAGGTCCTTATGTCGAAACACTCAGAGCGTGCTAAGGTAGTGTCCCGGAGGAGTCACCTAACTGACGGGCTAAAGTAACATCCCGGAGGAGATGCCTACCCGGCAAAATGGGAGTCTTCATGCCAAAACGCTTAGAGCTCCCAGGTAGAGATAGTGTCCCGGAGGAGTCGCCTATCCCCTCGGGTGAGTCCTTGTGCCGGAGCTCTCGGAGTGCCAAGGTAGTGTCTCGCAGGAGTCGCCTACCAACGAGCCATGGTAGCATCCCGGATGAGCTGTCTACCTAGCAGAAGGGGAATGAGTCTTCATACCGGAGCACTTAGAGCTCCCTGACGGAGATTGTGTCCTGGAGGAGTTGTCTATCCCCATGGAATACTGCACATTCCGGGGAGTGGTCGAAGCATGTTCCACGACTAAGACAAGGTGCGCATGGTATGGTGAAAGAATGGACCAACGCGGGGGCGTGGTAGTGTGATAGAGTGCCGGGGGCGCGACTGTATAAGCGGTATGGGGCATGGGCACAGCAGAATGTGTGCAGTGCTTGCGGCACGGTAGTGTGACAGAGAGCCAATAGGCACGACTGTATTAGTGGCACGGCGCGTGGGTGCGGAAGAGTGTGTGGGGTGCCAGGGAAACGTGAAGCAAGAATGGCGCATGGGCGCGACGACGGGTGTAGCAGAGGTGGCGGTCGGGCATAGACGACGGTAGTCGCTGAGTCGGTGCGAGGGGTGTCGTGGAGTCAATACGCAGATGTGGCGATCCAAATATGTGCAGCCGTCCAACCAGGGCCAGCCGACTGATGTAATTGGCCGACCAGGGTCGCCAGACGGAATAACATAGGTCTAAGTGTACATAGCCAAGATGGGATAGTAACATCCTTATATAGCTAGTTGTTCTTGTTACGTACCCCCACAAAGTCATACTAGTACCAGTTCTTTGCCTACCCGGATTATGTGCCTTCCGATTAGATGGAAATGAGAGAGAGAGAGAGAGAGAGAGAGAGAGAGAGAGAGATTTTCATTAATCAATCTGGAAACTATATCTTTAAACTTTCGATAATAACTAAATTTACGGTCTTGCAACACGTTACATTGACAAATTCTTTTGTAAGCCAAAAGTTTTTAATTTATCTTCCTATCAAACTAGAAGAAGGGGCCATAAGTGCTCTTCCATAGGCCACGGGTAGAGAGACCAATTTCTTTGCTTTCCCAACGTACGCCCGCTTAGTAAAGTTGTTATAATCATTGGCTTCAATCACGTCCAGGATCTGCCTATATAACAACAATGATGCCCACACAGGCCATCTACTAGCCACGCTCAACTCTGCAACACCTTTCTCAGCTTCATCAAAGAACATCCTCGCTCGTTCTATTTGTACTTTCATGAAACTCCTCCACTTATCGGTAACTTTCCCTCTAAAGATATCGTCAGCTGATAAACCGGCAAGCTCAAGCTCGTCTAGTGGAAGATATATCCTTCCCCTCCCAGCACTAGTCAAGTCAAGCAAAGATGTGAGTTCCTTGCCAAAAGAAAGTTTAGCTTACGGGGTGATTAAGACGTAGAAGTGCAAAATCAAACGTTATTTTTAAGTGTTTTAAGTCACCGAATTCACCATAGATCACAGCTAGCACATGGACTTTTCTTGAAACAGGCAATTCCATCATCAAAACCAATAACTAGCATGGCAGAAAATAAGGTCAAGAATTGGTGATATATATGAACATTAAGCGGTATGATTCTCAAGTCTTCACTGCTGTAAACTACTGGTAGGAGTAGCTCAAAATACCATTCAATGCCGATTAATGAAAGTGATATCAGAAGATGTAACGAAACGGCTAGAAAATAGTAGTCACACTACATCAGTACTGGGTCTATGCTCAGTGAGAAAGTATTTTATGGTAGTAACATAACATGTTATGGCTTGTCGCCAACTCTCATCGGATTAAACAGTTGCTGGGCCAGAGTTTTACGATCACTGTTTCACCCTGGTGAAACTGTAAGGTGGTAACATGTACCATTATGTTCTGTTAGAGCGAATGCGCTCTCCTGGGACTAAATCCAATAAATTCGGTCATGGAGGGGCAAATACTTTTGAGAAATTATCCGTAATCACAAGAAGCATGTTTTGTTGATATTGATCTGTTTTTCCAGTTTCAGCATTTTATATCTGTACCATGTAGGTTTTTGGGCAGATTAGGAATCTTACTCTTCGCCGACATCTCTTAGTATGTTTGTAAGCTGATTAGCAATCCCAAGAGCTAAAGCTGCATTGTAAACGCTCTCGGTTGAGGCCTTGGACTCTGGTGCAATCCCCATAACAGGAACGCTCATTAGTCCTACTGTCCCCGCAACATAATAGCAGTACAGGTAAAGCTCGTCGAAGGTCTGGTATCTCGACTTCTTCAAGTCCAACCTCATTCCTTCTATCATGTCCCTGAAGGGCTGCCCAAACACAAATTCTTATATTAAAAGCATTGTCATTGTTGCAGGCCAGAAAAAAAAATGTACTATAATACTTCGGACATTCTGTAAACATAGAAGTTTATGCACAAATTAAATTGAATAAAAAGGGTGGGTCGTCATGTTTAGTCTCAAATGGTGGTACCTGTATGTCAACAGGGTATTTGTTGACAGTATCAGAGAGAGCAGCATCATACATATCGTAGGGGCGGCCTTCAAAGAGGTCACTTAGCCTTTTCTCCCATCTGTCCAAAGCCTTGGGTGTGATATGTGAAGCATTAGGTCCATCGACCAGTTCATCAGTCCTTCTGCACCATACTGCATAAATCAAAAACCTTGTTGCATTCATTCTCACAGATCTTTTGAAACCGAGCATGCTATAAGGCAGACCTCCAACAATGGGAATTACAATAATAGATGATCCCCTGAATAAGGTCTATATGAACTTACAAATACTAAGCATTCGCAGCATTGACACATTTCCACGTTATAATTCTGCTTTTAAGTAGATGCTTTTTAACGGAAAAAAAAGTTTTGTTGGATTGGTGGTTGTGGGATATTTGTAATAGCTTGGGTAAATTTGACTTGATCACCAAACTGAAAATAAAAAAATCGGAAGATCAAATGAAAAGTGCAAAGCCTTTCACCAGTTTTTATCAAGTGGCAGTCCGGATGAAGTAGACCGCTTAATTTTGTCTGCTATGTCTGCTTGCCCCCTCCCCCTACTCACAAGTCTCAATCACTGGCACTAAGGATAGATTAATTCAAAACTCTTTAATTTGGAACAAGCAAACTAAACTGCAGGTTGAAGTGGAGGGTTTGGAAGGGAAGGCCTTCAGAGCTAATTGAAAGAGAAGACAGATCAGACTCGAGGGAAACTAAACATACCATATATTGCCCATACAGCTCTTCGTCGCTCTGGCGTCATCAGTAAGGTTCCTGAAAATAAGGGAAAAGTTTGATCTCTATGCATTGATTAATGTGAGCTCTAGGCGGGGCAAACCCAAATCTTTGGTTGTCACGTTACCAACAAACAAACATACAAGTAATAATGACCAAAACAGGAGCTCAACCATATTTGCTCTCTCTATTCCATAACATGAACTCTCAACTGAACTGAAGATCAGACTAACTGTGCTTCCTTTAAGCTGATTAAAACCTGTATACATACACGCCTCCCTATGTTTCTAAAAATGTTTGTCCATGTTTTGCATTGCAACAGTCAAACTCCTTCACAATCTCCGGAGGTGAACCAGGGCCCTCGTTAAGCAATTGAGTTTGTGTTTCGCGAATGATGTCACGAACATTTATTGAGTTTGAAAAAAGTCTATTGGCTTTTCATAAGAGGAACAAAAAGATACACAAGCAAGCTAGCAAGTGCACTCATATTTTGGATCCAGAGATTGAGAATCATGTCCTTATAAACATGACTACCAAAGCAAGAAAGTGCATGATTGTTCCACGTGACGGCAGTTGTATATTGTCGTGACAACATTCTCTTGGCTTTACTTTTTGGTCGAATGACCAACAGAGAGATGTTAACAAAAATGGCCATGACACCAGGGTGAAAAGGAAGAGAGGGAGAGAGTAGTACCCAAATAGAAGGTCTTGGCGTACTCAGCACAGACCTCACCACATCTGTCATAAGCTTCACTCAACAGGTCCCAACTCCTCTCAGCCGGCTTCAGTTCAAGAGCCAACTCTGGTCTCCTCTGTTCTCTTACCAGAGCTGCTTGCTTCAGCACCACTTCGTACACTCTCTCTTCAGACGACCTCGACGGGCTAGCCACCGCCGCCGACGCAGCCGAAACCCCGGTTGAGAACTTCACCCTAGTAGTGCGCAGCTTGGACCTTCCTCCCCTCGCATTCCTGGCAATGAAACTGAGCAGAGGAGAACTCACATTCTCTTTGGCGTAGTAAACAACACAAGACATCTCAACGACAAGAGATGGCAAGTTTAACCACTAAAAAAATCACTTCTCTGCGGCTAGTTATGTGGGTGTTCTTGAAGGTTGTATTGGGGGGTTTCTGTTTTGGAGATTTGTGGAAGAGAAAGGTGCGCTTGAGGGGATGATTCCAAAGCTCAAAGATACCTTGGCCAAGTCTATGAAGGGCTTTGGAATATGCTGACGCCTTCGTTCCTCTTATCTGACACAGGGGCAGTGTGGGTGGTGAGTATCTTATAAGCAACACACGCTGCTGATCAGGTGAGGTGAGAGGACAGCGGTCGCCCAACCAAACAAGTGAGTGTCACGTGCCGTGCACGTGTGAGGGAATCTTGATGCCGACCTTGGTATCTTTGAAACGGACGGCTGTTAGTGTATAGGACGTAATAAAGCGTTGCAAATGACTGGTGGTGGGCTTTGTTTGTGGGGCTTACCGTTAACTAATCAAAATTTCCCATTTTTGTGCAAAGGTGATTACTCAATTGCTTTAATAAGATATTGTGAAAAATTAGACTTTATTTTCAAAATATTGGTAGGTTGGAGACAAATTATCTGGATTATGTGAGACTGCTGAATATATCATGAAATATAATTCTAAACAGGAGAATTCTTGTAAAACAAGATTATAATCTAGACGTTAACATCTGATTTAATCCATCCAAAGTTTATCTAAATATCTTAATTCCAAGTAATGATCCAGATAAGTTCAACCCATCGCAATTCATAATCTGTTTAAATCAAGCCCATATTGTAACGTGTTAGCCAAGTCAACCAACAAAAATCTTGTTCAACGATCAGCAAACCTCTGGCTTTGGTAGTTGCCAAAAGTTAATTTTTGCATGGGTGGATCTATCAAAATATGAATTAAGTTTTTGTAGGTATGTATTGGTGTTGGAAATATGAATTGATTGTTCCAATTATTTTCTAATCCGAGACAGACACAGTATACATCAGTGATTTGGCGGAAACGCCAAGGAGCAACTAATTTAGGGTCAATTTATTAATCCAAATTAGTTGACAGAAAAGATTGGGCAGTTGGGAATCAATGGTCCCAACCATCTAGAACCGTTAAATTTATAGCATAATAACTTTCCGCCTCTCTTAGTCTCTTCTCCTATCAGCTCACTTTCATTCAACGATCCAGATCAATAATATGGAACCAAGTAATACTTAGTTCTAGATTAGCCATATCAAAAAGAATCGATACCCTCGTTCGAAGTAGCTTACTCAATGAAATCTTCGTCCGAAGTAAGCGAAGAAAATAACAATAAATTAAACGAACCTAAGTTGCGTGTGTCTACTACATATTAGTGTAAGTTATATATGTGGCTGGCAACTCCAATCTGTACTAGCCAACCAGTTGAGTACATGGCTGAATATTACTAGGCAGACATTAAGATCTGTGAGGTGTTATTTTACTTTTTTTGATGAAATCCTAAATTTGGTGGAGAAAACATCACAAGCACTCTATAGAATGCATTTCATTTTCTGTTTTTCTTTTCTTTTCTGTTGTTATTAGTGATCTGTTCATTTTAGCGTTTAGCAACAACATGACTTGAAGAGTTTTGTTTGGAATGATGGAATTGTATTTAAATACACAAATTTATTTGTTTGAGAATTAAAAAATAAAAACAAAATTTAATTTCATAGGATTTGACAGGATTTATGTAAAATCCGATTCAGTCGGATTTTATGAGATTTAAATTTGTTTAAACAAAAAAAAACTATATATCGTATTTTACTCTTTCCTTATTTTTATACAACCCATAAACCCAATGGCCCCACCACCACCTCTTTCACCTCCTCACCATCGCTTTTATCACAGCAACAGACCCAAGATATCACATCGAAGGGGGCAAAAACTTGCATGAAAAAATCTAGCCGCTGGTGTAATAGAATTGATCTAATATAAATATATGTAGTGCAGCAAGCAACATCAAATAAGTTTGAAACATATCTAGCCTTTAATTTCATGAGATGTGTGAAAAGAGTTATATTTGTTTTTGTACTAGTATTACATTTATACTAAGACTATATATACTTATAATTTCAGCCCACTGACTTTTTATTTGTAAAAATGTACAATAGTTTAGAAATAATTCGATTAAATTCTACTCACTGTGTAGCAATATTGAGTATATCAATCATATGTATATGAAAAAATGTACATTTTTTGAGATTGAGCAGCAAGAAAAAGCATTAGTCAAACTTTGAGTTTGCTCGCACGCGCGCGCGCACACACAAGGAATAATTAGAATTTTCTTCACACACATAAGGACTAATTAGAATTTTCTTGTCAATTAGAACTAAAACAACAAAACATGGGAAACTGATACCGAAATCCAGATGGTTTTTAGTGGAAGTTGTTAATCAAACAATCTTAACCTTTACAAACAAAAACGAAGTGGAGGACTTCAAATCCCAAAATATGTGCTAGAAATTTCTAACTTGTCAACTATAATGCTTTTAACCTAATGTAATTTAGTAATACAAAAGATGTCCCCCCCCCCCCCCTCCCGCCGCACTGTGGGTTCGCCATTTAATTCCTCATTGTTGACGCCACTATACGACCTTCGCTGCCACCGCGAGAACCACCACCGCTACAACCATTACTAGATTGTTACACCCACCATTATCGTCAAAAACTACATAATGGTACCACCACAGCCACCATGATATTGCGACATCACCACACCATAACTATTACCATCATAATCACCACAACTTGACCTAAGTTGTCGTTGTAGCTATCATCACCACCGTCAGTGATGTGACCAACTTAATTGTTATTATATCTACCACTAATGCCATTTATCACCACCGCCATGTCCAACATAACAGTCAAAACCACCACCATACTAACACCGTGATCGTTATCATCGTTGTTGTAGCCAAGATAACCACAGTCACCGCACTACCACGCCCTACTACGCCACCATTATCACTATTACTATCACTAGACTATCCCGCCACTGTCACCATTATCGATGCCATATTGTTGGCGCCACACTCCCGATACGATCGTTTCTGTTGTTGGGATCATCATTACTGTCATTAAACACTAGCATGCCCTAATATCACCACCATTAATGTTACTATCAGTAGACCACCCCACCATCCCAAGGCAGATGCCACACAACCACCACCACCACTCACTGCTTCCACCATCAATGTCGCTACACCACTACTTACCCCGTAAGCTGAGCATATAATCGTATGAGAATATGTTACCTTTTATCTTCTCTATTCTCCGAACACTGGATAAGAATTATGTGATTTGAATTCTTTTATGTGCCATACAAAGAAAAATAACTGAATATCAAACCGAATTTCTATTCTGAATTCAAATTCTTAGAAAAATTAGTTCCAAAGAGAGTGTAAATGGCACTCTTGACGCTGAACTTTCTTACAAAGTTGCAATGAGAAGCAAGTGGGCAAATAGGTGAGGAGGTTGGCGGGTCAAGACTGCGCTATATATTAAGGATAAGAAAGGGTAGGAATGTCACTCAAACTGAGCAAAAACTATGGCTTTGTCACTACAAGAAAACAGGGTTTTTGCGACGGGGAAATCCGTCGCTAAAAGCCCAAAATCCGTCGCTAAAAGAATTAGCGACGGATTTACCGTCGCTAAAAATCCCTCGTATAAAAGCCCGTCACTAATAGTTTAGCGACGGAATGTTTTAAATCCGTCGCTAAATATGTCATTTTTCCGACGGATTTATTTTTAATTAGCGACGGATATTCCGTCGCGAATTATATTGTTTAGCGACGGATTTATATTTTCGAGACGGAATATTCCGTCGCTAAAAAATATAATTCGCGACGGAATATTCCGTCTCTAAATAATTATTCCGTCGCCAAAAGTCAATTTTTTTTTGAAATTTTTTTTTATTTTTCAATTACCCAGACCTGTAATACAATTTTCAAATCTCAACAACAACGCGCAATAATCAATACAGAAAGAAATATATATAATCAATTATAAAAAATATTTATAATAAAAAAAAATTCATATATGTACAAGCCGGGAACCGGATATAGCCGGTTAGGAGAGGGGAGAAGAGTACAAGCCGGGCATGGGGGGGAAGCTAGGAACGGGCACGGGAAGGGGCTCATCAGGGGTTCCCGAGTCCCGGATCTGGATCCTGCTGATCCGGGGCCGGGGCGGCCTGTCCAACAGTGCCCTGCTCCCTGATCATCCGGCACACCACTGTAGCAATGCGCTGGATCTCCTCGTCGTCCAACTGAGGCCGAGGAGCCGGTGTCTGTGGAGGGGCAGCAGGGGGTGAGGACGCTCCTATCACGGCACGAGCAGTCGTGCTAGGCAGGCCGCGTATGCGGCCTTTCGGCCGATTCACGACCTCCGGCGTATCCAGCCATCGCTTCAACCCCCCAGTACTCGCAGCCGTACTAGTGGACGCTGATGGCTGTCCGGACTGCTGCTCGGACCCCCTTAGCTGTTCATACGAGGCCTGCAAAAATAGTGGTTTAACGATATGTTAGGGCATTAATTAACGAAACAGACATTGAGGATAGAAAGAAAAAACATTAACTTAAATAAATTGACTCACATCGATCCGCCGGGCAATATCTGAAATATAGTCGCCCGCCCGGTGCGTCTCGTCCTTGTCCTTCTTCCGCACGTGCGTCTGATTATACGTCAGAGCTACGACCTCATCGTCCTCCAGATCCGGGTGCTCGACCGCGTTCTTGTGTCGGACGATGTCGTGTGGCACCGACCCCCCCGTGTGCGTCGGATCTTTGTTCTGTCTGTTCTCAGTCCCGCTCTTACTCTTGGCGTCCCAACCTGGATCCGCAGCCCACCGATCTATCATCTCCCCCCATACACGGTGAGATATCCAATGTGGGGGATATCTCGCCATGTCCGTCATCGGGGCACCCGCGGGCAGCGCCTTCTTCGCCCGGTCCCGTGCATCGTGGAGCCATCGGCGGTAATTCTTGCCGATGTAGGCAAAGAAAGCCTGCTGCCCCAGTACCTGCTGCTGAGGCGTGTCAAACGTGAACCCCTCCTGTAAGGCATTCAATAACACAAATTAACAACATAAAACAAACTGTAATTTAACATTTACTAACGCTGAAAAAAATACTTCACCGTACCAGCCACTCCTCCCATAGGGCCTCCCTCGCAGCGGCATCCCAGTCCTTCCAGTACAGGCGTGGCTCGAAGAATCGGCCCTTCACAAGAACGCCGATCTTCGTCCTCGCCATATTCTCCAGGATCCTGCCAAAGAAGTAATTAAATTAATTAATACAGTTCAAATATAAATTAACACCCCAAAATTTTGTAATAAGGCATGAGGTGATATTTTTAGTACTTACAGGCCCTCCTGCGTGAGCGTAACTCTCTGTTTACGCTGGGGGTCGATGCGTACCCCGCGTGTCGGACCACGGCCTCGTCGAGATCCTACAAAACACAGACATTAATACAGTTCAAATATAAGGCTAGCGAAAATGTACGAAACACCGTTATCAACTATACCTGAGGTAGAACCCACGGAAGATGGAGAATGCACGCGCGTGTGGGATGAATCTGCGTCGGGCTGGGGCGACGGCTCGAGCTGGGGCGCCGGCTGGGGCTGGGGCGACAGCGATGGCTGGGGCTGGGGCGACGGTGACGGCGACGGCTGGGGCTGGGCCCCCGATGGCTGTCCGCGATCACTCTGTGCCTCGTCATCAGTAGGCAATGACGAGGTGGGACTAACCGGGGAGGAAGCAGCTCGGCGTCCAGCCCGGCCACGAATAGCCCGTATCCTATCCATATCTGACTTCATATAGATTATATACAAAGACATTAACACGTGAAAAACAATAATTTAGGCATAAATCATCATCGGCACTATATATATATATATATATATATATATATATATATATATATATATATATATGAACGGATGTGCAAAAACACATCAATAAACACCAAGTTCTAAAATGTTACTACATTTTTCCCGTGATGTTACAACATTACAAGTCAATCATTTTCAGTTTGCGAATCATCTTCATCACTTTCCTCGTCGCCCTCTTCTTCGTGGGACTCGTCGTCCTCTTCATCTTCTAATTCATCCTCTTCATCAGTAGACTCGGTCACATCATCTCCAACACTTTCAACATCTTCCGCGTCATCATCTACGACTTCTTCTCCCACAAGAAGTGTTGTTGGAAGAGGAAGATCGTCCTCCTCGTTGTTGACCTCAACAGGAAACAAGACACGTGGTTGGTCGGCTTGAAAGGAGTCTAGCTCACTGTCATATGTCACGGGCAATTTCTTGGACTTGATAGTTGTATACCAATGAGATTTGGGATTGGCGACGTCCTCCGCGTAAAAGACTTGTACAGCTTGACTAGCAAACACAAAGGGCTCGTCTGATGCAAGTCTTGACTTGACATTGACATCTACAATCCCTTGAGAGCTAACACGGATTCCTCTACTGCATGTGACATCGAACCACGTACACTTGAACATTACCAGGCGGTTTTGGGAACCCAGATATGTTAGCTCAACAATCTCATCTAGCTCTCCGTAAAAATCCATGCAATTCTCGGCATAACAGTCGCCGTTGACCAAGACTCCACTGTTTTGGGTTTGTTTTGTTCGGTCATCATCTTTTACGTTAAACCTAAACCCGTTGATGATATAGCCTCCGTAACAGGATGTTTGTTTGTTAGGGCCTTCGGCTAGTAATTTCAAGCATGAGGCCACTGGTCTATCCATTGACTGAACCTATTGTAGATGACGGTAAAAATTAAGGATAAATCAGTATACTAATTGGCCACAGAACTGTATATAACACATAATATAATTTCGTTAAATAATCTTACACGGATTTTGAACCACTGTACAAATTGTGATTTTCGATGAGATTCAAGTCCAGCGGGATCAGTGATTAAAGATTCCGCATCGAACTCACTGCAAACCAATATGCATTTAACTCGCTTAACACACACTTTCAATTATGTACAGCAATGTAAGTGAATTAAGACTTTAACTTACTCAACGAATGCCGAAACTTCATCGCAATTTAGAAGGGCATATATTGTTGCAGCACTGTACTCTTCATCTGTTAGCCATCGAGTATACGTTCGGCCGAACGGACTCCCTGGCTGCTTGAATATTGACAATTGCCCTTCCAAATTTGTGCTTGCTCCGGGATCATTTCGGCCTAGTTGATTTAACCTCGTACCAACATTAGGCCCGAAATATTGACTACAAAAGTTTACAAGTTCTTCCGTTACGTAAGCCTCCGCAATTGAGCCTTCAACCCGAGCCTTATTACGGACTTTTTTCTTTAAATGGAACATGAACCTAGAAGTTTAGCGAATCGAGTTAGGTGGAATATCAATGATAACAGATGTCGCATTAAGTGTAAACGAACAACTGTAACAATTTAAGGATTACCTCTCGAAGGGATACATCCACCGATATTGCACGGGTCCACCCATCTTAGCTTCATATGCCAAGTGAACAGGCAGATGCTCCATTGAATCAAAGAACGAAGGTGGGAAGATTTTCTCCAGCTTGCAAATCGTCACCACAATGTTCTTCTCAAGCACTTCCATGTTACTCACCCGGATCGTAGAAGAGCATATATCTCGAAAGAAATGAGATAATTCAGTCAAAGTCTCGCAAACAACCCGTGGCAACAGTCCCCGGAAGGCAATAGGAATGAATCTCTCCATGAATACGTGGCAGTCGTGACTCTTCATCCCTTGGAACTTGCATTCCGATACATTGCAACAACGAGATATGTTGGACGCAAACCCATCCGGAAGCTTCAAATTCTTAACCCACTGACAGACCTTCTCCACTTGTTTCTTGTCTAGACAGTAAGGTGCTTTCGGAAGTATGGTCCTCCCACTGACTGTCCGAGGATGCAATTCACGGCGTACACCCAACTGTTGTAGATCCCTTCTCGCTTTAAGGTGATCTTTCGATTTGCCCTTGACATTCATCACTGTGTTGAACACATTATCAAAAACGTTCTTCTCAATATGCATCACATCCATGTTGTTTCGGATAACGAGCGTCCTCCAGTAGGCTAACTCCCAGAAGATACAAAATTTTCTCCAGTTGTGCTCTTTCCCGAACCCTGCAATCTTCCGATCCGGCACACCCTTACCGTGTGGTATGTCAGTATCAAGTGCCTCCAGGTGTGAGAGTACTTCTTCACCAGATGGGTAGTCCAGTGTGACAACCTCACGCTCGATTGTCCCGTCAAATTTATCCTTCTGCCTACGAAACTGATGGCCCGGTGGCAAAAGCTTACGGTGACATCCGAACCACGAGGCCTTTCCGCCGTGCTTTAACGTATGACCGGGGTTCACGCCCATACAAGCAGGGCATGCTAGCTTCCCATGTGTGCTCCAGCCACACGTCATTCCCAATGCGGGGAAATCATGTATAGTCCACATCAAAGCAGCCCTCATCTGAAAATTTTGTTTAAGGGATGCATCATATGTTTCGACTCCATGATTCCATAATTGTTTTAACTCATCAATCAACGGCCTTAAATACACATCTATGTCCTTACCGGGACTCTTCGGCCCCGGAATAAGCAACGACAAGAACATATACGGCTTCTTCATGCACATGCCTGGTGGAAGGTTGTAAGGGACAATAATAACAGGCCAACAGGAGTAAGGCGTGGTAGACTGACCGAAAGGGTTGAACCCATCGGTTGCCAGACCAAGTCTAACATTCCGAACTTCCTGAGCAAAGACTGGATGCCTGCGGTCAAACTCCTTCCACGCCTCTCCATCAGCTGGGTGTGTCAGCACATCGGCATCGTTGCTGCGAGTCTCACGGTGAGCCCTCATATGTTCAGCTGTACTGGAGGAGTAGTACATTCTCTGAAGCCGTGGTGTGACCGAGAAATATCGCAATATCTTCCATGCAATGTTTTTCTTCTTCCCTTTGTCCGGTTTGTACCTCGAATGATCACATACTGGACATACTGACAAATCCTTATTCTCTTTCCAGAATAATACACAATCGTTATTGCACGCATCTATCCGGTCATAGCTCAACCCAAGTTTCCTCATCATCTTCTTCGCGTCATAGTACGACGGCGGTAGCTTTTCACTTTCGGGCAGTATTTCTTTGATGAAGGTAACAAACTCGTTAAAACCTTTCTCACTCAGCCCGTGGTCTGATTTCAACTGTAATAACCTACTAACCGCAGACAGCCGTGTGTGTTTTGGAGCTCCATCCCACAGCGGCTCTTCCGCAGCTCTCAACAACTCATAAAACTGATGAGCCCCCTCGATCGGCGGTTGTGGACTGTCGTTACCCCAGTCAACATTAGCATGCCCAGCATCCATAATCATATCTCGGAAATCATATCGTGCCTCCTCCCTAACTTCAGTTTGACTAGCCAGGTTGGACGACAATACTATCGTTTTCCCGTGCTGCGTCCACCTTGTGTATCCACCCATAAAACCGTACCGACGAAGATGCCATTTTACTTCAATTCTTTTTCTCCAGTGCAACAACTCACATCTACCGCACGGACACCTTATCTTATCAAGGTCAACATGTGCAGGATGCGCATAAGCGAAGTCGAGAAATTCGTCAACGCGACACTCAAAATCTTCAGCATTCTTCCTTTTCATCCAACTTCGATCGACTGACATGACGACTGAATTATCGTACTGTATACCACCTTCAATAATGACCAGTGATTAGGCATTGTCGATGTAAATATGAATGCATGAATGTTACAACATGTCTACATATTTCCCCTCCACTCTTGAACAGGTAGTGGTCCTATCCCATTCAGAAAAGCACATGTTTATAAAACAGTGAATAACTCATGCTTAGTCCGATGTCTGTGGAAAATTCGGCAGCACCTCCCCGCATTTCTCCAAGTACACGACATCGATTAGGTGTTCTAATATTCATCTAACCTTGCTCAAGAAGGTTTGACGGGTGTTAGAAAACCAGATCTGTATGCACCCAGAGAAACACACGAGAACGTGTACCAAATATCCACGACATAGAACACAAAGCATGAGTCAAAATACTATTTTATAAACAATTAGCTTTTCCAAATTGTCCAAACTGGACATCCAAAGGCTCATTACAAATCATTACTTTGTAATGAGTACCTTTGAACGGGAACTAAGGGTTTCTATGCATGCATGCGTTCAGAAATTGATAACATATGCAAGAATCTTTTCGAAATATCAAAACTGCAGAAAGATCGTTATTTAGTCCTAATTACGGTTATTTAGTCCTAATTAGGGTTTAATTGTGCCGAGTAGTATTGATTAGTCCTAATTAGGCTTAATTGGGTTATGTTAGTGCAAATTACGACTAATTAGGCTAACTATAATCAATATGCGCGTAATTGGGTTCATTTAGGCTAATTTGGGGTAATTACAGCTACTTTGATTTTCATTAGGTTCTTAGGGTTAATTAAAACTAATTAGGCTCGTTAGAGCTAATTAATTAGGGTTAATTGATTTATTAAAATATTTATTTTTTAAATGTCGGACACCGTCGATCAGACGTGGTGTCCGTGTTTGCGCTAACTAACAGGTGTCTCAATCCAATTGGGTCCCATCCTCCGTCAACAATCTCAATTCTCAATTCAATTCTCAAATGCCCCCCAATGCAATAAAAATTAACAAAAATCACACATTCAATCCAATTGGGTCCCATCCTCCGTCAATAATCTCAATATCTCAAATTCTCAATGCACAATTAACAATCTAAAATTATTAATTAACAACCTAAAATCATCAATTAATAATGGCAATTATTTCAAATGCACAGCTAATAACCTAAAATCATCAATTAACAACCTAAAATCACAGATCAATAATCACAATTCTCAAATACACAATTAACAACCTAAAATTATCAATGTTCAAATAGGAAAAAATTGTTCAAAATGCACATATCTGATGCGCTTGAATTATTTCAATTTAGGGTTCGATTATATTAGGGCATTCAATTTAGGGTTCAATTAGTTTAATTTAGGGTTCGGTTCGATCACGGGCATTCAATTTAGGGTTTAATTAGGGTTCAATTACATCAATTTAGGGTTCAATTAGGGGGTTCTATTGAATCAATTTAGGGTTCGGTTGATTTGGGGCATTCAATTTAGGGTTCAATTTAGGTTTCAGTTGGATTAGGGCATTCAATTTAGGGTTCAATTGGGGGTTAATTTAGGGTTCGATTCGATTAGGGCATTCAATTTAGGGTTCGATTAGATTAGGGCATTCAATTTTGGGGTTTAATTAGGGTTCAATTACTTCAATTTAGGGTTCAATTAGGGGGTTCTATTGATTCAATTTAGGGTTCGGTTGATTTGGGGCATTCAATTTAGGGTTCAATTATGGGGGGTTCAATTATTTCAATTTAGGGTTCGGTTGGATCAGGGCATTCAATTAGTTTAATTTAGGGTTCAATTCGATTAAGGCATTCAATTTAGGATTTAATTATGGTTCAATTACTTCAATTTAGGGTTCAATTAGGGGGTTCTATTAGTTCAATTTAGGGTTCGGTTGATTTGGGGCATTCAATTTAGGGTTCAATTAGTTCAATTTAGGTATATGGGTATGTTTGCACCCGCTGAGTTAATTATGCTATGTTTAGTATAGTATGAATTAGTTGGTGATGATGGAAGATCAGATTATGTTTTCTGGTCCTAACTGAGCATCTTCGTCCAAGATTCAAGGTTTAGGGTTTAGGTATATGGGTATGTTTGCATAGTTTACGTATTATTCCACCACAACACTAACACCAATAAAAAAACTCACCCATAAATAGGGCCAGCACAGATGTATTTTTATTGAGAAGATTATTATGATCTCAGCAAAAGGTAAGAGTTATCAAATTGCATAGCAATTATAATGGTAGGATTAAGGTGAATCGGAACATACCTTTGTCGCCGATTGCTCCGCCGGTGGTGAAGACCGAAGAAGATTGGGATTTGGGAGAATGTGGCCTGTTAGCGCCGGTGGACTGGTGGAGTGACTGGAGGACGGAGGTCTTCAGAACTCAGACCGGTGCTGCCGGTGCAGAGGTCGCCGTGAGGGCGTCCGTCGGTTTGTGCTTCGTCGGAGTGAGGAGCGGCGGCAGTGTTGGTGGTGCGGCGACAGTGGAGGCTTGGTGGCGCGGCAGGGGGAGGATGAGGTGTTGCCGGCGGTGGGGCACAATGGAGATGAGAACGGCAGTGAGAACAGGGCAGTGGAGGTGGGGCACCGTGGGATCGCCGGCGGTGATAACTCAAAATTTTTGAAGAGAGAAATGGGGAGGGAGAGAACCAGATCGGGGGGATTTATTAAACACTTTTAGCGACGGAATGAATCCGTCGCTAAAAATCCGTCAATGAAGGTCGCACTTTTACCAACGGACGTTTTAGCGACGGAGTTATGCCATCGCTAAAAGTGTTTTATTAAACCCTTGGAAATAAAAAAATTCTAAAAAAGTTTTAGCGACGGAACTTTCGTCGCTAAAAGACCGCCGGCAAAATTCCATCGCTAAAAACTTTTTGCGGCGTCTGATTCCGACGCTAATAGTATTTAACGACGGACGTTTTACCGACGATACTTTCCGTCGGTGAAAGATGATTTAGCGACGGAATAACTTCCGTCGCTGAAAATCCGTCGCAAAAGGCCTTTTTTCTTGTAGTGTGTCCCCCAAATTGCCGTGTATATTTTGAGCCCCCCCCCCCCCCCCCCCCCCGAAGCTCCCCGAGTTTACCTGTCGTTACTCTCAACTTGGGTCTGCAATGTCATTGTGAACTTTTTGGTATCTTACAGGCACAGCACTTTAACCGTGTAAGCCATATTAATCATCCATCAATGGTGCTAGAAACACCAATGCAGGCAGCAGGTTGAAGATGAAAAGGTCAAAAAGGAAAAAGAGTTACTCCGAAAGAATATATTTATTATACTCTAAAAAAAGGTTCTACTGATTTTTGCTTGGAAGATTCTTTCCATAATAAATGGAGGTTTAAACCACCACAACGTTTGGCTCAGCTGTCGATGTGAACTTTTTCCCTCCGGTGGGCAGCGACGAAATTTGTTCAGTGGGAACACTTCAGTATTCATTACCAAGTTTGTATCAAACTGTAGAGTCAACACTTTTTTTAGTGACAAATAAAATTTGAACAAGTACAAGAAGTAGTAAATTTAGATTCTTTAGGTTGCTGATCTGTATTAAAATGTTGACCCAGCTAGCTAGCGCTAATGTCATTTTTTTTTGGGTTCATTTGTTTGTCAAAATAATGATATGAAAAGAAGGTAAAGAGACAAAAAGCAAGAGGAATCGTAATAGAAGAGAAATGAAAGTAGGTAACGATATAATAAGAAGTCTCACCTGCTTATATTATTATGTGGTATGTTAAAGTGTATACAAGTGCACCGTACCACCATACGAGAAATGATCGCACGCGAGCACATTTGCTTTAGCGTGGCAGAGACATGTGAGATATAATGTGGCCATGTTAGACGCGATTGAATGCCTTAAAATTTTCGTGATTAAATTTGAACTGTCATATTTGGAAGGGTGTGATTAGTGGGTCGTACCGGTTGGAGTAATGCCCAACCGTTGGCAGCTAAGTAATTCTTGCATTGATTTGGGCTGACCCAACTATAGGGAGCTAGGTGATTAACAATCCGAAAATCTAGACGGTTAATCTTAACTGTCTCTTGATCCAATGGTCCAACCTGAATGAGTGTATGATGAAATTGGGTAACCCAATTTAAACACCCACTAGTGCTCTATAAATAGAGCAAAACAGTCAGTATTTTTTATATACTAAAACTTTATACTTTTCTCTATTCACCTCTTTTTTTTTTTTTTTTTACATATCTTCTTCAATAACAAAATTTTGTATAATTCTGTCTTGTAGAAATTTCATCCATTTTTAATATTGGCTTGTATTCCGACCAATATGCAAGAGGTCAAAACATGTATTCTCCTAGAAAAAGAGTAGAACACTGAAATGGTCCGGATATGTGGTTTCTCTCTCAACGCCAGTGTAAGGTCACTCCCTTGGCTCGACTTATACCATATATCTTCCACCGGTGACTAAGGCAGTTAATAATGTGTGATTATCAGTACGTGTACAAGTGTTTAATATACCAAGAAATCAAGAGGTTCCTTTAGTACGAGGTCTTGGAGCTGAGAGTACAGTCGAATTCCCCTCACAACTAGGAAGTTCAAGGGTTTCAACAGTTATCCTTGACTGTATGGGTTAGGGACAAACGTGCTTGTGTGTAAGGCATGAAATAAGAGCACAATTATTATTGTTATAGCACATTATACATGTTACACAATACAAAGGGAGTATCAAAAAAACCAAAGAACAATAGGAAAATTCTCAAGTCTAGTCCTAGCATTTTAGTTTTTAGTCCGAGCAGTAGAGTCGCTGTTGTAGCGAACCACCTCAAAAAAAATTCTCCGAGGACCCCAAAAAGTAAGATCTAAGGACTTCAGGAGTCTCATCTTTACTTAATTAAACGCAAAAAAATAAGAAAAACTAAAAATAACTCTGAGAATGTCTAAAAGACCATTAATCTATTGAAAACAAAGGCTGGTTGGGGACTAAATTATACGACGGGAAGGTGTTAGACACTCGCCAT
>JAVXUP010001864.1:0-183835 GCA_033070095.1 Escallonia herrerae | reverse complement strand
GGAAATATCTTAATATTATCTAGAGTGAGAATGTCTTTCAAGAGATCCCACTTTGAGCGTTGATATCAATCTTCCCACAAGAGAACTAAGCTCATACTTGTTCTATCATAATTGCGAATACTATACCGTATGTGTACCGTTTTTTCTGAAATGGTACGTATCGGTACCAGTATTGTCTAGGTACCGTCTCAGATTTTGCATCAATAATGTAAATATAAAGTATTCATACATTAGCAAACTAAAATTACATATGCATATTTTATCCCTCACAACACCTTTAAAGCTTGAATTACCACATTTTTCAACTAAACTTTTTGTATCTAAATAAGCTATTTGTTCCCACATAGTGGCACAAGGAACAAATAACTTATTCAATTGAATTACCTCCTCTAAAATAATCCCTCTTTTCAATAATCTCTTAGCAAATTCTTATAGAAGAATAAGTTGCTTGTTCAAAAATGACATCTTTGGGTTCAATAATAAATTGTTTGTGTGCGCATCTGCGTAAAAAATGTATACAACAATACATCATGTAGATAAAAGAATATAATGAAAATTTCGAACTATGATGTAAATTAAAGTTAAGAAGAAAAGTAAAAGCAAAGTTAAAATGTTGATGAAGATCGAAAACTTATAAAAGAAAGATTTTGTGAGTTCTAATAAATATTGTGAGGAAGAGGCTACAGAGATTTTGATCAATATAAAAGAATGAGTTAACTACGTCATTGACCACTGTACTATTGGGCAAATTCTACTTTGGTAACTGGACTTCGATTTGTGTCAAAATGACCACTGAATTCTTCAATTGAGCCTAATCAAGTCATTATGTTAATTTTAGACATCCACATGCCTGCTAATATGAGCATCATTTAAGTATTACTTATTGTAAAAAGTTCTAGAACCTAAAGGTCATTAAATTTAGTATCCATTATCTAATATGAGCATCATTTAAGTATTACTTATTAGAGTATCTTTTTTCTTCACTTTTCTCAATTATGAGAGGATAGATTTGAAAAGAAAGAAATCCAAACTTTTTTTTAATATTTTTTTAAAAAAACTGGCAAATTAGAGAAAAGAGAGAAAATGAAACTATTTTTTTTTCTCGTAAAAAAAACTTACAAAGAAACTATTAGCTGAAAAAACTTACAAAGAAGCTATTAGCGGTGAAATTGAGGATCCTGGGTAATAACACCATATATATATGGGAGCTGATCCGTTGATAGCGCTAGTAAAATAGGAGATTTTGCTAGCGATCTGGCCGTCTATGCGCGATTTGTGGACGGTCCAGATATTTTTTTTGCATTTTTTAAGTCCGTCCGCCACATTATGTGGCGGACGATTTTTTTAACAAAAATACCCCTCAACCCCCAATTAAGGCCTTTATTATGTAGGTACTGTATCCGTCCGCTACACTATGTAGCGAACGTTATTTCTGTAAAAGCACACTCTGTGCCAAAAACTTTATTAGTGTTCTGTTTGTTATCTGTTTGTTCTGTTATGTGTTCTTCCAGAAATATCAATGGAGTTCCACAAACCAAAACGCATTAATCTGTTGTTTCTGAGCCAACAAAGAACGTGTTATTGGGAGGAGGCCAAACCAAGCTCAAATTAATTTGAGATCAAACTAAACTCAAATAAAAACCCAAATTGGCGACGGTGTAAAATGAAAGAGCGATGGGCATGGCAGAACCAATGCCCTCCACCATAAGCAAGAAACCACAACCTCTCAGCCAAGGCAGCACCATCATTTTATCATCGCCACTAAACCTATCGCCACCACCATATGAACTCTGCCTCCCCGAACCACCACCATTTGAACCTTAGCTACCCCAAACCTAACCCAAATCCAAATCTAATCTTAAGCCTAAACCAAACCCAAATCCAATCTGGGATCTTGCCGTCGAAACCCAAACCCAAATCCAAATCTAAATCTAATCTATCTAAGATCTCGCCGTCCCGAAATCCACCCATCGCCGTAGATGCCGCCGTTGCCGCTTTTTACATCTCCTCACGCTATCGCGCCTAGTCCTCTTCCTACTCCAAAATTGCGTACACTTGCCTTATGTGGGCCGACGAGAGTGACAGACGGGGGAGAGAAAGAGAGATTAGATTAGATGAGGAAGAGAGAAACAAAGAGTGTTCGACGCTAGTATGGTATTCCAGATCCAATTTTCTCTGACATACATAATAGGACATAAAACAGAAGAAATAAGACCAAATCCAAATCTGTGACCTTGTCCGCTACATAATGTAGCAGACAATAGAGGGGTATTTTTGTCAAAAAATCGTCCGCCGGCAGACAGGCTTAAAAAAAGTGCAAAAAAAAGATCTGGACCGTCCACAGATCGCCCGTTGACAGCCAGATTGCGCTAACAAAATCTCCTATTTTACTAGCGCTATCAACAAATCAGCTCCCTATATATATATATATATATATATTATATCAAAACAAAAGTACAAACAAACAAAGAAGGAAGACTATATATTTAGCCGCAGTCATCTGATACTCGATAAGAAATTGTGATCGTCGTTACTCGTTAGCATTCAAGAGTGAAAGAAAACAAAAGGGGAACAATATTAATCCCAAGGGCTCATTGCGACTTGGTAAACCTCAGACATACGACGATGTCGTCCGATTTCTTTTCTTCTTCACTGGTCTGTCTTAACATCGGTGAGCAACTATATTTTCATATCCCTCTCTTTGATTTTGATCTTTGCACTTCGATTTATGTTGCCAATTGACTCTAAATTGGTTCATCATAGTTGTTAAAGCTCTAATTATACAGCTTGCGGAATCCGATTAGTTTATCTGGATTAAAACTTTAAAGTATTTCCTACTAGAAGTTGCTTGACTGCATAGAATTGCACTGCATATAATTGCAATGACGAATGGCATATTGTAATACCCCAAGCCCAAACGAATAACTAAAATATGCGACAACTTTTAGCTACATTAATTAGATATTGCGTATTCTTTTAGCGGTAACTAATGGAATGAGCTCATAATTATAATTATAGTCCTAAAAAAAGGACTAGTGGGCTTTTATGTGGTGCTCTACTTGAATTTATCATAATTTACTGTTGTTTATGGGCAGTCCAAGTAAATGAAACAAATAAAGTAATCAGTAAATCAGAAACCTAGCCCATAGCATTGCACTGTGGTGGATGTGATATCCCATATTGGATGTGGGATGATTTGTGATTGGCTTTGTAATATTCTACCTATGAAATCGAAAGTATCTACTTTGACTAGCCCTTTGAAGAGGGCATTTCCTATGGTGGGGCTGTGGACTGAGTGGTTATAACTATATCATTAAGCATGATTTTAGGAAACATATCAAACTCAAACAACATGGATATCTCCTTGACTGAAGACCTTGGACTTAGATTAGTTCTTCTTTTCTTATTTGTAATTATTCTAAGCTAAGCTTTCTTAAAGATCAAACAGAATTGAAAAAAGCCAAAATCGAAAAGCTTTGTCTGCTACAACTGTTTTCATTCGAATGATTTCTAAAACCATTTGAACGATTCTTTCAGTGACTTTGTTTTATTCAAAATGATTGTTTCTGAATGATTTCTTAAGACCTTTGAACGATTTTCCTAAAATTAGATCACTTGCTGTTTTCATTCGAATGATTTTAAGAAATATTTGTGCGATTCTTTCAGTGACTCTTGATGTTATTTGAAATTGTTTTCATTCAAATGAATTTCATATTCACTCGACTGAATACTTTAGAGACTCAAAGAGATTACTTTATTCTTCATTTTCATCCGAACGACTTACATTTTCTTCAGAGTAATCTAATTTGTCTAGATTGTGATTCATTCAAAAAATTTCCAAAAACATTCGAATGATTTCTCATTAAATATTTTTGTTTTGTCATGTTAAAAGCTTTTCAACTGTCATATCCTCTCTAGTATAGAAAAAATGCTTAGAGAGTTTATAATTCACTTCTAAATCTCCAAAAGTCTCTTTAATCTCTCTCTAAAAATGCTTTCTTTAAAAATGCTCTCTCTTTCTCACTCTCTCTCTCTCTCACTCACTCACTCACTCACTCACACACAACATATACATACGTCTTCATTGTCCCTTGTATCTATTGCTATTTGAGATCTTGTCAAGCAAGCTCATTGGGTAAGCTCTTTGTGATTTAGATCTTCCCACCTAAGAAAGCTTAGCTCATTTAAATTTCAATGGAATATCTACTCTTTGAGGAATGTAACTTATATTTAGTTGTAAAATTGTTTTCACTTGTAGTTGTTGAAAACTTGAAGAGGTTTTCTGAATTGTATGGAGGTTTGAGCTAGCACCCAAAATTAGCTAAGTAGTGGAAGGCTTGAGTAGGTCTCCCTTGTGTGGAGTGCTCGGGGACTAGATGTAGATAGGTGGGGTCGAACCAGATAAACCTTTGTGTCGTACTTTGATTACGATAATCTTGTGAGTTAAAATTTTAAATTCTTACTTAGATTTGTAAACGCTTATTCACCCACCCTCTAGGTGTAATTAGGGACCTACACCTTGTTCTGCTCCAACTTGTCTTGGTTGGAGGTGCCTACGTTAGAGGCGCCTTTTTTTGGTTTGCTATTGTCATGCAGGGAGGGGTTTGGGGGGGGGGGAAGGGGGTGGGGGGGGGAGTTGTTTAGCACGATTTCAGTGCTCTCTAGTGTTTGTTGTTATCTGGTTTTGTTTGGGACTGTGCTAATGCCTACTAGGGTTCTGCCTTGTGTGGTGATAAGAGTTCTTGTTGTGATTCTTTAATTTTTATTTGGTCTCTCCATGTTCTTTCTTTTTTTTAGATCCTCTCCCAAATTGTTATTACTTTTCATTGGAGGGTGCCTCCGTCCTATTGTCATTCTTCCTCTAGTCCCATCAGGAGGATTTTAGGTGGCTTCATCAGATCAAAAGGTGGTGGTAAGTCTCTTGATCTTTCGTCAGAATCTCAAGCTAGTAACGACCGAGTAACAAAGGATAAGCAGACACTCTCTGTGGTACGATATTCTATCAATTTTGTCGTGATTGAACTACTACTGGAATTTTGTTACAGCTCATGTGGTTATGATTTGGAGGGATTTTATTAGATTATTGTGATGTTATTTTGTAATAGAAATGATAGGAAAAAAGGAAAGAAGAAGAAAATACTACATTTTTCTTTCCTATTGTTGAGAACCATTGAGATTATCTCGGTGTTACTTTTATGTCAGTTAGATTGGATAAAACTTGCCGGGACGACTTCGAATCTGTTTAGTCAATTTTTGAAGAGAGTTTTAGAAAGTGGTCAAGTCTGGTGGTGCAAGATGTGTTTTGCCTAAAGATTCTATACTCTTGAAATTGGTTGTTTTTGATTATTAATATAATTTTTTTCTAATAATAACTAAGAAAATTGAATCTATGTTGAGCTTGTCTTTTTTGCGTGATTCTTAAGAGAGTAACAAAACACCCATATAGTACAAAAATGACGTAGGAAAGTGCAATAATCTTGCAAATGTTATCTCACAAAAGTAAGATAACGAAGAATATTCCCATGAAATAGTGATATTGAAAAACTAGAGTATAACAAAGAATATTCCCGTGAAGGAAATTGTTGAGCTGACTTCAACACTAGAACAAGATATATGAAGTAGGTGGTTAACAAGAAATAATGATGTTGGAAAAAGAAGGTAAAAATTTTTCAAGGTAAACTTTTTCACGAGTTACCTATAATTCAAAGGAATTATCTAAAAAAATTATTCCTTCGCTGCCATGTGTAGACACTCCATCATGTTGGTAGGCTTTGTTTTATATTCCAGTTTAGTCTAATTTGTCAGTCCAGTCCAGTTAGTATAATTTTGTTGGGCCTAACACATATTAAAGTCTAGTAGTCTGGTCTTGTCTCCAGACTCTCCATATTTACATTGTCGCATCAATCTTCTGGTTACTTGGCTTGGCTTGGATTTTTTATTCCAGAATCAAATTTGGGTGTATGAGCACAAGAGGCTAATTTGGTGAATAATAGGTTGACCATCTTATAAAATTAAATTCTAAGCTTTAGATCCTTAGAAATTTTTGTAAGTTAGGTTTCCATCAACATATCATGAGCCTAACTGTGTTAAGTATAAATTGAGACAATTATGGATTGACAAACTTGTTCCAAATCTGACATATCCTTCGTATTTCTCAAATATCTCGAGCTATATATAATATCTTTGAGTGATTCTAATTCCATGTGAAATTAGTCTTCAATAGCTTTTGATTGATATAAGGTTGGACTAACCAAGTTGGCCAAAGTTGGCCTCTATGTGCAATCCTATCTATAGCCATTGTATCACCTGTATCGGCCGGTACATCTGTCATGAATGACAAACTACTATTGAATAGGCTGGTACACCTTGCCTTAGGTCCTTATTATGGCCCTATGTTTTCCAATTCTCTAGCGTCATGCGCCACATACATTTTAGGCTCCTGAACCTGGCTTTTGAACCCAATAAGTGTATTTTTTGTACCAGGCTTGTATGTTGATAGGTGGTAAACTTCAAAGAGGTGGACCGACTTATTCATGTCGTAAGATATGCCTCTGTTGAACAGTCTGGTACACTCAGATAATTGTATCTGTCGGTTCAATAATGAGCAATTTTGTCTATCCCCCTCTAGAAAGAGTATTGTCTGGTCCTATTGTGTACCGTCCAATACACCTGCCTTGTACACAGATAATTTTGCTGGTCCTCTTGTTAAAAGGGAAATCCTAAAAAAGAGTGATATATCCGTCGATGTAAAGTTTTTCTCTCGAGACCATTGTTTGATTTGCCTCTTACCTTTAAATCCGGTAGTTAATATTGGGAGGTGATTAATGTGTGTGCAAATTGTTCGATATAACAATATGCTGAGAAGCTCTTTGATGCTATGGCCTTAGAGGTGAGGGCACAATCAAATTTGCCTCGTAATTTTAGAAGACTGAGGGTCTCAACCATTATCCTCGAATGGGTAGTCCGAGGCATTTGGTGCGCATGTTTGTGGCGTCCATAAAACGTTGGACATAACTATCAGCTACAACATATGCAAATATAATTATAGAAAGATGACAAAAATCATCATAACAAATAAAAAGAATGATACAAATCATCAAAAATTAAAATTAAAACAAGCATAGAGAATCTAGTCCTTTTAAGTTTAGTCCCCTACAGAGTTGCCACTGTGACGATGTGAATCCAGAAAGTCCAGTTTTTTTGAGCCGCCATCTTAATTTTAGGTTCAATTTAATTGATCAACAGGAAAAACTAAAATTGACTCTAAATTACCAATTAAGCCTTCTAATCTGCAAGACTCAAATTCAAAAACTAAGTTATATGAAGACAAGGTATTAGGCACCTCATACCCTAAACAGGCCTCTAGTTAAGAGCAAACATAAAAAAAAAAAAAAACCTAGATTTAGTTTGAACTAAAGGATTGACAGTGTAGTTCAGTGTCTGCGGTACGAGGGCATTTGTCTTATTGAAAACTTCCTCATTTTTGCGCCCTGTACGACAATGCTCCTCATGTTGGGGAAGCTCATTATTTGCGTGGAAGGGCTTAGGCCAAAATCGCCAAGGAGTTCTCAGTTTTTCAGCTCTCGAGAACAAGAAAGATCAATTTGGGTTAGGATGTAGGCCGGCCAAGAAGGAGTGGAGGGAGGCCATCAGAAAATTTGCCCAGGCCAAGAAAGACAAAGAGAGCAGATAGTACATGAATGTCAATGCCAGGACTAAGGTCAAACCCTAAACGGATGCTTTGTTAGGGAAGGAGAGAGTGGGCCCTTCTATGGATTTTCAGAGCCTGTATACAATGTGTAAATAGGGAAGCTAATCATATGATGGAAAATCTTCTACGACTATGAACCAATTGAAGACAAGGAATTACTGATTGCCAAAGATGTTTCTAACTGGGCGAGCTTCATGAAACCAAAACTGACATCATGCTTCACTGATATGCATATTTAGGTACTTATCTTCAAAGTAGATGACCAGATTATGGAGCCAACAAGCCAAATCATTCTAGCACAGAACAATGTACAGAATTGGATGATCGAGTACTGACCGCTAACTATGAAAAAGATTACGGAAAGAAGTTCTACTGTCAAAGTCGCTCCTGAACATGAAGACCGGAATGCTTATGTCACCAAAGATAACTTGAGTTTGCTCACCTACTATGTTTTCCTAGGCTTTTTGATTGATAATGCAATGATTAATTTTGACTATTCCTTGGTTGTTGATATAGGTTACGATGAATTATTCAACATGATTCACAACTAATGGACCCAGAAGAGAACAATATTTAAAACAAATAATGAAGAAAATAGAAAACTGGGAATCTAGTCGTGTCAAGCCAATGGCATAAGAAACAATCAAAGTTAACTTAGGTATGCCCAAAATGTAAAAGAAGTCAAAGTAGGGGCTAGCCTAAAATGTGTGTGTGTGTGTGTGTGAGAGAGAGATAGATAGATACAGATGGATAGTCAGAGAAACATAGAGAGGAAATTAATGCGCTCCGTAGGGAATTTGTAGATGTATTTGCTTGGTCATACAGTGACATGCCCGGTATCGACCCATCAATTATGGAAAACCACCTACCTATCATGCCAGAAGCCAAATCTGTCAAGCAAAAGCTTCATAATTTGATGTTGGAATGGTTCCTTAAAGTTAAAGAGGAGGTTACAGAGTTGTTCCGCATTGGATTCATTCGAGTTATTGAAAACCCTACCTGGCTACCCAACATCATAGTAGTCCCCAAATCGACTGACCAAATCAAACTGTGTCTAGACTACTGAGACCTTAATCGAGCTTCCCCTAATGATGACTATCCTTTACACATAATAGATATGATCATAGATGACACAATAGAGCATGAGTTGGTGTCTTTGTAGATTGCTTTGCAGGGTATAACACGGTAAAGATGGCTCTTGAAGACCAGGAAAAAATAACTTTCACCACCCCCCGAGGCACCTTTTGTTATACAGTGATACAATTTGGTTTGAAGAATGCTGGGGCTACATACCAGTGACCTACTACTACCTTTTTTCTATGATAATCATAAGGAAGTAGAAGTGTAAGTAGATGATATAATCCTTAAGTCTAGAAAGTGAAAAGATCATTGCACAAACCTGAGGAAATATTTCAGATGGTTTAGTATAATGTAAGACTCAACCCCCAAAAATATGTGTTCGCTGTTACAGCCAGGATGTTGTTAGGATTATGGTAAGAAACAGGGAATAGAGGCTGATCCGACTAAAATCAAAGCCATAGTTGATATGCCCCACCCAAGAGCAAAAAATAAATTCAAGGATTTTTTTTGTTAAAATCTAGTACATTAGCCGGTTCATCTCCCAACTGACAATATTTTTTAGCCTGTGTTCATGTTGTTGAAGAAAGACTCAATCAAAGAGTGGAACCCTTTAAGCTAAGAACCTTTTATGCTAAGAAGCCTGTGTTCATGTTGTTGAAGAAAGATCAAGCAATGCCTTAGTAACCCCCCAGTCCTGAGCCATTTGATACCCAACAATCCTTTATTACTTTACCTAATTGTAACTGATACCGCAGTTGAAGCCATGTTAGCCCAACATTTAGAGAATTCTTTGATTGAAAGTGCCATTTATTATGTCAGTAGGAAATTGACCCAAGGAGAGGTGAACTATTAAGACCTAGAGAATATGTGTGTATCTCTAGTTTGGGTAACATGGAGATTAAGGTATCATGTTTTTGCTTATCCTATCAGATTGTTGGTCAGGATAGGTCCTATAAAACACTTGTTCAAGAAATCGATCCCATGCAACCGTACATCTAGTGTCTTCCGTTGCTTTTCGAATTTGATATCACCTATGTACCCCAAAAGTCAGTCAAAGGTAAGGTTGTGACCCACTTGTTAGCCAGTTGTCAGACAGAGGATAATAGCAGATGGGAGACAAAATTCTTGGACAAAGGAGTATGTGTCATTGAACCGGAGATAAGATGGCAGTTGTTTTTTGACGGAGCGACAAATAGTAAGGGATTTGGAGTAAAAATACTGTTAACGTCACCAGACAAAGCTAAGTCACCCATAGCTATCAAGCTAAATTTCACTCTACTAATAATACCGACAAATATGAAGCTTGTATCATCAGTTTAGAGATGACTCTAAGCTTAGGAGTAAGAGAGATAACAGTGTACATAGATTCAGCACTGATCATATACCAGATTTAATGGATGTGAAAAATCAGAGATAAAGGTCTATAGGCGTACCATGCCCATTTGGAGAAAGTTATAGATCAGTTAGTAGATGTGAAATTCCATTACCTACCTCGCTTAAGAACAATTTTGCCAATGCCTTAGCCACACTCACCTCGATGGTGGATATACCCGAAGGACAGGACATAGAGCCATTTTTGATATAAAAAAGGGATCGACCGGCCTATTGCTTTATGATAGCACCCATTGAAGTGGGCGGAGTAGCTGAAACATGGCACACTAATGTCTAATCTTATTCGGGATGGTAAATACACTAATGGAGCTTCCGCAAAGGACTGTTTATCTTTGAGAAGGTGGGCAGAAAAGTTCATCATGTGCAACAAACATTTATAAAAGAGACATTACAATGGATAATTCCTATTATATGTAACCGAGAGAGAAAGCAAATAGATTATAGATGATATACATGTAGGAGAATTCGGGCAACACATGAATAGTTGAATGTAAGCAAAGAAGATTCTTCGACAAGGATAATATTAGAGAACAATGGAATATGATTGCATAAGTATGTAAGGAGGTCTCACAAGTGTCAAGTGTATAAAACCTGCAGCATCTCCCCCTGTGAAAGTCATATAACATGACATCTCCTTAGCCCTTTTCAGCTTGGAGAATACATGTGATAGGAAAAATTGGTCCCAAAACTTCTAATGGGCACGAGTTTATCATGGTAGCCATAGACTATGTCATGAAGTGCGTGGAGGTCGCTTCGTACGCATGCTCAATGTCAGAAAATTGACCTCGTTCATCCAGACCAATATCATTTTCTGATACGGAGTGCCCCAAGAGCTGATCTCAAACAATTACATTTTGAAGAAAAAGTCACAAATTTAGTCGAGGAGTATGGTATCATCTGACAACACTCGTCACCATACTGTTCACAGACCAATGGGGCTATAAAAACTACCAACAAGAATATTAAGAACATGTTGAGTAAGATGATGGATTCCTGTAGGATTTGGCTAGATAAGCTTTCCCACATCCTCTGGGGCTATAGGACATTCGTGAGAACATCAATCAGAGCTACCCACATGTGCTAGTCAATGATATAGAGGCCGTTCTCTAGTAGAATTGGAAGTGAATTCTCTAAGGGTACTACAGGAAAGCCATCTAGTTGTGGAAGATTGGGTGAGACACATATTTGAAAAGTTAGCATTGGCAAGTAAGAAAAGGCTGAAAGCGTTAAACCACATTCAAGGTTATAAGAAGCGAGTCGCAAGGGCCTTTAACAAACGAGTGAAGGAAAAAATTTTTACAGAAGAAAAACATTGGACAAATCTGGAAACCGCGAGTAAAATTTGAACCCAACTAGTCAGGTCCCTCTATGATCAAGAAAATTATGACTGGGGGTGCAACGTTGTTAGTCGATCTAGATGGGATCTAGTTGTCACAATTAGTCAATCTAGACCAACTAAAGAAGTATTGTGCTTGAGTGAAATTTGTAATAGATCTACGAATGACCTGATCCTTAAGAACACTATCCAGCACACACATGCCAATCTAACACATAAATGGAGGTACGTAGGTAGCATGTAAAGTTACCTCGAGTATAATCAAATTTTAATAAAAGTCTTTTCTCCACTAGCTAAGATATCAAGTTCTAAAGAAAAATAAAAATGCCCACAATGACGACAACCTCGCGAAGGGCGGAATGCTAGAAAAAATTAAAAATGCCCGTTAGGTCAGCAACCTTGTAAAGTTAGGGTAAAAGAAAATTTCTAGGTCCTACCAGCAACCTAAGGATAATCTATAAGCACATTTAGTTCTTCTTTTTTGAAGTCGGACGATCCTCTTCATCCAAAAATATGATTTACTTGAACAACTCCATATCATTCTTGTAAGTCAACCTCTCAGATATTAGGACCACATCCTCCAAAACTTCTGCTTCAAAAGTCGGACCTCAATTTTCTTTTTAATCTCTATACCCTTACCATGCCTGCGATCAAACCGATATAAGCATCCATGACATTTTCACGACCCTGAGTAGCTTTGGTAGACAGTGGCCTTTTTTGTTTTTTCTTCTTAGCATAGCGAAGAAGGGTGTTTCTGTGGCTCATCAATATGTATAGATCATATCGAATTCCCATCTACATCAAACTTCTCTCTAAATAGTTGGAACCGATCCAAGACCACTTGATCCATGTGACCTAGACTTCTTCCTCAGCTTGAGGATGATGGAAGTTTTGAACTATACTTTGAGAAGATCCACCAGAATTAAGTGCCTCCGGCCTTAACCTTATAGCACCACGAGCTTCCTCTTTAGCTCGCTCTAAGGACTTTATCTTACAGGCACTCACGAAATCCAAGTTTAGCTTTGCCCTCAGTTGACTCTCTAAAGCCTAAACGTTTTCTCGTAGATGAGGGGAAAGCCAGTTGATGTACTCCTCATATAGCAACAGGGCAACCGGATCCATACAATCGACAAATGTGTCACTCATATAAAACGGTCAAAATATGGATTTTGATCAAGGAAGGGTTAAGGTCATTCACCAAAATGACAAAGTTATTGTAAAAATTCAAAACAACCTGTTTGTAACTGAACGATCTCAAAATTTAACAACCGAAGTAAAAGAATGAATAACGCAATCCTAAGCGGTAGACGCAGAAATATTCAGAAGTCTATAGAGTAGACCCATGGACTCCCTACCAGGGACAGTACCAACAGATATCCTCAGACTTCATGCACATAGAAAAAGCGATTCTAATCGTCTATGTCAAAACGTCCTTTAAAAAGCAAAGGCCAAGAATGTAAAGAGTAAAGGCAAGATATACCCTCAGTAGGAGTAGCTATCAGCCGCATATGATCTAAGAGCCAAATATAAAAAGGCAAGGGTATCCCCCAAAGGAAAGGCTTGGGTCTTCATGTACATCGATAATTCCATTTATGGTTTTTAGCCACCTGTATCAAAATCAAGGTTTTGCTTTTGGAAGACACCAGCCTCAGAATAGCAATACCAGGGGCCAACAACAGTGAGATATTTGGCTAGCAGACACAATACAAGAGCAGTTACCTGACCACACGCATATCGATGATCACAATTATTTGGTTTAGCAGAAAAGTGCTCTATTATGGAGAAACCTGAATACCTTCACCCCAGTTAAAAGACCTAGCATGCTCTTCTCTAACTTTTAGCAAAGCCATGGGGGCCTTAACATATCCATCTTGGATGACTGAGACAACAATGGATAGAGTAATAGGAATATCTACTAGAGCAGAGAACTCTCAATGAGTTGGGCAAAGTTGTCCAGGTCGAATCACAAGACATGTTCATCGGTGTCCCATAACTTGCATGTCGCATAGAGAATGTCTTCATGAACAACCACGTTCCATAGATGAGACCACAAATTGAATTGCTTATCAAGATGAATGAGTCTGATCTTGTTGAACAAATCGACAAAGGCTCCAAATTAGAGCTCAAAGAGTGTAGGGTTATCTACAGAATCCATTGGGAGTTTTTCTAAGAGAAAGAAAGTCAAATGTCCCTCTGAAGGAATGAATCCTGGATTTGTAATGAGAGAGCCTTAAGTCGTATAGGGATAAGATTCAGAAAAAAAAATCAGAGAATTTTTATGAGAAGAGACAGACGGTTTTCAACAAGCTGGCCAATTTTCCTTTTGAATTTGGATATTTTTGACAATCAATCTCTTTAATCAATCGTTTGTTTTTACCCAAAAAAAATATTTTCTTTCTAATCAACTTAAGATTATTACTGACTAACCGGCCGATTAGTCAGTACTTGTAAAATTTTGACAGGGTTTGCCTACTTTTAGGCCAAACCTTGTACCTTTTCAAGCAACTTGATTTGATCTCAGTCTTTTTCAATCCAGCTTTAGCCCAACCTCATTTCTTTTTGTGCAATGTGTGAGCATACATCTAAACTGAGCAAACTTTTAACTCAAAACAAGAAAAATATTATGCATTACATTAGAGTTTAAAATAGTCCCTAAGGGACTCTCAAGCCTAATCTAAATACTCCAAACATATTCATCAACCCCTCTGGGTCTTCTTCAGGCTTGCCTTGTCCTCGAAGCCGGTCCCCAGGGGTTCCTCCTCTTCTTCGTCATCCTCTTCATATTCATCCTCCTTGCCTTCGGGAGCGAGGGATGACTCTACCACCGCAGTCTTCTCAGATTAGGGCTTCTTATAGGTCTTACGGAAGACCGAGGCAAACTGAGAGGATTTGCGTATTCGCTTTGGTGGAGGGGTTGGGATTTTCCTTTTACTCCCTATAGTAACTTATTTTCCCTTCAATGATGCCGGCTCCGATTAGCTACCCTTCTTCAAGAAAGTCCAACTTGTTGCCTTTGTTTTTATCCTGCTTCCTTTCTGAGGTGCTGACACCTCTTCTGTACAATTCTGAGGGGCAACAGCAGAAGGGGTCATGGGCTCCACAAAGCTTTGTCGTCCACTCGACCCACATCCTGAAGGTGGCATCGAGAGATTGGAGGTAGGTGCCTCAATCGTTGAGACACCCCCAGCCTAAGTGACGTCACCGGAGCTGAGATGTCAATCCTGTTAACGTTACAATCTTAAATACAACACAAAGCAACTAAAACCTTAAGATCATAAAGAAATACCACAACACGCCCTCACAAAATTTTCCTTGATAGTACACATCGTATTGGAGCAAAAACTACATAACATAACACAACTTAATATGTACACCAAATTTTACATCATCATAGCAATATATACTTCCTCACAGAACCTTAGCATAGTTTCTCTTTACCTTTACCCGACGTCTCTCCTTATTCAAATCTAGTACCTGAAAACACATAAAATAAAGAATGAGCACAAATCACCCAGTAAGGATAATACAAGGAGTACAACGTACAACCCTTTTGAAATTATCGGAGAATCGATCATAAATTTCCAATGAAGGCAAAGGACTTAAGGATTCCAAGAACGAACATTTACAACCATCTTGCTCCATCACCTTTGTTCAGACTGAGCGGCTCAAGCCCAAACAGAACATCATCATTTCCACTTGGACAGACTCATGGACTATGCAAGTGCAATGCAAAAGAAAACATTAAAGCATAATCATCATGAGAATAACGAGATAATAAATTCAGCAACATCAAATAAAATCAATTGCCATACATGCTTGGCTCAACATGACATGACAGACTCTAGCGCGCTTCATCCTCTTTTTGTCAGTCACTCTCTTTTTTACTGACCGCCAATTACTTCACTTCACTGGCCCTCCACTTAATGATGCCCCTTCATACCGGGTGTTCATCTCAGTCTTGTCCAGATTAGGGAATGGTTTTCATCAAGGAGCGGACTTAGAGAGTGTTTTCGATCATAAGTCCTCAACAACGCTTTCAGGCTCATTATCGGGCAGACTAAGAGAATTCATTCTACATTAAATCCTCAACAGCACGAGTCAACAAGAAGTACCGATTCACAAGATCAACCGATATCCCAACATATATATAGGAGTTCAACACAAGCATCATCAACATGGTATGCCAAGTAAAACAATGGATACTATAACGGAACCGCACTATCCTTACCTGTTTGGCTTTATAGTCGATGAACTCCTCGCTTTCAAATTTTCACAGCAACAGAATCACCTTTCAAATAAAATCTTTCTTGTTAGACAACCCTAAAATACAAACACACACCTACCTTACCTCCCCCCTCCTTACCGCTTATTTATTTCCAACTTACTACGACTATTCCGTTAACCGGATTTGCCCTAACCCATGAGGTGCATCAACCGCACTATCGTCCTTCTTGTACCTATCTGAACTCAATTTCTGATTCCTTATACTTCTTGCTGCTTAATCATGAGTTTCCACAAGATTTATCATCGGGTGTGAAAAATTACCAAAACACCCCTGCCCATAGGTAAAATTACCTAAACACTTCCTGTCAACTTCTACACCAATAAACACTCCCAGTTGGCTCAAATACCTTTTTAAAACAATGTAAACTAAATTTTGTACTAAAAAGTCAATTGATAAAATTTTTGCTCAGAAACCCCACTCGGATAACCAAACCAAGCGTTAGGGAACCAATTTTTTCAAAAATACTAATTAGCCTCCAAATGTAATGAAATTTTATACGCTGAAGTGCCTCAGCTTCATGAAGTTTGAATAAAAATTTTAGATTAAAATACATTAATTTGTTATTTATAAAAATTCAAAACCTTATTTTAAGGATAAATGTACTTAACATTATTACAAAACTCAGAAAAATCCCAGACTTTTACAGTATGTAGATCTTTAAAAAAGAATAGGAGTTTTTCTTTTGTGTTTGGCCAATTCCAGCCTACAATTATGTTTCAAAAATGAAGTTTGAAATCAATTAGAGACTAAGATTTTTAGCGACATTTACAGTCACTATTCATCATTTTGGATAAAATTTACACTTTTTCATCTCTTTCCACACTCCAAGTTTGCCCAGAAATATTTTCTCTTCTTCACTTATACATGCATTTTATGCTAACTCATCTCATTACATATTTAATTCCACTTCAAATTCCCTTTAAACTACTTTGATCTAACTTGGTTTCCACCTATCTCACTCCATAACTTTATTTAACATGGAATCATATCATAACATAATCAATTCAGCCCTAGTTTTCATCAAGAACACATATCAAAACACCAAGAACTCACACACAAAGCTAACTTTTGCCTCACTTTGAAGGCCCGTAACTTATTCGCTTCTCGACGAAATACCTTCTGTTTATTGCAATCTCTTCCTTTCTTTCCCTTCAATAACTTCTCTTTTTGGCCTTTTACGAAATTCTTTTTGATATTTTCTCCAATTTCCCCTTAATCAACTACTTCGCACAACTTCGCGCACTGCAGGCTGATTTTTTTATCTTAACTTTGGCAGTCCATAACTTCTTCAATTTGTCTCCAAATTGATCTCTGTTTCTTGGATTTTCTTCCTCTCTCTTTTCTCTACGACTTTTCGTTAAAGGTATCCTGCGATTCCTTCTGAATTTCTCGTGATTCTCCCTCAAATAGCTATCCAGGGTAAGCATTCCCTCATGCCACGTCACCCTCCACTTATCTCTACATGCACACACTCCACCTCTTGGAAATGAGAGGTGTCATTCCCAAGGTAGCCACAAAATCAGACCAGTTTTTTTTTAAAAAAAACAACAACAAGGATATTACAGTCTTCTCGACCGACGTTTTAAAAAACAACAATAAGGATATTACAGTCGTCTCGACCGACGGCCCCTAACCTTTAGTATGTCCCGGTAAGTGGACACCATGTCTTTGAGACTACGGATCATCCTATACGCGTCCTTTAGCACTAATCGTGGGACCTACAATAAAAGATGCATAGAAATTAAAAACAAAAGTGCAAAATAGAAGTCCTATCTCAGTTAAAGTCTAGTGTTTACCATCTGGACTTTCACAAGCTGCTTGACCTTGAAGACCTCAGAATCCTTCTTTGGCCAAAGGATTGGCTTCTTCTCCTCTGTCTTGCCCTTCCATAAGATAGATACCATCCAGGGAAGGAGCTAGATATCGTCAGCATACTTTGCCTCTTTCCCTTTCACTCTCAGGCAATCCTAGCTAGTTGTGTCCTCTTCAGCCACTTCGTAGTCTGCGAGGGAGACAAGTCCTCTCTCATGAATGCCTTGTACGTACAAAGGTCATTTAACCACCTCAGAACGGATACACTAATCCCCTTAACCAAACTCTGCCTTAATCCTTGGTCTAGGGTCCCCGTCTAGTACATCTATAGGGGAGGGACAACAGGAATTTGGTCCTCGATGTCCATGTGACGCTAGGAGAGCACACTCTCGCCGAGATAAAACTCTTCCAGCAAAGGTCCCACAAGTAACACCTGACATCGAGTGAGAGCTAACTACTTGGGACAGTCCTCGGTTGTCTCTTATTTGGACAGAGACACCTAAAACAAAATAGAAAAATTATGGGTAGTGAACATGCACTAAAGAAAATTCAAAATCGAATTAATAACTTACCAGGTGCTGGTCAGCCTGTTGATACTTTCCCGGTATGCCGCCTTAGTGGCATCCACTTGCTTATCCCAGAAATTCCACCTATGCATAGCCGGCTCAATCTACCCAGTGTTCCCTTAACCAGTCAAGGAGTACGTGATCTTAGGACATTCTTGAGTCCACTTATTTGCCTTGAACCTTATCCAGATTTTCCTTTGTCTGTAATCTTTCTAAATTTTCTTCCGCTATCTGTGCCTTTGTCTTGTCCTCTACTCTGCTTCTTTCCTTGTTCTCTTCTTTCTTCCGATGCCTCCCGACTTTCTACCTCCACCAACAATGCCTTCTCTACTGACTCAGCAAATGTTTGATGTTGAAAACTTTTTAGGGTTGTCTCAAACCCTCTTCAAAGCATTTGGCCTTGTGATTCTCCGTATTTACCTGGTAAGGAACAAAGCATTCCAATTCATCAAATTCCTGAATGTACTCCTCCAAAGTTGTCCTTTTGTTTTAATTCAAGAAAATATGTTTCCAACCTATTTTGTATAGTCAAAGGAAAATACTTTTCCTCAAATAGCCTCTTAAATCGGCTCCACTTGATGTAAGCCCGGTTTGCTTTCCTCTTTTCTTCTACTTGCTTCTGCACTTCCTACCAATAAATTGCCGTCCCTCGTAACATATGCGTAGCAAATGCAACCTTCTGATGTTTTCCACAACCTGTTATTTCAAATGCTTTTTCCATTTCCTTTAGCCAAGTAAACGCCTTTATTGGATCACTTCCTCCATGGAATTCACTAGGTCGAGCATTCTGAAAATCTCGAAACTTATATTCCTGCCTTTTCACTACTGGATTTGTTGCATTAGCAGCAACTGGTTGTGCTGCAGGTGTTGCTATAACTTCCTGCAGAAGTCCCACCAGTTTCCATCTTAGGTCTTCTCTATTAATTTCTGCCCTATTATCATTGTTGTTCCCCACGCTGGCGCCTTCAGTGTGAGCCAAAGACGCTTAAGTCTGGGGTACCTCTTGCGGAGGATCTCTCTCTTGTTCTCTTGGTATTGGGATTTCTCGATTTTGTAGGTTATGTGCCATTCTGAAAATAGTATAACAAGTGTTACATTCACATATAACAAACGCAACTTCATAAAATAATGACATTAGTACAACATAAGTCTCATGCTACGATTATCATACAACGATAGATTGTACGCCTAGACATACAACATTTGAAGCAAACCCATATCGCTCTTTAAACAGCCGCACACTCCAGTAGTCTTCATCTAGTAACATCTTCCGCTCATTGCCAGACAAAGCTTTGCCCGGAGGGCATTCACGAACTACTTCCTGCATCTTTTGAACAACCCGCATGCCAGTATTCACTGTATCCTCAACCGACCTATCTGCCTTCTTCTTTTCCTCGAGACACTCTATCTGCATTCTCTTTATCTCACTATCTGCTTTAACTTTTAGGGATTCTAACTGATTAAATAGTTCATCCCTCTCGCCAGAGACCTTAAAATATTTTCGTTTCCAAAAGTTCAAGAACTTCCTCCTAGGCCGCTCACTCGGTCCTTCTTCTTTCACTTCTACATCGGCTCGATAAGGTTGATCATCCTTTATTTCCTCTATCTCGGGGCCCTGTAAGTTCATGACCACGGGCTCCTCATCTGAATCCACTAAGTCCTCCTCAATTTATTTGGGGTCTTCCTTACTGTCCACATCGGAATTCAACACATCCATCACGTCATCTTCAATCCACCCTTGCATATTCATTGGTGCACCTGCCATTTCCTGCAGCAACGACAGAAATTCTTATAAATCAGTTATGCCATAATTGGTCTGACTTACACACCTCGGTCACCCCGTTCCATTCTTTTTTTTTAATCTTGTATCAAGACTTACATGTCATTGTAAGCACCTCAACAGTCTACAAAATCGTAATACCTAAGCTCTGATACCACCTGTGACACCCCCAACCCAAGTGATGTCACCAGAGCTGAGATGGCAATCCTGTCAACGTTACAACCTTAAATACAACACAGAGAAACTATAACCTTAAGTTCATAAAGAAACATCACAACACGTCCTTACAAAAATTTTCCTTGATAGTACACATCGTATTGTTGCGAAAACTGCATAACATAACACAACTTAATATGTACACCAAATTTTACATCACCGTGGCGATATACACTTCCTCACAGGACCTCAGCATAATTTTTCTTTATCTTTTCCCCAGGTCTGTCCTTGTTCAAACTTAGTACCTGAAAACACATAAGATAAGGAATGAGCGCAAATTGCCCAGTAAGGATAATATGAGGAGTATACCGTACAATCTTTTCAAAATTATCAAAAAATCGATCATAAATTTCCAATGAAGGCAAAGGACTTACGGATGCCAAGAATGAACATTTATAACCATCTTGCTCCATCACCTTTGTTCAGACTGAGCGGCTCAAGCCCAAACAGAACATCATCATTTCCACTTGGACAGACTCGTGTACTATGCAAAAGAAAACATTAAAGGATAATCATCATGAGAACAACGAGATAATAAATTCAGTAACATCAAATAAAATCAATTGCCATACAGCTTGACTCGACACGACATGATAGACTCTAGCGCGCTTCTCTTCTTTTTGTCAGTTACTCTCTTTTTTATTGACCGCCAATTACTTCACTTCACTGGCCCTCCACTTAATGATGCCCCTTCATACCGGGTGTTCATCTCAGTCTTGTCTAGATTAGGGAACATTTTTTTATCAAGGAGCGGACTTAGAGAGTGTTTTCGATCATAAGTCCTTAACAACGCTTTCAGGCTTATTATCGGACAGACTAAGGGAATTCATTCTACCTTAAATCCTCAACAGCACGAGTCAATAATAAGTACCGATTCACAAGATCAATCGATATTCCAACATAAATATAGGAGTTCAACACAAGCATCATCAACATCACCTATCTCACTCCGTAACTTCATTTAACATGGAACCATATCATAACATAATCAATTCAGCCCAAATTTTCATCAAGAACACATATCAAAACACCAAGAACTCACACACAAAGCTAATTTTTGTCTCACTTTGAAGGCCCGTAACTTATTCGTTTCTCGATGAAATACCTTATGTTTATTGCAATCTCTTCCCTTCTTTCCCTTCTATAACTTCTCTTTTTTGGCCTTTTACGAAATTCTTTCTGAATTTTTCTCAAATTTCCCCTTAATCAGCTACTTTGCACAACTTCGCGCACTGCAGGCTCTTTTTTTCTTAACTTTGGCAGTCCATAACTTCTTCAATTTGTCTCCAAATTGATCTCTGTTTCTTGGATTTTCTTCCTCTCTCTTTTCTCTACGACTTTTCGTTAAAGGTATCCCTCGATTCCTTCTGAATTTCTCGTGATTCTCCCTCAAATAGCTATCTAGGGTAAGCATTCCCTCATGCCACGTCACCCTCCACTTATCTCTACATGCACACACTCCACCTCTTGGAAATTAGAGGTATCAATCCCAAGGCAGCCACAAAATCAGACCAGTTTTTTTTAAAAAAACAACAACAAGGATATTACAGTCGTCTCGACCGACGGCCCCTAACCTTTAGTATGTCCTGGTTAGTGGACACCATGTCTTTGAGACTGTGGATCATCCTATACGCGTCCTTTAGCACTAATCGTGGGACCTATAATAAAAGATGCATATAATTAAAAACAAAAGTGAAAAATAGAAGTCCAATCTCAGTTAAAGTCTAGTGTTTACCATCTGGACTTTCACAAGCTGCTTGACCTTGGAGACCTCAGAATCCTTCTTTGGCCGAAGGATTGGATTCTTCTCCTCAGTCTTGCCCTTCCGTAAGATAGATACAATCCAGGGAAGGAGCTGGATATCATCAGCATACTTTGTCTCTTTCTTCCTCTTTCCCTTTCAGTCTCAGGCAATCCTAGCTAGTTATGTCCTCTTCAGCCACTTTGTAGTCTACGAGGGAGACAAGTCCTCTCTCATGAATGCCTTGTAGGTACGAAGGCCATTCAGCCACCTCAGGACGGATACACTAATCCCCTTAACCAAACTCTACCCTAATCCTTAGTCTAGGGTCCCCGTCTGGTACATCTATAGGGGAGGGACAACAGGAATTCGATCCTCGACATCCATGTGACGCTGGGAGAGCACACTCTCACCGAGATAAAACTCTTCTAGCAAGGGTCCCACCAGTAACAACTGGCATCGAGTGAGAGCTAACTACTTGGGACATTCCTCGACTGTCTCTTATTTGGACATAGACGCCTAAAACAAAATAGACAAACTAGGAGTAGTAAACATGCACTAAAGAAAATTCAAAATTGAATTAATAACTTACGAGGTGCTGGTCAGCCTGTTGATACTTTCCCAGTATGCCGCCTTGGTGGCATCCACTTGCTCATCCCAGAAATTCCACCTATACATAGCCGGCTCAATCTACCCAACATTCCCCTTAACAAGTCAAGGAGTACATGATCCTAAGACCTTGAAGGCCTAAACTTGTGAATTGAAGCGACATGTGAGCAACATGTCTAAAAGCATGCATAAGAATAATTATGAAAAGAACCGAAAGGGCACATATATACCTCTCAGATGTCGCAATATCCCACAAAGCTCATAGATTGCTCCAGGACATAGTGCCGATAGAATTATAAAGATAAGCCAAAGCGGGAGTACCCCATTCGTACTCCCAATCTCTCCTACCTCCAGGGACCGTAGGCACCACAGCTGCATGGAGTCATCCTTGTTGCTGAACAGGGTCTCCCCAAATATATAAAGTAGGAATTCCCAAACATACTGATCAATCGTGGGGCCATCGGTCCTTTCCAAATCCATCGCCTCAAATGTGCACGTAGGGTACACAACAAGATGGAACCCTTTTTTTACAAGATGGTTCACATCCAAGTAACTAGACCACGAGGTCTTAGTCCTTGTCGAGATCATAGGCCTAAGGAATAGGCTTCGCTTGCCCGCGAATATTGATGATATTCATAAAATCGTATAGGGAAAACGTTGTTTCCGCGAATGGTAAGTGAAAAGTGTTGGTGGAATTCCAACAATGCTGGCCAAGCATAAAAGATATTTTTTACTACAAGTCTGAAAGTGCAACCTGTCTAGAAAAAGGTCAACAAGCGGTACCAACTATCCTAGCACCCATGGATTGGGGTGTTTTGACCCACTATTCCCTAACCAAATTCGTGAAGCCCTTACATCGCATGTTCAAAGGGACAACAAAATCAAGAAAAAAGGAGAAAATATGAAAGAATCGTCCTGCTCGCCCCATTTTGCATGGGGATGGCTTATGTGTGAAAAACATAGAATTAGTGCATCTAATTGGAGAAGAATCTTTCAAAGACATACCTCATCTGTAAAAAAGTGTTTGCTCAAATGGACTCCTTATCCGGAATAAAAAACGAGTGATCGTCAGTCCGATTTGTAGGACAAAAAATGGGAAATTCGGCCAATTTGTGGCCTCCTTCGTGTCCCCTCCTCATTCATATAAACTCTATTCTTCACAGAAAATTGGAAGAAGGTGAGGGAGGATTGAAGGGTTTTATAGGCTAGACTTGTAACGGGGGTATGATTACATGATTGGGAGTCGTTGGGAGAGAATGTGAATGGATTGCGTTTAAAGTGTTGAATACATGCTAAATATCGTACGCAAATCTGAAAGGATTAACCGGCCGGTTTTTCTTCTAAATTGGTCCAAAACGGCTGACTAACCAGCTGGTTTTTGACTTTTCAGATTTTAAAAATTTAGAACCTGCTGATAAATAGACCGGTTTTTGAATCCTTAAAAAAAGAAATTCTCTTTTACATCCTTGTGCAAAGTGCATACCCGTGTGTTTGCGCAACTGTTTAGTTTCCTAAAATATGTGTGTTTTGCACGTCTGTTCATTTCGCATGAAACATAGCTTTTTTTGCCTAGGGCATTTCTTACCTGACATTTGTGTGCTTGCATGTGCATGTTTGTTATCCTTGTCCTTGGATTGTTTGAAAATCCCAATACTCAAATATGTTTCTCAGTCACTGATTTTTGTACGGTGTAAGCCTAGTGCAAAATCCCACCTCTGTTGCTAGAAGCAACATCTTCTTCATATCAATTATAATGGTATGTTCGGCAATCAACAACCAGCTGTCTTTATGATATTGTTGGCTCCGGCTTTGAGTAATATTTCCAAAATTCTCTTCTATCTAAGGGACTAACCGCTTTGACGGATTGTTGGCTCTGGCCCTTACATATAGGTCAAGTTTTGACTAAGCGACCAACCGCTTTGATGCGTTTTTGGCTTCGGCTCTTAGTCAAGCTTTACTTTGTCTATCAACCATTTAAATAGCTTTGGCGGCTCCAGAAATAGCCAAAGTTATTTTTGTATTGCTTGACGACCCTTTCAAATTGATTTGGGGCTCCAGCAATAGGCAAGATTACTTTTGTATGTCTAGACGACCATTTCAAATCGATTTGAGATCTATGGCATCTAGATATTTGACCATTTGAATGCCCTAATTGAATCGAACCCTAAATTGAATGCCCTAATCCAACTGAAACCTAAATTGAACCCTAAATTGAATGTCCCAAATCAACCGAACCCTAAATTGATTCAATAGAACCCCCTAATTGAACCCTAAATTGATGTAATTGAACCCTAATTAAACCCTAAATTGAATGCCCGTGACCGAACCGAACCCTAAATTAAACTAATTGAACCCTAAATTGAATGCCCTAATATAATCGAACCCTAAATTGAAATAATTCAAGCGCATCAAATATGTGCATTTTGAACAATTTTTTCCTATTTGAACATTGATAATTTGTTTGATAATTTTAGGTTGTTAATTGTGTATTTGAGAATTGTAATTATTGATCTGTGATTTTAGGTTGTTAATTGATGATTTTAGGTTATTAGCTGTGCATTTGAAGTAATTGCGATTATTAATTGATGATTTTAGGTTGTTAATTGATGATTTTAAATTGTTAATTGTGCATTGAGCATTTGAGATATTGAGATTATTGACGGAGGATGGGACCCAATTGGATTGAATGTGTGATTTTTGTTAATTTTTATTGCATTGGGCGGCATTTGAGAATTGAGATTGTTGACGGAGGATGGGACCCAATTGGATTGAGATACCTGTTAGTTAGTGCAGACACGGACACCACGTCTGATCGACGGTGTCCGACATTTAAAAAATAAATATTTTAATAAATCAATTAACCCTAATTAATTAGCTCTAACGAGCCTAATTAGTTTTAATTAACCCTAAGAACCTAATGAAAATCAAAGTAATTGTAATTATCCCAAATTAGCAAAAATGAACCCAATTACGCGCATATTGATTATAGTTAGCCTAATTAGTCGTAATTTGCACTAACATAACCCAATTAAGCCTAATTAGCGCTAATTAGGACTAATCAACACTACTCGGCACAATTAAACCCTAATTAGGACTAAATAACCGTAATTAGTCCTAATCAACCCTAATTAGCTATAATTATCCGAAACTAGCCCTCATTAACATTAATTAGCCCTAACATAAGCCAATTAAGCCTAAGTAGCCCTAATTATGACTAATCAGCACTACTCGACACAATTAAACCCTAATTACGACTAAATAACCCTAATTAGTCATAATCAACCCTAATTAGCTATAATTAGGCCAAACTAGCCCTCATTAACATGAATTAGCCCTAACATAACCCAATTAAGCCTAATTAGGACTAATCAGCACTACTCGGCACAATTAAACCCTAATTAGGACTAAATAACCCTAATTAGTCCTAATCAACCCTAATTAGCTATAATGAGGCCAAACTAGCCCTCATTAACATTAATTAGCCCTAACATAACCCAATTAAGCCTAATTCGGACTAATCAGCACTACTCGGCACAATTAAACCCTAATTAGGACTGAATAACCCTAATTAGTCATAATCAACCCTAATTAGCTATAATTAATACTCGTAATTAACCCTAATAACACAGTTAGCCCTAATTAGCCCTTGTCCTTCCCATAATTACTCCATATTGCCCAGAGAAGGTTCAATTACTCGTTGTTTACAAACCCTGCCTTCTTTATATTAGTTGTTGTTTTGAGAAGTCCATTGGCAACGAGATGGTTCAACTCGTTGCCAACGAATTCTATTTAATGTGGAATTGGTAACATATGTAACGATTTTTCTGCAGTTTTGATATTTTGAAAAGATTCTTGCATATGTTATCAATTTCTGAACGCATGCATGCATAGAAACCCTTAGTTCCCGTTCAAAGGTACTCATTACAAAGTAATGCTTTGTAATGAGCCTTTGGATGTCCAGTTTGGACAATTTGGAAAAGCTAATTGTTTATAAAACAGTATTTTGACTCATGCTTTGTGTTCTATGTCGTGGATATTTGGTACACGTTCTCGTGTGTTTCTCCGGGTGCATATAGATCTGGTTTTCTAACATCCGTCAAACCTTCTTGAGCAAGGTTAGATGAATGTTAGAACACCTAATCGATGTCGTGTACTTGGAGAAATGCGGGGAGGTGCTGCCGAATTTTTCACAGACATGGGACTAAGCATGAGTTAAAAACTGTTTTATAAACATGTGCTTTTCTGAATGGGATAGGACCACTACATGTTGAAGAGTGGAGGGGAAATATGTAGACATGTTGTAACATTCATGCATTCATATTTACATCGGCAATGCCTAATCACTGGTCATAATTGAAGGTGGTATACAGTACGATAATTCAGTCGTCATGTCAGTCGATCGAAGTTGGATGAAAAGGAAGAATGCTGAAGATTTTGAGTGTCGCGTTGACGAATTTCTCGACTTCGCTTATGCGCATCCTGCACATGTTGACCTTGATAAGATAAGGTGTCCGTGCGGTAGATGTGAGTTGTTGCACTGGAGAAAAAGAATTGAAGTAAAATGGCATCTTCGTCGGTACGGTTTTATGGGTGGATACACAAGGTGGACGCAGCACGGGGAAACGATAGTATTGTCGTCCAACCCGACTAGTCAAACTGAAGTTAGGGAGGAGGCACGATATGATTACCGAGATATGATTATGGATGCTGGGCATGCTAATGTTGACTGGGGTGACGACAGTCCACAACCGCCGAACGAGGGGGCTCATCAGTTTTATGAGTTGTTGAGAGCTGCGGAAGAGCCGCTGTGGGATGGAGCTCCGAAACACACACGGCTGTCTGCGGTTAGTAGGTTATTACAGTTGAAATCAGACCACGGGCTGAGTGAGAAAGGTTTTAACGAGTTTGTTACCTTAATCAAAGAAATACTGCCCGAAAGTGAAAAGCTACCGCCGTCGTACTATGACGCGAAGAAGATGATGAGGAAACTTGGGTTGAGCTATGACCGGATAGATGCGTGCAATAACGATTGTGTGTTATTTTGGAAAGAGAATAAGGATTTGTCACGGTGTCCAGTATGTGATCATTCGAGGTACAAACCGGACAAAGGGAAGAAGAAAAACATTGCATGAAAGATATTGCGATATTTCCCGATCACACCACGGCTTCAGAGAATGTACTACTCCTCCAATACGGCTGAACATATGAGGGCTCACCGTGAGACTCGCAGCAACGATGCCGATGTGCTGACACACCCAGCTGATGGAGAGGCGTGGAAGGAGTTTGACCGCAGGCATCCAGTCTTTGCTCAGGAAGTTTGGAATGTTAGACTTGGTCTGGCAACCGATGGGTTCAACCCTTTCGGTCAGTCTACCACGCCTTACTCCTGTTGGCCTGTTATTATTGTCCCTTACAACCTTCCACCAGGCATGTGCATGAAGAAGCCGTATATGTTCTTGTCGTTGCTTATTCCGGGGCCGAAGAGCCCCGGTAAGGACATAGATGTGTATTTAAGGCCGTTGATTGATGAGTTAAAACAGTTATGGAATCATGGAGTCGAAACATATGATGCATCCCTTAAACAAAATTTTCAGATAAGGGCTGCTTTGATGTGGACTATACATGATTTTCCCGCATTGGGAATGACGTGTGGCTGGAGCACACATGGGAAGCTAGCATGCCCTGCTTGTATGGGCGTGAACCCCGGTCATACGTTAAAGCACGGCGGAAAGGCCTCGTGGTTCGGATGTCACCGTAAGCTTTTGCCACCGGGCCATCAGTTTCGTAGGCAGAAGGATAAATTTGACGGGACAATCGAGCGTGAGGTTGTCACACTGGACTACCCATCTGGTGAAGAAGTACTCTCACACCTGGAGGCACTTGATACTGACATACCACACGGTAAGGGTGTGCCGGATCAGAAGATTGCAGGGTTCGGGAAAGAGCACAACTGGAGAAAATTTTGTATCTTCTGGGAGTTAGCCTACTGGAGGACGCTCGTTATCCGAAACAACATGGATGTGATGCATATTGAGAAGAACATTTTTGATAATGTGTTCAACACAGTGATGAATGTCAAGGGAAAATCGAAAGATCACCTTAAAGCGAGAAGGGATCTACAACAGTTGGGTGTACGCCGTGAATTGCATCCTCGGACAGTCAGTGGGAGGACCATACTTTCGAAAGCACCTTACTGTCTAGACAAGAAACAAGTGGAGAAGGTCTGTCAGTGGGTTAAGAATTTGAAGCTTCCGGATGGGTTTGCGTCCAACATATCTCGTTGTTGCAATGTATCGGAATGCAAGTTCCAAGGGATGAAGAGTCATGACTGCCACGTATTCATGGAGAGATTCATTCCTATTGCCTTCCGGGGACTGTTGCCACGGGTTGTTTGCGAGACTTTGACTGAATTATCTCATTTCTTTCGAGATATATGCTTTTCTACGATCCGGGTGAGTAACATGGAAGTGCTTGAGAAGAACATTGTGGTGACGATTTGCAAGCTGGAGAAAATCTTCCCACCTTCGTTCTTTGATTCAATGGAGCATCTGCCTGTTCACTTGGCATATGAAGCTAAGATGGGTGGACCCGTGCAATATCGGTGGATGTATCCCTTCGAGAGGTAATCCTTAAATTGTTACAGTTGTTCGTTTACACTTAATGCGACATCTGTTATCATTGATATTCCACCTAACTCGATTCGCTAAACTTCTAGGTTCATGTTCCATTTAAAGAAAAAAGTCCGTAATAAGGCTCGGGTTGAGGGCTCAATTGCGGAGGCTTACGTAATGGAAGAACTTGTAAACTTTTGTAGTCAATATTTCGGGCCTGATGTTGGTACAAGGTTAAATCAACTAGGCCGAAATGACCCCGGAGCAAGCACAAATTTGGAAGGGCAATTGTCAATATTCAAGCAGCCAGGGAGTCCGTTCGGCCGAACGTATACTCGATGGCTAACAGATGAAGAGTACAGTGCTGCAACAATATATGCCCTTCTAAATTGCGATGAAGTTTCGGCATTCGTTGAGTAAGTTAAAGTCTTAATTCACTTACATTGCTGTACATAATTGAAAGTGTGTGTTAAGTAGTCAACTATATTGGTTTGCAGTGAGTTCGATGCGGAATCTTTAATCACTGATCCTGCTGGACTTGAATCTCATCGAAAATCACAATTTGTACAGTGGTTCAAAATCTCTGTAAGATTGTTTAACGAAATTATATTATGTGTTATATACAGTTCTGTGGCCAATTAGTATACTGATTTATCCTTAATTTTTACCGTCATCTACAATAGGTTCAGTCAATGGATAGACCAGTGGCCTCCTGCTTGAAATTACTAGCCGAAGGCCCTAACAAACAAACATCCTGTTATGGAGGCTATATCATCAACGGGTTTAGGTTTAACGTAAAAGATGATGACCGAACAAAACAAACCCAAAACAGTGGAGTCTTGGTCAACGGCGACTGTTATGCCGAGAATTGCATGGATTTTTACGGAGAGCTAGATGAGATTGTTGAGCTAACATATTTGGGTTCCCAAAACCGCCTGGTAATGTTCAAGTGTACGTGGTTCGATGTCACATGCAGTAGAGGAATCCGTGTTAGCTCTCAAGGGATTGTAGATGTCAATGTCAAGTCAAGACTTGCATCAGACGAGCCCTTTGTGTTTGCTAGTCAAGCTGTACAAGTCTTTTACGCGGAGGACGTCGCCAATCCCAAATCTCATTGGTATACAACTATCAAGTCCAAGAAATTGCCCGTGACATATGACAGTGAGCTAGACTCCTTTCAAGCCGACCAACCACGTGTCTTGTTCCCTGTTGAGGTCAACAACGAGGAGGACGATCTTCCTCTTCCAACAACACTTCTTGTAGGAGAAGAAGTCGTAGATGATGACGCGGAAGACGTGGAAAGTGTTGGAGATGATGTGACCGAGTCTACTGATGAAGAGGATGAATTAGAAGATGAAGAGGACGACGAGTCCCACGAAGAAGAGGACGACGGGGAAAGTGATGAAGATGATTCGCAAACTGAAAATGATTGACTTGTAATGTTGTAACATCACGGGAAAAATGTAGTAACATTTTAGAACTTGGTGTTTATTGATGTGTTTTTGCACATCCGTTCATATATATATATATAGCTATTATGCCGATGATGATTTTTGCCAAATTATTGTTTTTAACGTGTTAATGTCTTTGTAATTTATCTATATGAAGTCAGATATGGATAGGATACGGGCTATTCGTGGCCGGGCTGGACGCCGAGCTGCTTCCTCCCCGGTGGGTCCCACCTCGTCATTGCCTACTGATGACGAGGCACAGAGTGATCGCGGACAGCAGATGGGGCCCCAGCCCCAGCCCCAGCCGTCAGCCGTCGCCCCAGCCCGACGCAGATTCATCCCACACGCGCGTGCATTCTCCATCTTCCGTGGGTTCTACCTCAGGTATAGTTGATAACGGTGTTTCGTACATTTTCGCTAGCCTTATATTTGAACTGTATTAATGTCTGTGTTTTGTAGGATCTCGACGAGGCCGTGGTCCGACACGCGGGGTACGCATCGACCCCCAGCGTAAACAGAGAGTTACGCTCACGCAGGAGGGCCTGTAAGTACTAAAAATATCACCTCATGCCTTATATTTAAAATTTTGGGGTGTTAATTTATATTTGAACTGTATTAATTTATTTATTTACTTCTTTGGCAGGATCCTGGAGAATCAGGCGAGGACGAAGATCGGCGTTCTTGTGAAGGGCCGATTCTTCGAGCCACGCCTGTACTGGAAGGACTGGGATGCCGCTGCGAGGGAGGCCCTATGGGAGGAGTGGCTGGTACGGTGAAGTATTTTTTTCAGCGTTAGTAAATGTTTAATTACAGTTTGTTTTATGTTGTTAATTTGTGTTATTGAATGCCTTACAGGAGGGGTTCACGTTTGACACGCCTCAGCAGCAGGTACTGGGGCAGCAGGCTTTCTTTGCCTACATCGGCAAGAATTACCGCCGATGGCTCCACGATGCACGGGACCGGGCGAAGAAGGCGCTGCCCGCGGGTGCCCCGATGACGGACATGACGAGATATCCCCCACATTGGATATCTCACCGTGTATGGGGGGAGATGATAGATCGGTGGGCTGCGGATCCAGGTTGGGACGCCAAGAGTAAGAGCGGGGCTGAGAACAGACAGAACAGAGATCCGACGCACACGGGGGGGTCGGTGCCACACGACATCGTCCGACACATGAACGCGGTCGAGCACCCGGATCTGGAGGAGGATGAGGTCATAGCTCTGACGTATAATCAGACGCACGTGCGGAAGAAGGACAAGGACGAGACGCACCGGGCGGGCGACTATATTTCAGATATTGCCCGGCGGATCGATGTGAGTCAATTTATTTAAGTTGTTAATGTTTTTTCTTTCTATCCTCAATGTCTGTTTCGTTAATTAATGCCCTAACATATCGTTAAACCACTATTTTTGCAGGCCTCGTATGAACAGCTAAGGGGGTCCGAGCAGCAGTCCGGACAGCCATCAGCGTCCACTAGTACGGCTGCGAGTACTGGGGGGTTGAAGCGATGGCTGGATACGCCGGAGGTCGTGAATCGGCCGAAAGGCCGCATACGCGGCCTGCCTAGCACGACTGCTCGTGCCGTGATAGGAGCGTCCTCACCCCCTGCTGCCCCTCCACAGACACCGGCTCCTCGGCCTCAGTTGGACGACGAGGAGATCCAGCGCATTGCTACAGTGGTGGTGAGGATGATCAGGGAGCAGGGCACTGCTGGACAGGCCGAGCCGGCCCCGGATCAGCAGGATCCAGATCCGGGACTCGGCAACCCCTGATGAGCCCCTTCCCGTGCCCGTTCCTAGCTTCCCCCCCCCCGTGCCCGCGCCCGGCTTGTACTCTTCTCCCCTCTCCTAACCGGCTGTATCCGGTTCCCGGCTTGTACATATATGAGTTTTATAATAAATATTTTTTTATAATTGATTATATATATTTCTTTCTGTATTGATTATTGCGCGTTGTTGTTGAGAATTGAAAATTGTATTACAGGTCTGGGTAATTGAAAAATAAAAAAAAAATTTCAAAAAAAAAATTGACTTTTGGCGACGGATTAATTCCGTCGCTAAAAGTATTCCTACAATCAGTTATTTAGCGACGGAATATTCCGTCGCTAAATAAGTTTTTTAGCGACGGAATATTCCGTCGCTAAAATATTTTATCCGTCGCTAATTTGACAAAAAAGAAAATAAATTAAAATTCTAAAAATATAATTAGCGACGGAATATCCGTCGCTAATTAAAAATAAATCCGTCGGAAAAAATGACATATTTAGCGACGGATTTAAAACATTCCGTCGCTAAACTATTAGTGACGGGCTTTTATACCGAATTTTAGCGACGGTGAATCCGTCGCTAATTCTTTTAGCAACGGATTTTGGGCTTTTAGGGACGGATTTTCCCGTCGCTAAAGGCCTATTTTCTTGTAGTGCTATCAACCTTTTCAAATCGATTTGGGGGCTCCGACATTGATTTTAGTATTCACTATGCACCTTGGTATCATATTTTATTAATTCCAAGTACTGTTACCGATACAACGTGCTTTGTACTCTGTGGGAGAACGTGTGTGATTATCTTTACTGGGCTTTGTGCTCATCCTTCCTACTTTCAGGCTATCGGCCAATATTCGAACTTGAGTAAGGATCATAAGGCATGGCTAAGTAAGAAGCATTCTAGTGAAGGATTTTCCTTTTACATTGTTTGTTGGATAGATAGTAAAAGAGAGTTAACTGGCATTTGTTATATTTTGGTTTAGATTTTATTTTGAAACTTTATGTAGCAATAATTTAGGACAACATAGTTATTGTAAGCCGATGTGGCATTTATCAATTTTTTCTGTTTTTTTTGGAGACTTTTTTTTATGCTTTGAGCACCTCGATAGGAGGCATTTCGACAGTTTCGAGGATTTTTCTGACTTTGATTATTTTGTGATGAACGTTTTAAAAATTCGCGGCGTTACACTAATCAGGCCTTGTGGTCTTTTCAAAAATGTGTTGTTTTTTATGACGTTCACCCTCGCGTGAGCTCCTTCACCAGGGGGCTCTAAAGACACCCTATTTTTGCAGTTATTATTAATTAAATAAATATTGGGCTTCATTATAATTAATATTTATTATTGAGCTTAGGCCTAGTAATGCAACTTTATAAATTGGGTCCAGTCCAGTTCAATTGTCAAGTCCAAGTTTAAGTCCAGTTCCATTAGTTCAGTCAGTAGTCAGGTCTTGTCTAGTTTAATAGTCTAGTCCAATTGTGTCACTCCAGTCCAATGTTTAGATTTTAGTATTGTATTTTTAGATAAGTTAGAAATCTATTCTGTGAATTATCCTTGATATAAGGATTAAATCAATGATTTATATGGTTGTAGATAATTTATCCTGAACGAGTACATCTCAGATGCAAAACCAGAGATAATTATTGGAATTAGGGTCAGAAAATGCCTCTAATTCACAAAAAAAACATTATAAAATTATGGGATGAACTGGCCTGTTAGTTGACTTTTGTCAATCTGCGATTTTTATCAAATATTCTGACTTATCTCTAGCTTACAAATTGGCATAGCCAATCTTATCAGTTCTACGCCCCAAAGCTCTATAAATAGGCCCCTTGGCCTTCATTTTCAACGGTCGGAAGCTTATTCTTTTTAAACTTGTGTACCATTTCTCTGTAAAGTGATACATTATCTTTCTTGAGAATTTTAGCCATTCATATTCAATTCATAATTCTTTTTATTTTGCGTCATGGATCAGTCGAAGAGTGTTGCGAGTCTTCCAGATAAGCAACTTCTCGAGGTAATTCGTAGCTTTTTAACATAGATAACCATTTTAGAAATGTCTCTCATCCCCTTGATTGCATTTCCAGTATAAAAATAAAAAAGAGTCTTTTACATTTCCCAATCTAAATCTGGGGCTGAAATGTAGACTACTTTCCGTAGGACCAGAGTTGAACTACAGTAGTTTTGATTTCGATTAGTTCTACCCGATGAGTAGGCAATTCGGCCTTTATTGTTGAGTACAAGCCAAAAATACGAAAAATAGACTTAGTATTAGTTTTATTAATTTAACACATAAGTTTTAAGGCCAAAAATCAAAAGAAATGAAGCAGAAACTGAAAGGGTATGGCTAGTGCTTAATATCTTCCCCTCGCATAACTTAGTCTACAGAGCAATTTCACCGTTTTTGAAGGTTTGTTGTTATCTTTGACATTTATGAGCTTGGTTTTTTCTTTAAGATGGCAATTCCTTAAAATCCTCCTTTCGGGAAATTTTCAATGCGGTTCGCTCTAATCATCATTGGAGCAATCTGTATCACTATCACTATGTGAAGAATTTACCTCATCTTCCTTTAAAGCCATAAAGCAAAGATTTGCATCTCTATCATGAAAGTCACTATCTTTATCTCCACTTGAGCCATTATCACTCCAAATTATGGCTTTAATTATGTCTTCATGGAGTGCTTCTTTTTACTGTTTCTTCTTCTTATCTTTCCTTGAGGTACACTCCATACTTGAGTCGTTCTTGCGCTTGTGTGAGTTTCAATCTTTCTTCATTTAGAGAGACTCATTGAATTCCTTGGCAAGTATGTCCATCTCTTTGTTATTTAAGTCATCCTCATATTCACTTGAAGATTGATCCATTATTGGTGAAATTTTAAGAGTAATGCACTTCTCCTTCTTATTTGACATTTTTGCCCAAATGACTCGAGTTGCATCTCATAGGTCATCAAGGAAAAAATCAGAGGAAGGTATTAAGATCATTTGATTCTTGAAGTGCGGAGATTTTTGCATCCCATTATTTAGGTAATGACATAATTATATTTCTCACAAGATCACCATTAACAAAATCTTTTTCTAACTATTTTAAGGCCCTAACAATTTTAGTGAAACAAAAATTCATTTCTGTAATATATTCATCAAGAAACATTAGAAACAATTCATATTCGTTATGCCATAATTCATCTTAGAATGTTTTAGAAGATAAGTCCTTTCATGAGTGACTTGAAGTGTATCCTACATACACTTAGCTGAATCAAACATAATAACTCGATTGAGTTCATTTGTATTTAGAGCACAAACAAGACAATTCTTAACCGTAAAATTCATGCAAAACATATGTTAATTATTGTTATTAAATTCGGATATCTCCTCTGGCACAAGCTTATTCCTAATCAACTTAGTGAGAATATAAAGTCCATATTTTATGACTCCCCACATTTTAGAATTTAAAGATTCTAAAAATACTTTCATTTAAAATTTTCATATACTATATGAAGACCCATTTAAAAGTGGAGGTCTAGTAATAGAACTCCTCTAAAGACTAGGAAACCTCACGATCTTTCAACTCTCTACATGTTAACCAAGAAAACAAGAGTCGAGGCTCTGATACCATTTGAAACCAATAAAACAACCCTAGAAGGGGGTAAATATGGTTTTTTCTCAGCAATAGGATCAAATCATTTGGAGTTTGAAGGCTAATGGATAATTTTCTATTAGGACAGCTTGGGAGGCTATCATAACCAAAAAACTTACAGCAGTATGGTGGAGAACAATGCGGTTTAAAGGCCATATACCAAGATGCTCTGTAATTCTCTGGCTGTTATCGAAAGGCGATATAAGGACTAAGGACAAACTAAATCCTAGAACATCATACAAGAAGACCAATGTAACTTATGTGCAGGACATCAAGAGACAGTTGATCACTTGTTTGTGCAGTATATTTTTGCTAAAGAAGTATGGTAGTTCAGTTTTGCAAGATTGCGTCTATAGATCCCATTACTATCTTGGAGAAACCTCATTCAAATTGCAACTGAACAATTTAGAGGCAAAACTTTAAAAGCCAAATTGTGCAAGTTAGTTCTGGAAATAACTATATATGGAATATGGATGAAAAGGAACTCAAGGATATTTGAGCACAAGCAAACAACTGCACAAGGATGATTCAACAATGGATTCAGTATAGGGTTAGCAGTTGGCCTAAAGCACCAGCAACATACAAGAACTGGGAGCTATGTCAAGAGTGGAATTTCAGAAGTGCAAAATTAGAAGGAAAGTGGAAATCTACAGCGCTGGAATGAAGGAAAAAAGAGGACTTGTATGGGTTAGCTGTATGATTAATTAGAGTATGAGAGAAAATGTAAATATTTAACACATTACCATTGTACATTGAAAATTTTAATGCAAAAAAGGACTTTTACCGAAAAAAATATGGTTTTTGAAAATAAATAGGGAATTTAAACTAAAAAAAATCACGAATCTCAATCAAACCAAGCAATATCTCAATGAAGATGCTAACTGCACAATCTCAAGAAATCACAGAGCAATAAGTAAAGAGATTGAGTTAACGGTGCTTGACAAGGAGATTTAAGTGGTTCGGCTTGAACTACCCTCAAGCTTACATCCACCTCTTAAAGAAAGTAATCCACTAGCAACAATCTTCTTCCGGGTTAAGATCAGAACCCTTACAACGCTTGGTGATATCCCCACATCAAGCACAAACCATGAATCCACAGAGCTCGCCTAACACTTGACAAACCCAAACCTTGATCACAATCCTTTAACAAAGATCGATTGTGTACAAAAGAACCCTCTTGAAAGGAAATGAGTACAAATGAAGCTCTGGTAATAGAGAGATAAGAGAGTTGATAACTTGAAGAATGCTCATTATCAATTAAAGAATTGCTCACAAAGATGCCTCTGTAATGATGTACAATCATGAAGATGAAGAGAGAAAAGTTTAATCTATGACCTTTGATGTTTCTCTAATGAATAGAGGCTTCAGAAGTGATTTCCATTGTGTGCGATGAAGCCCCAAATCATTTATGCAGGGAGGATAAGAAATATAGAAATTATAAGCATTAAATATGCAAAAATGGCTATTACAGTTGACTGTATTCCCAATGCAGTCGGCTGGATTCCTCTAAATTAGCCGTTAGGCCTCATTGATAAAAAATGGCCATTGGACTGGTTTGGAATGCAGTCGACTGAATTACCCTACTGCCTATCGGCTGCCTCACAAAATCCCCTTTTTAATTTTGGGCATAACATTCTATCAAAAAATTGGATTAAGATGTCATTTTTTTTTATCTGTTGGAAAGATAATGAAAAGATTTATTAAGTGTGAAAAGATTAGCCCCAAAAACATCTTTTAAAAATCTGACTAAGCACCAAAGTTCACCAATGTCAAGAAACACATTAGTTGAAACGTTATGAACTCACATGTTTGCACAAGGTGTCCTATGATCATTTTAGGCCGTAGTCATCAATCCAAGCATCAAAGCAAGTGGCTGCAAAATAGTGAAGATCAATCATAATCAATAGTAACTTCGCCAATGCATTCTTTGTTGCTCTTTGACATTGGACTTAGCTTTTATATCATGTCCATTATGGCTTTAAGCTTTAATGGCTTTGATCCATCTATCAAACTTCGTTTCTTCATGAGTGTGTGTGTGTGTGTCTATATATATATATATATATATATATATATATATATATATATATATATATATATATATGGGAGCTGATCTGTTGATAGCGCTAGCAAAATGGGATAAGTTGCTAGCGTGATCTGGCCGTCCACGCGCGATCTGTGGACGGTCCTGATCTTTTTTTGTGCTTTTTTTAAGTCTGTCTGTTACATATTGTAGCGGACAATTTTTTGACCAAATGGCCCTTCAATATTCATTGCAGAATATTGTCCGCTACATAATGTGGCAGACAATATTTTGGTCAGTAATTTTGTCAAAAAATCGTCCACTACATTATGTAGCGGACGGACTAAAAAAAAGCGCAAAAAAGGATCTAGACAGTCCACAGATCGCCGGTGGACGGCCAGATCGCGTTGGTAACTTGTCCCATTTTGCTATCGCTATCAACGGATTAGCTCCCTATATATATATATATATATATATATATATATATATATATATATATATATATATATATATATATATATATACTTACTAAGAATCCACTCAAAGCATACATTAGAACGTAATCCATGTATAGTTATCATCAAAACAAGATGTAAGACTAGGTTATCTTTCTATGACTATACACTCATGAAAGATAAGAAAATATTTATTAAATATGAAAAGATGACCATAAGGCTAGCAGTCTGCACCCTACTTCGAAGGCATAGCCAATGCGATAACGTGCTTTGCTTAGAGGTTTGCAGAACTACGCTCAGATACCATTCTATGAAGATCCGAACCCATAATTGGGCCCATGAGTTAGGTTTGTGACCGGTTGCAGTCCCATTGGACTCTCACCAAGGGCTCTGTCAGGCCTTACTACTGCGTGTACATGTCAATTCTTAAGATCACATAATTCTAAACAATTAATCCAGCTGCTAAGAGTTGAACATATTAATTTCTCAAAAGATCAAGAATAATGATCTCGATTTAAATGCTCAACCAGCTAGTAAAAACCAAGAGTTATCGCAAACGCATTAAAGTCTAACTACTATCTCTAGCAAACCACTACGAAATTTTAGACCAGGGAAGGTCTAACTCAAGTCGACATCTTATTTTTAAGGTTAACTTGGCAATTAATGAGGGTAAACAATAAAACCATAATTTGACTTTGGACTGTCCAATTTAAGCTTCCCACCTATGAAACTGGAAATTTGAATTTGGGGACTAAGTTATACAACGAGAAGGTTTCAGGCACCTGCTATACCCTAATTGGTTTCCAAATTATCTTTTTAGGTTATCATTTTTTTTAATCCTGAAACAAAAAATAAAAAGATAGTCTAAACTAAATTTAATTTGGTTTGAATTCAAGAACGGGTGTCAAATGGCTTACGTATCCGGTTAGAAAAACTGGAATCAAATCATCGTACTTTGATCGAGCCCTATGGGAGGTGGCCTAACTCTTCATGTCCCACTTCTTCTACTTGTTAGGTCTGGTACCGCAGGAATGAAATAATTCGTAAGGACGTGGACTACTCTGTTCCCTTTGAATTTTTACTAGAAACAATGCACCAATGAAAACCTGCCTTCTAATTCTGAAACGAAGAATCAATTTATTATGGTTTGGGACCGATAACAACGCTAGAAGAGGATATTTTTGAGCCTAATATCTCGAATAGAGAAATAGTACAATTACTGGTCATCACGAAATACTAAAAGAAGTTATGCCTAAGAACCACTAGAAGCAAGAGCTAACAGTAAGAAACCTCGTATTCTTTTCCCTTGTGTCAGATTTGAAGCTATGGAGCTTTCACTATTATCCACTGGTATAACTTCCCTCATATTATTTTTAGGGCTAATTACACCCATGTCCCTGAGGTTTGGAGGTAATTACACGCGAGGACACAAAGTTTCACAATGTAACATACGTGACCAAAAACGTTAAAAAAAGTAACACTTTTATCCAACCGTCAGTATTCCGTCCAAAAAGTATAATTTTCGTCATTATGTATTTTGAAAATGGCAATACTACCCCTGTACAATATATCGTCACAAAAAGTATAATTTTCTCTCTCCACAATTTAAACCCTAAATCTGAAGTCACCGCCGGCAGCCTCCCTCCGCCGCCTCATGCCGCCGGCAGCCCCCCTTCCCACCACCGCCGGCCACAAACTCAACTGATCAGACCACCATGACCCAACAACGGGCCACCACCGTAGGCACCAATCTCCTGCTCGACGCCTTACACCATTTTCGGCGAGGGCAGATGGCCAACAACGGCCACTGCTATTCTTCACCGGCGATTGCCACCAACCAAACACCAATGTACATCCCCATCGATCAACCCGCCCATGGCCGGCGACATCACAACCGCAACTGCTCTCTTCCACAGATCGGCCCACCCACCGTCGCTGTCGAAGCAGACCCATCACTAGGCATCGATCGCACCGGTGGGCACGATGGTGCAAGCCCATCGTGGTGGTGATGGCGCTGCCTTGCTGGTGGTCACGGTGGCGCGCATCTCGATGGAGGAGGCCGGTGTCGCGACGTAGCTCGGTGATGCTTGCGATCTCAGACGGCGCAGGGTACGGAGGTATGGCGACCGCGACAGGCAGATCGGTATGGCGACCACGACAGGCAGATCGGTATGGCGACCGCGATCTTGCGGCGCCGGTGCCTCGCCGGAGGGCTTGCTACTGCGTTGACGGGGAAAGGGGAAGGCAGTCGGCGTGGGGGGTGTGGGTGCTGGGTGTGGGGAGAGGAAGAGGCAGACGCGTGAGGGTGGGGTGGGGGTGCGAGGGGGGTGGGGGTGGGTGCTGGGTGTGGGGAGAGGAAGAGGCAGACGCGTGGGGGTGGGGGTGGGGTGGGGGCGCGGGGGGTGGGGGTGGGTGCTGGGTGTGGGGAGAGGAAGAGGCAGACGCGTGGGGGGGGGTGGGGTGGGGGCGCGGGGGGGTGGGTGCTGGGTGTGGGGAGAGGAAGAATAAACAGTAAATTAAGTGGGTAAATGATTTTAAAGTCAGGGGCAATCAAGTCTTTTTGTTAAAACCGTTAAGTATTTTTGTATTCCGTTAATCAATGGACATAAGTGTTACATTTTGAAACTTTGTGTCCTCGCGTGTAATTACCCCCAAACCTCAGGGACATGGGTGTAATTAGCCCTTATTTTTATGCTCAGGCTGCCGCTTTTGTCCTTTCCTTGCTTCATTTTCGAATACAGGTGACTTTGGGGCCTTACCTTGCACGTCTCAAGAAATAATCTCCTCATTAAACTAGCTGCTATAACATCTGTATCAACTTGGAATGATTGATTCTGAGAAATTTACATATCCTTATGCCTTAGTGGATTTTATCCGACCATCTTGCAGAAATGAACTATTCATTTCAATTGTGTTTATGTGTGGCCAGACAAGTTGGACATATTCCCCGGAGTTTACCAATGCAATAAGCCTGTTTGATGCAATGTTGGGTGCCAAAGATCCAGCCGTATGGAGTACTTAAATTTCACTAACATTCGTTGATTGGTTGACTGTATTTGTACAGTTTCACGTCCATGTTAAACATTTATCCCAGGGCTATTTTGAGATTCTGTATACATTCTAGAGGGTGCACCCCTTGACTGGGTGAGGAATAACCATGTGGGTTATCTCAGTGATGTCAGGAGATTCTAACTGGATGTGGCCTTTGAGGCATCCTTTTTTTTTTTACCTTGGAATGACTTTTAGGTACTAAAAGTGTTGAAAACATGCTGTGAGTGTGGCTACCCTTTATAAAATACTTATAACCGGAGAGGGTGCAGAAGGAAGCTGTCACATAGCAACCTACATATTCGAGCTTCAAAAGTGATATGGCTAAAAATACTCGTCGAGTCAGGCGATGACACGTGGTGAGATTGACTCACAGTCAGCGATTGAGGGTTGTTTTGCTGATGGAGTTAGAGTTCTAGAAGGGCACTAAAATTATCAAGACGGGATGGTGACATGATCCCTAAGGATCCTTACGTAACCCAACCCGAAGGGATGAGGTTCAGGGCTGAACTGTCAAGAGATGTAAGTGAACCAGGACTCTTTAATCTAGGCCTATGTAAAGGGGACTACCCTCAGGTATGCGGACAAGTTCACACACACGCACACCTAGTGCATTTCTGCTATTCAAAGCTCCCCCTGTAGCCACGCTCTGGCTTTAGCATCGGAGCTTCCTCTGCCGGAACACTCCCGGCTGTCACTCCATTTTCTATTTTGCAGGTCCATTTTCTGGCCGTGGTTCCCTATCAATATTCTAGCAGCAACAGAAAGAAACTGAAAAAAGTAGCCCTTAACTATTGCTTGGAACTCTCCCTTTTCTTTTTTATTTCTTTTTTCCCCTTGACGTCCAACAACTTCTTTCTCTCTGTTTTTTTTCCTCCTCTCTTCAAACTCTCCGTTTTCTTTCTTTCTGCCCGTCTCATTTTTCTCTCCTATTTCTTTTATTTTCTGGTCTCTTTGTTTTCTTCTCTCTTTTTGCCGACTCTGCGCTGTCTAGCCTCTTTCTTGCCGAACCAAGCTTTATTTTTTTTTTCTTCCTCCTCTTCCCGTTTCTCTATAACAGTTTTTTTTTTGGCCCAAGAAAGGAGACTCACTCTCTTGTACGGTCATCCCTTTCTAAGGCGTAGCTCATACCTTTCTTTTCACGTCAAAAGTCTTGGAATCCAAAGGCTTTTCAATGCTCTTCTGATCATAAGCCACCATTTTTCATTTGCTTTGTCTTGCATTTCGTATCTGTCCATGTTCACCCCAATATATTATCTTTTGATGCATATCCAAAAGAATAATTCTTAACATTTTATAATGGACCTCATATCTATTAATTTCTGGACTTTCTTAAAATTATATTGTTAAGAGGCCTGCCATTAGATTGAATCGACTTTTATTTGGATTTAAAAAAAGCCCACGGTCCGCCAAAATTTGGTGCCAATACCACCTTATGTCTCAAGTGGCTCCTACTCCAAGAAAATCAATGAAGAGCTGCTTGTTCTTCTCCTCATCTTGCCTACACCAGTAGAGTTTCAAATTGGTCCTGTTAATGGCAGCTGAATCGGCTATTGACACTTCTGAGTTTGAATCTGAGTGACCAGATTGATCCACGTCTACAACCATTGCTGCTGGCCCTGTGCCATTAAACTGATCAAGCACCACATTTGCCATTTTCAACACTTCTTCCTCTCCTGATGAACCTAAAAACCAAAAAGGATTAATAAATCAGCGCACAACCAAAAGTTTCATATGTAATCCTACCAAGAATCAGCCTCCGGTTTCCTTTTCTAATGAAAATGTTGCTGCAAGGAAGATAAAAAGCAATGCGAAGTTGTACCATTTGCATTTTTTTGCCAAGAACTTCAAGTAGAATATGAAAACACGAGAATGAGAACCAGAGAAGGAAAGAACGCCAGTCCAAGAAGCAACAGCTTTGCATTAGTTAATGGTGCGCTGTTTCAGGAACTTAGTTTGTAAAGTAATTTTTTACCAATGCCAGGAAATATTCTTGGTGAAAAGTGAGAGTAGGAACGAGAATGTGTCAGCAACCTGAGCCTACTATGTTGTGGATAGACCGTTTTCCAAAAAATAAAGCAAGCTTTAGAAGTCGAAGAGAATAGGAGGAAGCATGATTATACCCATGTGCACACCAAAAGGCTGGCGCTGTTGGACTGGGCTGAACCTGGACAGCAAGAGAGGAGGCACTCCTTTGGCAGAAGAGAAAGTAAGGGAGAGATCAGCAGTACATGTTGAAACAGAATCGTCAACATTGTTGTCGTTGCTGCTGGAGATGGTTGATTCAATAGTACTGCATGCATCGAACATCTTGTTATTGGGGAGGGTGGTCCTTACTAAACAAGTACTCGGGGTGGTGGGGTTTCTCCTCCTGTAAACATTGTCTCTCTCCCTGCGTTTCCTGGCCATGATGACATGCCAATGGTTCTTAACCGCGTTATCAGTCCTCCCAGGGAATAGTCTAGCAATCATGGCCCATTTGTTACCCCACACACTGTGAGCAGACAGTAGCCTTTCCTCTTCCTCCTCAGTGAAGTTCCTCCTGTTAATCCTTGGATCTAGCTGGTTAAACCATCTTAGTCTGCAACTTTTCCCTATAAATATTCTCAACCGGAAGAAAATTAGTTAATTAGACGAGGTACACTAGTTCCAAAACTCATTAATATCCAGATTTCAAGTGTCAGTTTCCCATATAATTAAATTGGAATCAACTTTCCCCTCTCCCAAAACTTGCTTCTTCCTAAACAGAAAGATTGAAGTAGCATTTCTGCAGTTCTTTTTCCTTATTCCTAAAAATTGTCCTGAGATATAATCAAAATCCCTGTTTGGTCATTCCAAGAAACAGAACAAAATTGAAAGAAGACGTCTTTCCTTTATGGCCTATCTCCATGTTTTTGCCCACCTAAACAAACAGGTACTTCTACAAGATGTCATTAAAGTCCATACGCCGTGGAGTAATTCCTGCAATTTACTATAAAAAATGTCCCCCTTTTTCAATTTCTCTTTCCTCATACCATAACCATAATAATAATATCATAAAGGTACCAACGAGAAAAAGGAAAGTGTGTGTAGCGGTGACTACCACCATTTCCAAAAGGCTAAAAGAAAAGAAGGGTTTCTTTTAACTAATTTGATCGTGAATTTACCTGATCTTCCTTGATGCTTTTCGGCAATCAAATTCCAATTTTGGGGACCATATTGAGCAACAATTTCCTTGAGTCTAGCATCCTCATGAGGTCTCCAATGTCCTCTTGCACAAACCTTTGCATGCCCACTACTCTTCCTGTCACTGACCTGATCATCCTCACCATGGTTCAAAGAAAACCCTTTTCCTCCTACCAATGGAGGACTCGCCATTTGAAAACCTTTAGACCCCCCAAGGTTGTCCATAGACGGAGAAAGTTCATTCATGGTGATTCAAATTGAAAAAACCCAACAAAGCAGATGAACGAAAAGGAAGGACAATAAGGGAAGATTATTGAGAAATCCTAAATTTTCCTCGGATCACTGGAAAACTGCAACAAGAAAGGATGAAATGGGCCAGAAGAGCAAGAGAGGACGCGAAGCCACACGGTTAAAGGAGAGGGTTATAGAAAAATAGAACGGGGTTTTGCAATGGAAGGAGACGGCTAGAAAACAAAAGACAGGAAGGGAAACCACATGATTCCCGCACTCCCCCCACTCGTCTACTCTGTCTTTCTCTGGAAATGCGTGCGTTACTCGGTGCATGCAACTCGAGAACCGCTCGTGGGGGTGGTGGTCGGATATAGGCAACTGCCTTCTCTCTCATTGGGAAAACCGAATCCTCGTCAGTTAGTGAGCTCTTTCCTCTTCGATGAATTCAAAAACAAGAAATTTGGCTAAATTTACATGGCTAGTTACCAATTTGCCCTTCGAGTCTTTTTTCCATCTCATTATGGCTGATTTACATGCCCTTTTTATTCCGATAAATAAATACATGCTGTATGTGTTTGTATTCCATTGGTAGGATCTTTACCTTTTAAACCTCTAATTTTTTTTAACTACAATTTTTATTATTAAAATACAGCTAAATAGGTGTTAAACTATAATGATCAGAAAGTAACCTTCAAACTCAAGACCTCTAACTGTACCATCCCGACGTTCCTTACCTCACTTTATAATTTACTACCTCCCTTTCGATGCATAACACGAGATTTTAAATATTAAGTAAGTATAAGTCATGACATATTATGACTACTGAAATAATTTGTTGTCGGACAGATCCATTAATATGAAATATCATACTAACCTTTTTTCTCCTAACGACCGTACCATTCCAATAATTAAACTGTTGTCAGTATGAAGACCCTTAAGATCAACAATTAACTTTAGCTAAAGTCACATTCCAGATCATATTTTGATACTCGGAATCTATTTGGTTTAAGTTGGGCTTTGGAATCTATTTGATTTAAGTTGCGGATAACAAAAGTTTGTCTATCCCTGATTGATTAAATATTCACCTGTCAACGTAGCACACACAATGCGCGTGCAAATTTAAACTAAATAATATAAGTTTTGTTAAAAAAAAAATCATGTTTATTATCACATTCTGTAAAATAAAATAGAATTACGGAAACCAAACATATCATTTTAGGTAGTTATTCACTACTTAAACTTTTGTTTTGTGACATTTTTTAAATTTTTTTTGGAAATGCCAAGTATCAAAAAGTTAGGTATGTAGTTGTGTAACACCAAAATAGGCGTTACACCAAAAATGGTGTTCTCATTATATATAATACGAGTCAACGTGGCACACGTAATGCGTGTGCAAAAATAGAATTAATAATATGAATTTTATTAAAAAAGCAAGCATCATGTATAAGTATTTAGTATCACATTCCATAAAATGAATTTTGAATTATGAAAACAAGACATGTCCTTGAATGAATTTTACTATTAAATTTTTTTTTCTCAAAAAAGTGTAGAATGTCAAATGTCAACATTCTGGATAGGTACTTATCGTGGCACACGTAATTGCAAAAATGAAGTCAGTAATATAATTTCTTTTTTGTAAAAGCAAGCTTGCCTTTCAGAATATATTTTGACTATGAATTTTAAATGGCCCATGTGCAACAATAAAAATGTTTGAAATTTGTTAAAAAAAAAATCAAGCATGATATATAAGTGTTTTAAAATTAGAAAATCAAACATGTACTTAAGGTAGTTATTTCGCATTTAATCCTTTTGTTCTGTATCTTTTGTAAGAAAGTCTTTATAGTGCCAAGTGTCACCATCCTTAGAATGCCACATGTCGTAATTTTAGGTAGGTAGTTACGAAATACCAAAGATGTGTTACACCTAAAGAAGTTTTCTCTTTATATGTAGTATATGTATAGATAGATATATTTGCCTCATTCCTATTTGCCAGAAACTCACTTGAAGCCTCCGTATAAACAAGTATCACCTTGGCGGGTGGGGTGGGGCTCGCCCCCTAAACTACCATCCCTAAATGAATTTATCGTTTAAAAGTTATCATCAAGTTCTTTGGAGGAAAGATTGACGAAATTATTTGAGCCTTGTGTTGACATTTATTGAGCCTTGTTAGCTTACTATGATGTTGATAAGGTAAATGGCAAGCAAATTAGTTTGGTGACCCTAAATGTTCTTGTTTTTTAAAATTATATCCCGTATAAAGTCTATGGAAAACCACGTCATATGGGTCTAATCTTTGGCATGTGGCAAATGTACAATTCCTTGTCAAGAAAACCAACACCGAATTTGAATGTCTATTAAATATTATTTTCTCCGTCTCACATAATTCGATCATTTTATTTTTTTTACGCATATTAAGGATTTAGATCATATATTGTGTATTTTTCATTCTACCTTTTAGAAGGAGAAAGGAAAGAGAAAAAAAGTTAGATGAGTGTTAATGTGGAGAGAGAAATAGAGTAAAAAAGTGTAAGAAGCTGGTCCATGTGAGAGAAATTAAGTTGATGGAGAGTTTAAATGTGGATAAGAAAATATAATTAAAAAGTATGAAAAAGATAAATATGTAAAAGTACATATAAAAATTTTCTTAATTTAAAAGTAATCAATTTTATGGAGCGGTCCCAAAAAAAAATGATTCAATTTACATGAGATGGAAGAAGTACTTCTTTAAAATTTAATTTAGAGCAGTACAACAGCATAATAATAATTGGTCGACTCTCATATACGTGGAAAATCGGGAATGGAGTTAGGTATGTAGTGAGAGGAGCAAGAGTTAGGAAGATGACATGTTGGTTTTTGGCCTAACCCTAAGGCTACAACACTAGTAGAATTAGTTTGTTGTTACACGGGTACATAGGTAATGTTGTCGGTAGATCTGACATAAACATGCATTTGATTCCTTTTTGTTTCTTATATGCAACAAAGTAGTTAAACATTGTTTTCCAACTTGGGTAGGTACGTGCTTTGTTTTTTGGTCGAAACTTGGGCCAACTTTGCATTGGTTGTGACACCAAATACCACAAGTGTCTTATCTTTAGATATGCTCTCATCTTTCCTTCGTAGCTCGTGCAAGATATATCAGTAGAAATCCATATTTTATGGTCACCTCGCCTAACTAATATTGTGTACGATAATATTATAGCTCTGACCCAAGTTAAAGTATAGACGTGTCAGAAACTTCATATATGAATGTTATGAACAATGTTTCATTGTATCACATGTATTGCAGATTATTTTGCACCCATTTTTTTTTTTATCTACTTGGTATGGAAGTTATAATTGTAAGCCACGATCGAATCTATGAAACCATTAGTTTATACATTCTTCTTAGTTTTTGATAAAGCTAAAAATACGCCTCCAATCGGTGGATGACACGTGACAGTTATGCCACGTAATTATCCACTAGTAATTGCTGATTTGGCACTTGCTATATTGATCTCCGAATAGAATCTTAAAAGGATTCTAACTCTATCATTAGAGATAGATACATGATTCTCGGGGATCCTAATACGATCCCAATTAGATCTGTTTACAGCTCAATCCTACTAGGGCTCTCTTTCTTACAACTATGTAAAGGGCTTTACCCCCAGGTATGAATGAACTTCGCACACATATACACTGTGTCTTATTGCTTTTTCAGAGTTCTACATTGTTAACTGTGTTCTGACTTAAGTATCGGAGAGTTCTCCTGCCAGAACCTCACCCGGTGGTCACTCCGTGTTCTCTTTTGTAGGATTATTCTCTGGTTGTGGTTCCTGATCCAGATTTAGCAGCAACAGATTAGCACCATCCGTGGGACCACGATAGGGAACATGGCCAATCATTCATCTTCCAGCGACTCTCCACTTAGTCGTTCTCAAAACTATCACGCACAATCCAATAGTTCTTGTCGATTCAGTTGTTTGATACCCTCACATCGTTGTGCCAGTTTTGCAGAAGATGTTCATATTAATGTAACATCCACTACCCTGGAGTTAGATAATAGAGCTTGAAGAAACCGATCTCTAACATAGACTTTGAAGAATGGTGACCTTCGTCATCGTATCAACCGTTAGCTATTCAAAACGCCCCATGCCCACCTTACGAGAGAAATCCATGAACTGAAAGATGTCGTGAACACTCTCTAACAAACTCTCGACATGGTGGTGGTTCCTCCATCCACCTACCATTCTCACCTGGATCCAAGTGACCTTCGTCTCTGACTCACCTCCAGATTAAGTTATAGCTACAAGTACATGTTAGATGCTGATCCAATATATGATCCCAGAGAGAAGAGCGGAGAACATACAACAAGGAGTGGATCATGTTTCCATCGCGATCCATCGATCGAGGGCAACACCAGTTACTCTCCTGAGAAGGTTGCTAGTTCTGACACTCCTCAGAGATTGTTTCATAAGAAGAAGACGCATGAGTATCGCTTTCAAGATCGAAACTCCTAAAAGGTGATCAAATATCATTCGCAGGAACAATCTCTCCGGGGAATGGATCTGGATATCCATTTTTGAGGCAATCGAGAGGGCTAAATTACCACCTAACTTTCAAATGCCTCAATGCGACCTTTATGATGGAAATGGAGATCATGGTGAGCATGTTTATCAATTTGAAACAAACATGTTGCTCCTCTAGGTATCAGATGCCATCATGTGCAGAACATTCCCTACCACTTTATGGAAGGTTGTACATGCATGGTTTAAATCATTATAGCTGAGGTCCATACACTCATTTGTCCGACTATCAGATCTTTTTCAGAAACACTTTGTAAGCAGTCGCCTACGAAGGAAGAACTCTACAAACTTACTTAATGTAGTGCAGGAAAAGAACGAGTCCATAGCCCATTACCTTAGTCGATTCAATGCGATGACTTTGGAAGTTGACAATCTGGACGAATTTGTTAGGGCTGAGTTACTTAAGCAATTTTTTATTGTTATTCTATTTTTTGTATTCCTTCGAGGCCTCTGTCCCACCTTCAAATTTGCATTCTTCATCCATAAAAGCCCCCAGGGAACATGAGAGCTCTTCTCGAGTAGGCTACAAGTATATACAGGCGGAAGAATACCTGGAGATCCACAGAGGATGACGGGAGAAGGCAAGGAGGAACAAGGGAAATAGTCACGGGAACTAAGTCCCCAAGGAGGAAAGAAGGCAAAACACTCTAAGAGTGATGAACGGCATCCCAGATCCGTTTGCCCTTGAAAACTTAACACCCCTTAACGCCAGACCATCGCAGATATTACACGAGATCAAATATAATGAAGCTCTCAAATGGCCAGAGAAGATGAGATATCGGGCAAGCAAATGGAACAAAGACTTGTGGTGCCACTTTCACAACGACCATGGCCATACAACCGATGATTATGGATCATTCAAGTGAACAATCAAAGCTTTGATCAAGCATGGATAATTAAGAGAATATGTAGCATGCAAGGAAGGTCGAAAGGTGAAAACCCTGGCCATTGAGGAAAGAGAAGAACAGGAAGACAATGTGGGCATAATCAATACCATCGCTAGAGGCCTTGCTACAGGAGGTTTGTCTGGGTAAGCTTGAAAAGCATACGCCAGAGAAACGTGCATAACGAGCCAAATCCCAAGCAAGAATCAAAAGACAACACCTTTGCCTGCTATCTCGTTCTCCGATGATGATATAGGAGATGTGAAGACTCCTCATGACGACCCATTAGTCATCATTGTCAAGGCTGGAAATTTTGACGTGAAGCGTATTCTAGTGGATAATGGGAGTTCCGCTGAAGTCTTGTTCTATGATACGTTTAAGAAGATGAACATCCCTACAGATTGCCTCCAAAGTATGGATACGCCGTTGTACGGATTCTTTAATCATCTAGTCATGGTTGAAGGTGTCATTGTGCTCCCAGTGCCAATAGGCACACATCGACACACACAAACTTGATGCTTGATTTTATGGTGGTAAATGTCCCTTCCGCGTACAATGTCATACTTGGACGACCTGCACTAAATCAATGGCGAGCCGTGGTATCAACTTATCACCTTAATATGAAATTCCAAACATAACAGAGGATCAGAAAAGTTAAAGAAAATCAGACCGTGGCTCGTCAGTGCTATGTAACTTTATGCCGATCAAAGAGTAAGGAAGCACTCATCATCGAAGACCTCCAGAAGGACACGAAGATGCAAATGGGCGAACTAGTCAAAGATCTCGTGAGCATTGAGTTATATCCCGAAGAGAAGGAAAAGACGGTTCGGATAGGTTCAACCCTCAAGGAAGACATTAAGCTCAAGCTTGTTGACATAGTACAAACCTATGCAGACATCTTCGGGTGAATAGCTACAAACATGCCTGGAATCGATCTTGAAGTTATTAGAGACAAGCTCAATCTCGATCCATATAAGAAACTTGTCAAGCAGAAGAAGAGGACTATTGTACCCGAGAGACAGGAAAAGATTGGAGAAGAGTTAGACAAACTCTTAACCCCAGGCTTCATTGAAGAGATTTACTATCCCGATTGCATCATTAATGTCGTCAGGGTTCCAAAACCAGGCCGCAGGTGGCGAATATGCATTGATTATACAGATCTCAACAAAGGATGCCCGAAGGATAACTATCCCTCCCAAGGATTGGCATTCTCATTAAAGCTACTTCAGGTCACAAATTGCTCAGTTTTAATGACGCAAATTCTGGTTACAACCAGATTATGATGCATGAGGATGATGTTTCCAAGACTTCGTTCATTACTGAGAGAGGGCTATACTGCTACAAAGTGATGCCCTTCAGACTCAAGAACGTCGGGGCAACTTATCAAAGCCTGGTGAACATGATCTTTCACAACTTGATAGGAAAAAAACATGGAAGTATACGTTGACGATATGCTCGTCAAGAGTATCAAGGCTAAATTCCATGTAGAAGACCTGAGGGAAACCTTCGACGCTCAAAAAGCGCAAGATGAAGTTAAACTTTCTCAAATGCGCATTTGGGGTCTCATTAGGGAAGTTTTTGGGCTTCATGGTCTCACAGCACATCATTGAAGCAAACCCAGAAAAGATAAAGGCCATCCAAACCATGACATCCCAAAAATCATTAAACAAGTGCAAGAGTTAACGGGTCGGGTTGCAGCTCTAGGAAGATTTATGGCCAGATCGGCTGAACGATGTCACCTATTCTTTAAAGCTATCAGGACTGCAAAGGACTTTTCCTGGACTGATGATTGGAAAAGTCATTCGAGGACTCAAAACATACCTAAGTTCTCCTCCTTTGCTTTCCAAGCCACTTCTAGGAGAAGATTTGTTCTTATATCTTTCTATTAGCAAAGTTGCAGTCCGCGTCATTTTGGTCAGAGAAGAGAACGGGATCTAGAAGCCAATCTACTATGTCAGCAAAGTCTTACAGGACATAGAGATGAGATATCCAAAGATTGACAAAGTAGTGCTAGCCCTCATCACGTTGGCAAGGCGCCGCTGACCTTATTTTCAGTCTCATACCATTGTGGTTTTAAAGGATCAACCACTCAGAAAAGTTTTGTTTAGCCCCGATGCATCAAAAGACTGGTGAATTGGTCGGTAGAATTAGGAGAGTTTGATATCTAGTATAGGACGTGTACTGGGATTAAGGCTCAAGCCTTAGCAGATTTTGTTGTTGAATGCACGTTACCTGAAGACCCCCCGCAACTGGTGATTTCTGAATTGAAAGATCTTACGAATCTTTATTTGGATGGCTCTTCGGCCATTGGTAACCGTGGCCCAAGAATCATCCTCATCCTGCCCAGAGAGTTTCGTCATTGTGTATGTACTCTGATTTTGGTTTCAAGCCTCAAACAATGAAGTAGAATACGAAGCTCTTCTTGTAGGGATAAGGTTAGCACACGCTTTGAAGGTCGACTTTCTATCAGTGCACAATGATTCCCAGTTGGTGGTCAACCACGTCTTGGGAGAATATGAAGCGAGGGACGAATGAATGATTCAATATCTCCAGTTAGTTAAGGACTCGGGGTCAAGGTTCAAGAACTTCACCATTCACCAGATTCCACGAGATCAAAATACACAGGCGGCACAGAAGTCCCGCACACTGTCTATCTTGAATTCCTTGTGGAGCGGAGTATTGCTTCTAAAACTAACATCGAAGTGGTAGACTAAGAACCATGTTAGATGGACCCAATCATCAAGTATCTATCTATAGGAAAGGTACCCAGTGGAAGACATGAAGCACGAAATCTTTGTGCCAAAGCTGCTAGATATGCCTTGGTAGAAGGAGTCTTGTATAAAAAATCTTTCTCACTTCCTTATCTCAGATGTTTATGTCCATTGGAATCCAATGCACGCTACAAGAAGTGCATGAAAGGATATGTGGATAATATCTAGGAGGAAAAAGTCTGGCTCAGAAAAGATCTTAAGGCAAGGTTATTATTGGCCGGTGACATAGAAAGGTATGATCAAATTCATACAAAGATACGATAAGTGTCAGAAATTTTCCCCAGTATCACACCTACATGTCACTCCTCTAAGTTCAGTACTCTCCCTAATTCCTTTCGCCATGTGAGGAATGGATATACCGGGACCGTTTCCATTTGCATTTGGCCAACGATGATTCGTAATAGTGGCAAATGATTACTTCACAAAATGGATCAAAGTAGAAGCCCTAGCCACTGTTACTTCAGCCAAGTGTGAAGATTTCTTTTGAAATAATGTCGTTTGCCGGTTTGGGGTACCTAGGGCTCTTATTGTCGACAACAGGAAGTAGTTCGACAATTATAACTTCCGAACTTTCTGCACAAACCTTTTGATTGATCTCTGATTTACTTTTATCGCCCATCCGCAATCCAATGGTCAGACGGAGAACATGAATCGAAGCATCTTGCAAGGTCTAAAGAAGAAGTTAGACGATGCCAAAGGGAGATGAGTTGATAAACTCTCGAAGTTATTATGGGCATATCGGACGACTCCACATTTGGTCACAGGGGAAACACCCTTCCTACTCTACTTCAGAACAGAGGCAATTTACCTGTTAAGGTAGGAGTCCCAACAATACGGACTTTGCATTTCAATGAAGTTGGACTCTGCAGAAATCTTGATCTGATAGAGGAAGTTCAGATTTAAGCCCATGAATGCTCTATTGTCATAAAACAACGTGTCGCGCGCTATTATAATCAGAGGGTTTGATCTAAGGAATTTCAACTGGGGGATTCAGATCTTTGCAAAGTAAAAGTATCTGATCTAAGGAAGCGACGAGAAAGTTATCTCCAAACTGGGAAGGACCTTACCGTGTTTTAAAAGTACTTAAGCCAGGTGCCTATGCATTAGGAACACTTTCTGGAGATCCAATCCCTCGTACTTGGAATGCTGAAAATTTGTGAAAATATTATCAGTAGCATCTTGCCCCGAGGCAAGACACTCCTTTTTTGGGGGGGTGGGGGGTGGGGTGGTAGTGGGGGGCAAGGGGTTCAGACCTTTCCGAGCCTCAGTAAAGCTTAGGAATTTTTTTCTTTTCTAGAATAGTCTTTAGATGACTTAACAAAACAAATAAATGGGCCGTTAAACGATACAGTTTATACTTTATTTTTTTCCAAGCAATAAAAGTTGTTTTTCATGAGCATTATTGTAATGTAGCATAAGGGATCAAAGCATCTACCCTAGCAGAATGCTCCTCGTACACTCTGCCCGAGCAAAGTCTTGAAGTTCATCTCACTTGTGCTCAGATTAAGCACAAAGACAAACAAGGCATTTTGTCAGAGCAGAATGGCATCTGAACACTCTGCCCGAGTAGGGTCTTAAGAATACTTCACATTCAGTTCAGACCAAGGCATCTGCCCGAGTAGAATGCCGACCAAGCACTCTGCCTAAACAGAGTCTCAAACTTCTTCTCCCTCATAAACACAAGGATGAAAAAGCCCTTAACCAAAATGAAGGGCCGAAGGTTTAGCTATAGATCTAACCCGTGAAAAAGCAAAGTCTAATGGAGGCATCTTCATTCCACCCGACTTTTCGCTTCTTCGAAACTTGGCCAAGCGAGGGTCCTAGGCCTCTTTGTCAACTCTTAAGGTGAGGATTAAAGAGTTCGTGTCAAAGTAAAACAAATAATGCTATGTGTATGGTAGTATAAACCAAATAAACACAAGCAAACCAATGCCATGAACAAAACACCCCTTAGAGGGTGATATATAGAATAAAGATTAAGTTCTTATAAGCCCTTGGAAGGGCACCAAAAGTACTTAGTGTGAGCAAAGATAAAGAAAAGCCTAGAAATACAACAAGAATGTCTAAGGCTCGGGGGAAACGCCTGAAGGACCATCCTTTAGAGGCTGAGAAGCTGTATCCCCCACTTTTGAAGGCAGGACCGTCTCTCGAAAAAGTGACACAACTGTCGACATCACAAAGTCGTCTGAGGGGATGTCAGTATACCGCTCAGAAAACATCTCCTTAGCCTTCAAGAAGCCTATCTCGTAAATCTTCAGACCATTATTGGTACGTTTCTTCAACCATTCATCCCCTACGTTTCCATCAAGGAAGTCTCAGATGCCTTGATCTCAAGCCCCTGCTATCTTCATCTTTGCCCTCTCCAGTCTCTTCTCAAGAGCTCCAACTTGAGTGAGAAGATCAGTCTCGTGTTTGCTCAGTTCCTCTGCACGATAGTGGCCTTTTCAGTTTGGGCAACAACTTTCCTTTTCCCCCGACCTTCCGAAGATGCCACATCCCTGGCCATCTCAAAGCGCGAGAGCATCTGTGCCCCACAAGCGTACATCTGAAGAAACAAGATTTAATGGTCAACTAAATGAAAGAAAAAGGGAACTAGAAAAGACTGTAAAGCAAGATCTTACTGAGTACACGGCTTGAGCGAAGGAGCATCCAAAAGACTCATGAGTCTGATCCACAGGAACCTCCCTGTCTATAGGAAGAACACCGTGTAAAAAATGTATTCCCAACCTATTCTGGTCGCACCCAAAGGCCCACTGGGGGTCTTATTTCACATAACACGTCCGCATAAGCAACAAACAAAATTCAACGCCTCCAACCGGTCAATACATGCACACTTAAGTCACATGCACTTCTCAGTCTTTCTATGGGACCTCGTCACCAAGAACTCATCCTTGCATGACTGCTCATCATGCTCCGACCATCGCACTTCATCCTTCGCCCGTCAGCACACCTTGGCGTCTACTAAAGGAAGTCAGCCTTGGCCTCCCCCTTGGGGTCGGCCTCGGCCTTCCTCTGGGGTTGGCCTTGGCCTCTCCCAATGGTTGGCCTTGGCCTTCCCTCAAAGGGTTGGCCTTGGCCTTCCCCCAAAGGATGGCCTTTGGCTTCCATACTTAGCATCTTCACTACTCTTTAATGGGCCGGACGTCACTCCGCAACTCTCGTCGCCCAGAACTCACTCTGCGACCCCCGTCGCCCGGACGGCACTCCGTGACCCCCGACTCTCTTACGTCACTCCTCGACCCTCGTCACCCAGAACTCACTCTGCGACTCCCGTCACCCTAAACTCACTCCGTGACCTCCGCAGCCCAGACGTCACTCCGCGACTCCCGTCGCCGGAACTCACTCTGCAACCCTCGTCACCCAGACGTCACTTCGGGACCCCCGTGGCCCAGAACTCACTCTGCGACCCCCATCGCCCAGACGTCACTCCGCGACCCCCATCGCCCAGACGTCACTCCACGACCCCCGTCGCCCAGAAGTCACTCCACGACCCCCGTCGCCCGGACGTTTCTCCGTGACCCCCGTCGCCTGGACGTCACACTGTGCCCTGGACACCATACTCACTCCGCTGCGCCCATACACCGCGCCACTGACACACTCGCCCCGCCTGGCTCTCTGTCACACTACCATGTTCCTTACATCGGTCCATCCTTTCACCACACCATGCGCACCTTGCCTTGGTCGTGGAACATGCTTTGACCCACTCTCCGGAGTGTGCAACATCATGCGGGGATAGGCGACTCTTCCAGGACACTATCTCCGCTAGGGAGCTCTTTAACTCCCCTTCTGCCAGGTAGACGGCTCCTCCAGGATGCTACCTCAGCCAGTCGGGTAGACGGCTCCTTCGGGATGCTAACTTGATGCGCTTCGAGTGCTTCGGTACAAGGACTCACCGCAGGGATAGGCGACTCCTCCGGGACGCTATCTTTGCCAGGGAGCTCTTCAACTCCCCTTTTGCCAGGTAGACGGCTCCTCCGGGATGCTACCTTGGCCAGTCAGGTAGACGGCTCCTCCAGGATGCTACCTTGACTCATTCCGAGCGCTCCGGCACAAGGACTCACCACGGGATAGGCGATTCCTCCGGGACACTATCTTCTCCAGGGAGCTCTTTAATTCCTCTTCCGTAGGTAGACGGCTCCGCCGGGAGGCTACCTCGGCCAGTTAGGTAGACGGATCCTCCGGGATGCTACCTTGACTCGCTCTGAGTGCTCTGGCACAAGGACTCACCGCGGGGATAGACAACTCCTCCGGGACACTATCTCCGCCAGGGAGCTCTTCAACTCCCCTTATGCCTGGTAGACGGATCTTCTGGGATGCTGCATCGACCTATGGAATAGGCGACTCCTCCGGGACACTATCTCCGTCTGGGAGCTCTTCAACTCCCCTTCCACTAGGTAGACGGCTCCTCTAGGATGCTACCTCGGCCGACATGGTAGACGGCTCCTCCGGGATGCTACCTAGGCCTACGGAGTAGGTGACTCCTCCGGGACACTATCTCCGTCAGGGAGCTCTTCAACTCCCCTTTCGCCAGGTAGACGGATCCTCCGGGATGTTACTTGGCCCGTCAGGTAGACGGCTCTTTCGAGATGCTACCTTGACGCGCTTTGAGTGCTCCGGCACAAGGACTCACCCGCGGGATAGGCGACTCCTCCGGGATACTATCTACGCCAATGTATCTTTGTGACTGGTCTACGTGCTCCGGCACTTTGGACTTGCATCGACATTCTTATGGATTATGACCCCCGGGTCACTCGGAGACGGAAGCAGGTCTTCGGAGGGCATCGCACCTAGTCCGCCTGGCAGTTGGGCGTTGAGTCTTCCCCACCACTGCCAGGCCCGTGGGACTCTATAAGGGCTTGGATTGGAGGCTAGATCAAGGAGGTTCTCTGGCCACACCGACGTTATGGGAGCTAGTCTTTCCAGATAGACAGAGCGACGTTGTACGGGGCAGGCGAGGTGAATATGCGATTCGACAGTCTGTGGAGCACCGACAGTGGACCCCTCGATAACGTGTCACTCCCGGGGAGTGCCACGTGTTGCGCGATGACATCATCATCTCAACCTCTATAAGTAGAGGTCTTGAGAATTCATTTGGATGGTTGGACATTTTCAGAACACTTTTATTTTCTCACTCTCAAATCTTAAAAAGAGAAACATACAGGACCCTAACTCTGGACCTAAGCATCAGACTGTGATTATCATCATATATTCACCCTGTGCCATCGCCCTCGCAGCACTGCCACCCTCAGGCTCTGTCTGAGAAGCCCTTGGTCTCTGCCCTTCCTCTGCCCTTGCTGTGTCCCACATCAGCGCACTTGGCATCTGACTCGGACTGCATTCCTTGTGGCACCTCCACGTCGACTGTGAACCCACTTTCCTTGGCATCAAAATGTTATTCAGAGACATTGATATTTGACATCCCCATATCGTCTCATCTAACAGTCCATCTAGGCCGAAAGATAAGGTCTTCCTCAATAGACACACCGTCTATGACTCGGGGAGGAGGCTTAAGGGATTGATCTTGGCCTTCTTCGGTACAGGGGGCACGTCAACGCCTGGCACTTTCTCCTTCTTTTTTCTCCTAGCCTTCTGGAACACACCCAAAAAGCCCACCTTTGGTGATTTCCCGCTTCTGCTAGCCATTTTTACACAAAAAGAATAATTAATATCGGGGGAAGAATCAAAACCAAATTGAAAATGCACAAAAGCCTACATATAGCAAACCTAATGGTGCTATTTCACTAGAAGACGTGCTAGGGGCAACAGGAGGGGGAGAAGAACCAGAAGACCAGTTGGTATGGGTTTACGGGGAATAATCTTCCCATACTATAACTGTTGCTCTGAAAGAGGCTTATCAATGGAGAGACCACCCATAAGTTTTATGTGACTAAGGATGTGATTTGTCAAGTTATTTGGAACGGGCCTAGCCGAATTCTCGAAATCCTTACATAAGCGTTCCATGGCTTATTAAATGGTAACTTCCCCTTCTTTTCAAGACCAGCGAAGAAGTATCTAGAATGCCAACCTTTGTTGGATTTTGGACCCCCCCTCTTTAGAAGTCGTTGCCTGCTATGAATATAGTACCACCCAGGGCAGTTGGCAACCCCTTTGACAAAACAAATTTAAAAGAAAACTCTCATGAAGTCTGTTGGATCTGCTTCGTAACTAGAAGTCTCGATCAAATAGATAAGACCTACCAACTTTCTCCACCCATTAGGTACAAGCCATATTATAATGCTCGAACATCTTGAGGCCAAATGGGTGAAGAGGGAGTCTATATCCAGACCTCACTTGCTCTTCATAGATCCCGATTTCCCAATCTATTGCATAATTGGCTGGCTCTTGTAATTTAGGAACTCGAGCATACCAACCCTCGGGAAGGGGTTATTCCAAGATCAACCCCTCCAGTTCTTCCCTTGACATCTTGTTCTGCTGAACAAAGGTTTGGGATTCTCTTTATACCCCGCTTTATCCTTTAAATCATCTAGTGTGTTCTTAGGTAGTAAAGGTTATGACGATTGGGGGTTAGAAGGACCTACTTCACTTTGGGATGTTGGAGCTCGTCTCGTAGATAAAGAAGAACTACTCTTAACAACTTCTTCAAAAGAAGTTACACTATCTGAAGACTCTGACATACTCACTACTCACGAGTTTGAAACTACGAAAATAGAAATGCTGAACATAAAGAGAAGAAGAAGAAGACTCACTTTATGAAGAGAATAATGCTTCCAAGCTTTCGAGTGAAGTGAGAATGAAGCGGGGATCCCCTTTTATAGAGAAATCTCTAGTAACCGACTCTTCGAAGCCCAATGGTACCTTTACCCGTTACGTGTCATGAACTAAGAGAAAAGAATTTGAATTTCCCGCTTAAGGCATTCATTACACAAGACACGTGGATAAGTGAGCCAAGCATTATGTCTGAGCATAACGTTGGCCGAGCAGAGTGCCAAAGAGAACCAAGCATTCTGCCCGAGCAGAATGCTGGCAGAGAACTCTGCCCGAGTAGAGTGCCAAAGTGTCCCAGGCATTCTACTCAGAGCAGAATGCTGAGCAGAATGCTGGCCGAGCACTCTGCCCGAGCATAGTGTCGAAGTCTCCAAAAGGTTCTGCCCAGGCCGAACGCTGGCCGAGCAGAATGTCATCCATACAGAATGCTATCCGAACACTCAGAGTGTCAAAAACTATCTCCTTTTCTGTTCGGGCATGTTGAATTACAGATTTAGATATTCTAGTGAGACAACGTGCTTTTGCCCGCTCCATTAACGGTGGCAAAAATAGGGGCATTATGATATAGCTAGAAATACACCTCCAATCGGTGGATGACACGTGCCAGTTATGCCAAATAATTATCCACTGAGTCATTGCTGATTTGGCACTTGCTATATTGATCTCCGAATAGAATCCTAAAAGGATTCTAAGTCTATCATTAGAGATAGACACATGATCCTCAGAGATCCTAATACGATCCCAATTGGATCTGTCTACAAGGGCTCTTCTTCTTACAACTATATAAAGGGCTCTACCCCCTGGTATGAGAGAACTTCACACACATATACACTGTCTTACTGATTTTTCAGAGTTCTACATTATTAGCTATGCTTCGACTTAAGCATCAGAGGGTTCCCTTGCCGGAACCCCACCCGGCAGTCACTCCGTGTTCTCTTTTGCAGGACTATTCTCTGGTTGTGATTCCTGATCTGGATTTCAGCAGCAACAGTCTTAACTCTAGGAATCATTTTTTTTTTGTATTTTTATAACCTCTAAAGTTCTAACTAAAAAGACAACGATTTTTCATTATCAATTACGTGATTGATTCGGTCTTACTCTTATAATGCCATGACTTCAATATAAGATCGATATCAGTCAACGCTGAACTTTTTTAGTTGTTCAAATTGCCCTTGATATAGGTCAGTTTAAAGTAATTAATAATTTTCAAAGAAATGGTTGTTTGACACTTGTCCAATCTTGGAGCAAAGATAGTACCACGTATACCAGAGGTTGCAAACAGACAGAAAGTGGAAGTTACAACTATACTACGTGGCGAATTTGGCCAAAGCTGTGAATACAAGTATCAAGTTCATATTGAAAGACAAGTTAAGGCTAACAGAGCAAGGAAACAACTTGAAGACACATATACGTGAAAATGCTCTAGAAGGCGGTTAATGGTGTGTTGTTTGGTCTAGTATAAAACCCCAACTTAACATATACCGCCACCGCCTTTTGCACCATTGACAAACTATCCGTAGTTTCTTTAGAACGTTGGTTAACCTAAGTAAACAGAAAGTCATAGTCAAATAAAACCATGTTTATCTTCATAAGCAATCATTGAGTATTTGCTTTGGATTGACGATTCTGTAACTTCAAACATTGTGCTTAATATTGTGGATTGAAAGCACGATGAAGATAATTGTGTTTCTTTAATGCTTTGCATGTGGTTTGACTAGGAATAAGTAAATACTCAGTACCCAAGTAGGCTTACAAAGGTGGTCGTGATATGATCAAGTGCTTTCTACGTCATCTCATCCCTTATGATTGATTTTTAGCTTCAAATATTTGGAGAGTTTTTACAAACACACGCAAAGGATTCCTTGTTTCTAATATAGCCTAGCCTTTGGTCTTCTTAGATCCCCTATTTCACTTTGGTAGTATCATAGATCGTGCTAATGCAGAGGAATTCACTTATCCTATAGGATCTTATGGAGCCTACTCATGTATGACATGAGTCGGATCTAATCGTAGAGAAAATTCTCTACAAGCAAATTAGCCTATCCTATAAATGGGGCTTACAAGCCCGTTGCAACAAATATGACACATTTGGTTATGAATTCCAATATGGCAGATAGCCTAAGGTGTATATTTGTAAAGACCAATTCAAGTGACACACTCCGGTAATCCATTTTCTCTTCTGAAAATTCCCTTCAACTAAGTAAATGAACTAATTAGCACTGCAAAGTCCTATAGCATTAAGCTAAAAGAACCTGAGAATCATCCCAAATTCTGATAAATCAAGATAAAAGTCAGTGGGCACTTTTGTCGATGCTTACATGTCTTAATTGGGAATTGTGTTAAAATATAATTGCATCAGGGAGATCCTGGCACGTCCTTCACTAGAAAAAGGACTTTTAGCGACATACAATTATGTTGGTAAAAGTCACATATTTGTCGTCAACGACTTTTAGCGACGGACACCCCGTCGTTATAAGTCTGTTGGCCATAATCCCATTGCTAAAAGTTTTGGGACAAAATTTTGAAATTTGTCGCCTAAAGTTGACCTTGAGCGACAGACGTACAAATATAATTAGTGAACGATACTCCATCACTAATTGTATTTTTCGTATTTTAATTTATTTTTTATAGAAATAATTTATTATGTAAAATATTTAGCAACGGAACAATTCGTTGTCAAAGGTTTAACGACAGATATTTAACAACAGATTATCTGTCGCTAAAAATTATTCAAAAATGATGACTTTTTGCAACAAAAAAATCTGCCGCTAAATGTCTGTTGCTTAAAACTTCAACGACGGAATTTCTATCGCTAAAAATCATTTATTCAAGTAAAACTTTTAGCGACAGAATAAAATCCATCGTTAAAGTCAAACTAATATAATTTTTTTTAGCTTTTTAATACCCAAACCTGTAATTACAAATTTTCAACAACCATTCTTAATCCAGAAAATATTTCTTAATGCACATTAGGGTTAAAATAATTACTGATGGATCAACAATTATTTAACCCTAAAATAGACACAACACATATGTATAAAGAATGGTTTCTATACTAAACGAAAAAAATAAAATGTATACAAAGTTCAGGAGGGCACGGAAGCGGGGTAGTGGAGGGGAGGGGAGGGGAGTACAAGTCGGGGGGTGGGTGGCACAGGAGCGAGATACAAACAGCTAGGAGGGGAAGGGCTAATCAGGGGTCAACAAATCCCGGATCTGGATCCTACTGATTGTCCTGTCCACAGGCACTGTGATTCAGATCCGGCTTGACATGTCCAGCAACAGTGCCCTGCATGTAAAGGCACGAACGCATTAATCTCTTTGTATAAAGTGTTTACCCAACGTATATAATGGTTGTACCTGATTATTTGCTGCGATCATCCAATATACCTTCACAACAATGTGACATATCTCATCCTTTCGTAACGAATGTCGCTCCACGGTCAGTGTCTGTGTCTGTGGAGGGGCAGCGAGGGGTGGGGACGCTCCTATCAAGACACGTGTAGTAGTACTAGGGAGTCCGTTTATGCGGCCTTTTGGCCTATTGACGATCCTCAGTTTATCCAGCGATCGCTTCAATCCTTTAATACTCGTGCTTGTACTCGTGGACACTGATGGCTATCCGGATTGCTGCCCAGACCCCCTGATCTGTTCATACGAGGCCTGCAAAACAGTGATTTGACATTCAAAACATTAAGGCAACAAACATCGAATACAAAGGCAAAAATTTAACAAACTAAACAAATTAATTCATAACTTACATCGATCTGCCAAAAAATATCTGAAACATAGTCCCCCGCCTGGTATTGATGGCCCTTATCCTTCTTCCTCACGTGCGTCTGAGTGTATGTCAGAGCAGAGACTTCATCCGCCACCAAGTTCGGGTGCTTAATTGCATTCATGTGTCGGAGGACGTCGTGATCCACCGATACCCCCGTGTGCATGGGATCTTTGTCATGTCTGTTCTCGCTCCCACTCTTGCTCTTAGCCTCCCAAGATGGATCAGTCCTCCACTTATTAGCCATCTCTCCCTATACACATGGAGTTATCCAATGAGGGGAAAATTTCTTTCACTCCTCCATCGGGGCATCTTCGGGCTTAATCTTCCTCTCCCACTCCCGTGCGTCGTGCAGCCATCGCCGATAATTTTTGCTGATGTATGCAAAAAGAAAAAAAGCCTGCCGCCCCAATGCCTGTTGTTCAAGCGACTCAAACTCGAACCCCTCCTGCAAGGCATCTAATTACACAACCAATACGATTAATTTAAAATTACGTTCTAATTAAAAATATAATGATTGAAAAAAACAACTAAAAACCATACCAGCACCTCTTCCCATGAGGACTCCCTCGTCGTGGCATCCCAGTCCTTTCAGTATAGCCTTGGCTCAAAGAATTGACCCTTCACAAGGATGCCGATCTTCGTCTTAGTCGGAGTCTCCAGGATCCTGATAAAGAAACAAACATAAAAAATATTAAATAAGTGGACATGTAATAAATATCAAAATTGAAGATTGTAAGTACTGCATTATATAATTTTTTTTACTTACTGGCCCTCCTGAGTGAGAATAAATCTCTGTTTACGCTAGGGGTCGATGTGCACCCTGCGTGTCAATCCACGGCCTCGTCAAGATCCTGCAAAAGACCAACATTAATAGAGATCAAATATAATTTAAATATAAGTCTAGCATTATGACCAAACGCCGTTATCAAATATACTTGAGGTAGAACCCATAGAAGAAAGAGAACTAATGGGCGTGTGTGAGGAATTGGTCTGGGTCTGGGATTGGGGTTGGGGAAGGGGCAGCGGCTGGGGCTAGGGCTGGCCCCTACCTGCTATATGTGAGCACTATGTGCCTTGTCATCAATGGGCAATGACGAGGCAAGAGCTACCGGGGTTGACGCAGTCGACGGTATCCAACGCGACCACATATGGCCCATAATCTATCCATGTCTGACTTCATGTACAACAAGTCCAAAGAAATTAACACATACAAAACAATGTATAGTCCACATCATGTTACAACACTATATAAATGAACTGAGTATATATATGAACCAAGTATAAAAACACTATATGAACCGAGTACTAAAAGAATGCATGTTACAATAGTACAAGTCAATCATCTTCATTTTGACAATCATCTTCATTTTAGGAATCATTTCCATCATCATCGTCGGACTTGTCATCCTCTTTTTCCTGGGACTCGTTGTCCTCTTCATCGAGGAATTCTTCCTTTTCATCAATAGACTCAGCCTCATCATCTTCAACACTTTCTATGTCTTCTGCGTCATCATCTACGACTTCTTCTCTCACATCAACTGTTGGTTGAAGAAGGAGATCGTCCTTCTTGTTGTCCACTTCAATAGGTACTGAGACAGGTGCTTGGTCGGCTTGAAATGTAATACCGCGAAATTTTTCGGATTTATTTAAAATTTGTAGCGGGGAATATATTTTTAGCACCATATTTAAACTAGAAATTTAGCGACGACTTTCATATCCAGCTTTTAGAGTCGTTAGCGTGATCGAATTTTTAACGGTTATCTTTAACGACAAATATTAGAAATTATAAGTTACAGTTTAACGGTGGGTGATATTGAACAGGGTACTTGGTGACAATTAGTGTAAACTATATTTTTAAAATAGTTAGCATCGACGTGTATTTTTTAGCGACAAAACTATTTTCTTAGCATCGATATACTTATAGCAGCGATATTTTTCATTTAACATCGATACTTTTATTTAGCAATTTTTAGCGTCGATATGTAAAGCGAGGTTATATAACAAGCCGTAGAATTATTCTAGTGTATCAATCTATCGTACATAATTAGTTTGGGTCTTTTCCTAATTATAAAAGGTTTTGGGTTAACGTTGAATAGCTAACGAAAATTTGAGGGGTTTTTTTGGTAATTATCTTTTTAGGGTATATATATATATATATACATAACAGCTGACTAGAGCAGCCGTCCAAACCCTTTTTCCTTCAAAATTCTGCGCACGGTTGGGAGAGAGAGATCGAGCACGGTTGTGACGAAGGTTTTTCCGGCGAACTTTCTGGTAAGCTCTAGTTCTCCTTCTTGTGTTTTTCATGATTATGGGTTTAGATCTATGAGAATGAGAGAGAGGATAGCCATGTAGGGGCTGCCGCGGGGATCGAATTACTGGGTTCATATGGGTGTTTGTGTATGACTTTAAGGGATGACAAAAAAAAAAAGAGGGGCAGAGAAGAGGAAACCTGCCGTGGAACAGGTTTAATGGGTTTGGAATGTGACTGAATGAAAAGGTATATTACATATGTGGGAGTAATTGTGAGGTGCTTAGGAGGGTAAAAAGGTGGAAAAGGGGAGGGGGAAAGGGCTGCCATGGGGCAGCCGTACAAGCGCTGTGAAGAGGTTTGATTTGCGGGTAATGGCATAGAAGATGAAGGCTTATCGTAATGGACAGCCATGATGCTGTGTTGTGGTTGTGTTTATATGGTGTTTAGTGGATGTAAAAGTGGAAAAAAAATGAAGGCGAAGGTGGCTGCCATGGTGGGCAGCCATGGTGCTGTGCCATGAGTATGTTTATATGATGTTTAAATGGGTGTAGATTGGACAATAACAAGCCACTGCTTTGAGACAGTGGCTGCTTTGCTGTGACTTAGGTTGAGAAGATTATGGTCTGGAAAGAAAAATGAAGCAAGGGCAGTAGCTTAGAGGGAAACAAGAATTTACTGAATGAAGGAGACATGATGGGTCTAGCTGTGGGAGTTAGAGAAATTGGTTATATGCATATGAGTATGTGTATGTGTATATTAGAGAGTTACAAAATGGTGTAGTGTGTAGTAGGTATGGAATGTGACATTGGATTTGTAAATGGGTACCTGTGTGTATACTAGTGTGAAGAGTGTAGTGTAAGAAGCAAATTGAAGGCAAGGCAAGCTACTGCTGTGATGGAAGAGAGAAATGTGTAATGGGTTGTGAGTTTTGGGAGAAGAAGTTTGTATGTGTGAGTGATGTGTGTGTGTATATATATATATATATATATATATATATATATATATATATATATATATATATATATATGTATACACACAAATGGTATGAATATATGTGAGTGGGTAATGTATGTGTGAGTGTGTAAACTGATGAAGTGGGTTCGGAAAGTGGGTTTTGAGGAAGAAGAAGATACTGGCAAAAAGAGGGAAAAGCTTTAGTTTGAAATTGAACTCAAAAGTGTCGCTAAAAAGGTATCCTATTCCAGTAGTTTGTTTTTGAATTTTTAAAATATATTTAGGAATTTATTTGGGCAAAACTCAAAAGAGTAACTTATATTAATTTTGCAAGATCTACACACAGTAAAAAGTTTAGATTTTTCAGAGCTCCGGAAGCGTGATAACTAATTTTATTCGTGAAAGAGATTTCGGTGTATTTTAGAATAGTAAATTAAGTTATTAAATTTTGAAACTTCTACAATAATCTTATATAGCTAACAGAAGGTAGTTTCAAAAGTTTTGAAAGTCATTTGCTATTTTTAACGTTATTAACAGCGTAGTGCTCGATCGTGTATCGCGTAACGCTTTACTATTGCAGTAATTTATTTAAACTATTTTAAAGACCCCTTCTAAACAGTTTTAGACAAAGTCCAAAACTGAAATTTCACTTCTTTTTGGGAAACCTTTGATGAGGAATTTTCTCAGATTTTTCTGGGCATGGGAAGTGTCTCAAACAATTTTATTTTTAAGAAAGATTTTTGAATTATTTAACATAGTAAACAAAATTAAAATTTTTTTTGCCTAGAATTTTATAGTAATCTAAAGTGATGGTGACGCTTGAGTGTCTGAAATGTCGTGGCATTCCGGTGCCGTTCGTTATATATTGGAGGGTTGAGCATTGACGCTCAATTGAATGAGCTGGTTAGGATTCCGAGCGATAACTTTTCGGAACGACCGTTAGTGCCCGAAAAACCCATCAGTGACTTAAAAAGACTCTTTTAAGTTATATCTAGGTGGGTAATGGTATGTTGGGCATCGGGGGTGAATAGGTAATACTACAAAAGTCGAGGGGCGGTTTGGTAAACTTCACTCGCTTAAGAGAAACTTAATACTTAGGCGTGTTCGAGCGGTAATTAATGACGTCCTTGTGGTTTGTTATTTAGGTTTCGGTAGTCAAGAGATATGATCGACTGTTGATCAAGCTCAAGAACCAATTACTGAGCAAGGTAAGTACTCTTTCCATATTCCTCCATATACGCTATTTTCCGTCTACGCATATGTACGAATGAATTGTTCAATTAAAAGTTTAAAACCTTTTGCACGCTACTGCTTTGTGTAAATTGTTTGATGATAAAATACATAAAAAATGCCATGGAATGTTTTCTATGAGTACGTAGTGTTTTAAAGTTGGCTCATATATGTTGAATGAGACGGTATTCTGGCTTGGTTGTTGCGCCCCATATCCACGGGGGAAAGTTGGATTGTTGGGTCCTGGTCAACGGGTCGATACGTTGATGCACAGTACTGTTGCTCGTGGTGCGCCCTTGCGTCCACAACAATATGTATCCCGGACGAAGGAGGGATTGTGGGCCCTAGTCCGGGGGGCGCATACCCTGACAGAATTATATTTATCCCGGGTGGAGTAGGGATTGTGGGCCCTAGTCAGGGAGGAATGTACGCTGACCGCAACATACCTACGTTATGATGAACTGTGATATGTTATGAGCCTTCTTGATGTCATGCATCGTTACTGTGAATCTTGGATGAATTGCTTTCATAAAGTAGGTATATGTATAATATCTCTTGTGAAAATATTTATCAGTTTAAATTTGAAGAAAACCTTGGCATGTTTTTATGAACCCCAAACCTATTTTAGGGATATGGTATGTGTACTTACTGAGCCCCAAGCTCACCCTGTTTTATAAATGTTTTCAGGCAATCAACTAGATGAACATGAGTATTGCGAGGGAAATGAGAATGAAGCTGCGGGAGATGCTCGTTAGGAGGCTGAATTAAGTTCCATGAGAAATTATGATATTACTGGTTTATTCTAGAATTGTTTGTAGTGTAACTCCAGGAGATTTCCTTTAAATAAATTATATTAGTCATTATGGAGGAATTTAATTGAGATAATTTTGGAGAGATCTATAAGGACCTTTTTAGAAGTCATATTATGGTATTAGTTAATGCATGATATTAGAATTTGTTGACAGGTTTAAATAAGGCCTGGCAGAGCCCTTGGTTGGAGTCCATTGGGTCTGCGGCCGGTCACGTGCTTAGCTCGCGGGCCTGCCCGTGGGTTCGGGTCGTGACATGAAAGGTGTCCACCTCATTGTCATATGCCACGGAAAATTTCTTGGAATTGATAATTATATACTAATGAGATTTGGGATTTACGATGTACTCCGCGTAAAAGACTTGTGCAGCTTGACTAGCAAACACAAATCGCTCGTTTGATGCATGTCTTGACTTAACATTGACATTTACAATCCCTTGCGAGCTAACACGAATTTCTCTACTACATGTGACATTGTACCATGTACACTTTAACATTACCAAGTGGTTTTCGAAACCCATATATGTTAGCTCAACAATCTCATCCAGCTCTTCATAAAAGTCCATGCAATTCTCATCATAATTGTTGTCATTGACCAAGACTCCACTATTTTGAATTTGTTTTGTCCGATCATCATTTTTTACATTAAAACTAAACCCATTGATGATATAGCCTCCATGATAGGCTGCTTGTTTACTAGGGTCTTGAGCTAGTAATTTCAAAAAAGAGGCTACTGAAGGATCGACCCACACTGAATGTATTATATAAGACGGTGAATGTTAATAAACCACATATGGAGTGGCATATAAAATACAGTATATTTTGGTTAAAGACTTACACGTCTTCTGAACCTCTCTACAAATTACAATTTCCGATGAGATTCAAGTCCAGTAGGATCAATGAGTAAAGATTCTGCATCAAATTCACTGCAAATCGAAAGACTTAACCCACTGATCACACATTTTCAATTATGTACAGTAATTATCTGAAGTCAAAAACTTACTGAACGAATGTTGAAACTTTATCACAATTTAGAAGAGCATATATTATTGCAGCACTGTACTCTACATCCGTTAGCCACCAAGTATAGGTTCATCCGAACGGATTACGTGACTGCTTGAATATTGACAATTGCCCTTCCAAATGTGTGCTGACTCTGGGCTCAATTCGGCCTAGTTGTATTAACCTTGTATCAACATTAGGCCTAAAATATTGGTTACTAAAGTTTACAAGCTCTTTCATTCTGTAAGCCTTATCAATTGAGCCCTCAACATGAGCTTTATTAGGGACTTTCTTCTTCAAATGGAACATGAACCTAGAAGTTTAATGAATCGAGTTAGTTGGAATATCAATGAAACAGTGTTTTTCGTACCTATAAACGAACAATATAGAGTTAAAGCAATACCTCTTGAATGGATACATCCACCGATATTGTACAGGTTGCCCATCTTAGCTTCATATGCCAAGTGAAATGGCAAGTACTCCATTGAATCACACTACAAGAAAAAAGACTTTTAGCGATAGACATTTTCGTCTCTAAAAGTTCGTTATCCATCGATAAAGAGTTTTAGTGACGGACACCCCATCGCAAAAAATTTCGTTGCCTACAACTTCGTCTCTAAAAGTTTTGCGATGAAAAATTTCAATCTGTTGTTGCCTAAAGTCTACCTTCAATGACGGTTTTACAAATACAATTTGCGACGGATTCTCCGTCGCTAATTCTATTTTTCATATATAATTTACTTTTTTCATAATAATTTATTGTGTAAAATATCTAGCGACGAAATTCCGTCGCTAAATGTTTGTCATTTAAAACTCCGTCGCTAAAAGTTGTTCCTTTAAAATTAGTTAGACTTTTAGCGACGGAATGAAGTTCGTCGCTAAAGTCAAACTAATTTTAACTTTTTTTTAATACCTAAACTTGTAATCACAATCCGAGAATAACAATACAACAATAAAATGTATACAAAATTCAAGAAGGCACGGAAGCGGGGTGCATTACTAAAGTAAGGGATGTGAATACAAGTGGGGAGGGGTGGGGGGGGGGGGGGAAGGCACGGGAGCTAGATACAAAGAACTTGGAAAGGAAGTGTTGATCAGGATTCAACGAGTCCTGGATTTGATGGGTCCTGCTAATCGTCCTCGTCCACGGGAACACTGTGATCTGGATCCGGTTCGGCATGTCTAGCAGTAGTGCCCTGTATGTAAAGGCACAGACGCATTAATCTCGATAGCGATCGTATGTAGTATTCACTAATTAAACATATATATTGGTTGTACCTGATTATGCATCGTGATCATCTATAAACCTTCGCCGCAATGCGATGGACCTCGTCCTCATGTAACGACGAGCGCTCCAAGGTCGGTGTCTTCGTCTGTGGAGATGCAGCGGGGGGTGGGACGCTCCTATCACGGCACGTGCAGTCATACCGTGGAGGCCACATACTAAAATTGAATAACACTAAGTAAACTCTAGTTTACAATAATTATTCCTAATAAAACCCAACTAACTTTGATTAGCCCTAATTAAAACTGATTAACCCTAATTAACATTAATTAATACTATTTTACTGTTAATTTAATCTCTAATTAGCCCTAATCACCGCTGATTAACCTAATTAAATTCTTATTGTCCTGATAGATCATAGACAAACCCTAATTAAATCTAATTAGGATAATTAACTGTAATATGCTCTAATTAGGCTCAATTAGCCCTAAGTTGCCTGAATTAGGCCGAATTAATCCCTAAATAACACTAATTGAGTCTAATTAAACGTAATTAACTGTAATCAACCCAAAATAGCTCGAATTACCCTAATTAACGCATTAACTCGACATGTTCACCTTAATTAGTTATTATCTATTTAGGTTTGGTTCAAAATCATTTGGTTATAGTGAACTTGAGCAGAGTTAATATTGTCCCACCTGTGATTGAGTCCAAGGTTTAAGTATATAGTTAGGGTTATATAATATTGAGGATAGTTAGCGTTAATTAGGAATATATTAATAGGGTTTATTAGAGTTTGGTTATGGTTAATTAGGGTTACCTAAAAATGTGTTAGGGGTTAATTAGAGTTAATTAAGGGTTAACTAGCTACAAATTATGAACAACAGCTACAACAATTATAATACAATGTAGCAACAACTATAATAATTATAATACAATGTAACAATAACATGTGATTATAATGATAAAAATAACAATATAACAATAACAATATAAAACATACAATATAATTCAGTATAACAATAACATGTGATTATAATAATAATAAAAATTAAATATGTACAAGTGGAGCAAGACGGTGGGTGGCAATATTACATTGCAGATCTGCAAGTGGCAGGAGCGGTGGTGCGACAGTGGCAGGCCACGATAGTGGTGGATTCTCTTTTAGGTAGTGGTGGTGTGGCTGGAGATGCTGGCGATGATGACGGTGGCAGGGATGGATATGCGACGATGACGGTGGCAGTGGACGAAGGAAGATGGCGGGGATGGTGACGGTGACGGTGACGGTGGATGGAGGACGGACAATAGCGGTGGACGGAGGAATGGGGATGGCACCGACAAAAATAAAGAGAGAAGAGAGAGAGAGAGAGAGAAAAGGGAAAGTGGCGAGGAGAAAGAGAGAAGAAATTAGGTTAAAAGTCAGAATTTTTAACAGCTGAAACATATCGTCGCTAAAAATGTCATCGCTAAAAGTCATTTATAAAAATTTTGAAATGACTTTAGCAACGGATAATTTCGTCGTTAAAGGTTTGTTACATTAAACAATAACTTTAGCGACAATTTTGTAACGACGGAACTTTTCTGCCGCTGAAAGATACTTTTAGCCATGGAACGTGTTCCCTCGCCACAACCCCATTGTTAAATATTTTTTAAAAAACATTTAAAACATTTGATCGAAAATAGAAAATTAGGAAAAAATTTAGCGACAGATATTCTGTCGGTAAAAGTCCATCGTGAATATCTGTCGCTAAACATTTTTACCAACAGATACTTTTCATCGATAAAAACCTTTACGACGGATCTTTAATGACGGCTCAGTCCGTTCATAAAAGTACATTTTAGTGACGAATTGTTTTCCGTCACTAAAGACTATTTTTCTTGTACTGTCAAAGAATGACGATAGGAAGATTTTCTCGAGTTTGCAAATAGTCAACACAATGTTCTTTTCAAGCACCTCCATGTTACTCACCCGGATTGTAGAAGAACAAATATCTCAAAAGAAATGAGATAATTTAGTTAAAGTCTCACATACAACCCTTGGTAACAGTCCCCGGAAGGTAATAGGAATGAACCTTTCCAAAAATACATAACAGTCGTGACTTTTCATCTCTTGAAACTTGCATTCCAATACATTGCAGCAATGAGATATGTTGGACGCGTACCCATCTGAAAACTTCAAATTCTTAACCCACTGATAGACCTTTTTCAAGGATACAGTTCATGGCGTACACCCAACTATTGTAGATCATTTCTCGCTTTAAGGTGATCTTTCGATTTTCCCTTGACATTCATCACTGTGTTGAACACATTATCAAAAACGTTCTTCTCAATGTGCATCACATCCATGTATTTTCGGATAATGAGTGTCATCCAGTAGGCTAACTCCCAAAAAATACATTGTGTTCTCCAGTTGTGCTCTTTCCTGTATCCTAAAATCTTCTGATCCAGCATACCCTTGCCGTATGGTATGTCAGTTTCAAGTGCCTCCAGGTTCATGAGCACTTCTTCACTAGATGGGTAGTCCAGTGTGACAACCTCACGTTCAATTCTCCCGTTGAATTTATCGTTCTACCTGTGGAACTGATGGTTTGGTGGCAAAAGCTTTTGGTGACATCCAAACCATGAGGGCTTCCCCCCGTGCTTTAATGAATGATCGGGATTCATGCCATAATAGGAAATGCTAACTTCCCATGTGAATTCCACCCACACGTCATTTCCAATGCAGAAAAATCTTATACAGTCCACATCAAAGTAGCCCTCATCTGAAAGTTTTGTTTGAGAGACACATAAAAAATTTCGACTCCATGATCCCATAGCTGTTTGAGCTCATCAAGTAATACCCTGATTTAATCTAACTGAGAATTAGATTAATCGAGGGCATCATTTTTATCGATATTATTATTTTTTTACCGATAATTGACTAATTAGAAAAAAATGGGAGGTTAGTTTGGCCTTGTGGGTCAAAATGTAATTTTGGAAAGTTAAGGGGGCAAAAATATAATTTTGGAAATATGGTGAAAGGGATGCATATTTTTATTAAGTAGTATCATTTTGGAGATGATTAGGTGTTAGGGGGGGGGGGGGGGTTGAATGAGGGGTTAATGTGGTCTTGGGGTCAAAGTATAATTTTCCTATAGTTGTGGGGCCAAAGTGTAATTACATAAAGTTTGGGGGCTAAATTTCAAATTTTGAAAATATGCCCTAAGTGTCAAATTGTTGCAAAACGTTTCCCAAGGAGATGCCACCTCCTACAATAATTTCTGATGACTAATGGAATTTAAAAATAAACTAATGGATGGAGTAAATAAAAATAAAAGATAAGGAAAAGGAAGTTGGTGGGAGGAAAGTTGAAATTGGCGGAATGATGAGAAAAAGAAGGAGGAAGAACAGTAGCTGGAAACAAAAGAAAACAAAGGGAAGCAACCAAGCTTCGGGGGAGGGAAGATTATGGAGAAAAACAAAATAAAAAAAACCGTGGGAATGCCAATGTAATTCCTCCTTAAATGTGTGTACGATTTAGTGTGTGATATGTGTGTGTCGCTGTGTGGGGCTATGTTCAAGTGTCCTATGTGTGTGTGTGTGAAGGGGAAGGGGAAGGGGAAGGGGGAAAGGAAGTAGTCGTGGGGGAAGGGCTGCTAGGTGCGCGGGGAGTGGTTGTTGCCCGTGGGGGTGCGAAAAGTGGGAAAGGGGAGAGGATGAAGGAGTGGGCAGCAGCTGGTGCTACTGCCATGCGTGGGTGCAGGGAAAAATGGTGGAGGAAGGGAAGAGGAGGGAGGGGGGCCTGAAGGGAGAATAAAATCTATGGCCAGAGAAGATGAGACGTGGTTGTGAGGAGGAAGAAGAAGAACAGGGTGAACAATGTACGTTTTAATCCAAAATTAGGTGAATAGTGTTTGTAAGTGTCACTAAAAGTGGAAATTAGTTGAGCAGGTTGAACACAAATTTTTAAAAGAAGTTAGAGCTTGATTTAGCCAAAGCGTGAAAAAAAGACCCCAGTTATTTTTAGGAGACCTATATCATGGAAAAATTTCAGATTTGTCTGAGCTTGGGAAGAGGGTGAACGGATGCGAAAATTTTGAAACTTTGTAGTGAAATTGAAAATATCAAACGAGCACGGTTTTGCGTGAAAATGTTATGAGAACCTTAGGATGTTTGGAAGTTCCAATTCCCAGGATTTCGGGCCATTCCAAAGTCGTTAGCTATTTTTGACCGAACGGGCTTTTAAGCGCTCGGTCTAGACACCGGTTCGGGATTTTTGGGCAAAAATGTTCTAAAATGCTTTTAGCTCAAAAATGATTTCAGGGTGTTTAAAATAGCATTTTAAAGTTGTTTTGAAGCAGATTTGTGGTGTTGAGGTGGTAGGGAACCCTTAGGGGGTATTTTGGTAATTTTTCCTATAAAATTTATTCGAATGACTTTTAGTTCGGGAAGCGGTGTAAGACACCTGAAAAGTTGTTTTAAGTAGTTTTGAGATGTTGGTTGGGGCGATGGCCACTAGGGGGTGCTTTGGTAAAATTACATAAGTTGGGGGTATTTTGGTAATTTGTCATGTTGGCGCTAAATTTTTAAGAACGCGCGCAATTCAGCGTTCGGAGTTATGGGAAGTGAGGAATGGTGTTGAAATAATGAGATAGTGGCTATTGCTAATGCGTTGGTAATGCTAGGTTAAAGATCCGGTTATCGGATCGAATTAACGAGCGATCGTAAGACACTATGAACGGTTAAGTGGGAATGGGTAGAATAAGGAGTGTGTATATGTGGAATGATTTCTAATGAGCATAGTATTATTTGACTAGGTGATGCAGCTCGTTGCGATCAGATATTACGAGTTGCTTCGGCTATAAGCCAATCAGGTAAGGACAATGCGGTTCTGATATGCTAATTCATTGTTTCGATTAGCATGCCATGTTGATGACGTGTTGTTGAATTCTTGTTGTGGTGATTGGACACCGGTAGTCATTGCGACCGGTATATGTATAATTGAATTGTCTGTTGAGGACTTAGGGTAGAATAAATTCCCTTAGTCCGCCCTGTTGACATAATTTAATGAGGATGATGCGTGTCCTAGTATACCTGAAGTTGATGATGATATTGTGTAGGGGTTGTTGTGTGGTGGTTGTGAGATGCCGGCAATTATTGATAGTCGATATCTCTTCTCTTTGAGAACACCGTTGAGGACTTGTGACAACTTCTCTCGAGTCCGCCCTATAGTTGATGATGATGCCGTAGAGATCGTTGCGTTCTTGTTGTGAACTGTCGGTACTTATTGATAACCGACATTTCTCTTATGTAAGGACGTTGTTGAGGGCTTACAGTAATCGTCTCCCAAGTCCGCCCTGTTGATGATTTCACGTTGAACTCTTGTTGTTATGTCTGAACACCGGTTGATCTGTTGATCCGGTATTCCTTATTAAGCTGTGTTGTTGACGACGTAAGATGAAATAAATTTTTTCTTAGTCTGCCCCGTTGAAGAAGTCCCGCTGCTTGGTTGTAAGGCAGTTAGGGAAAGCACTCTAGATGAGTTCCCTTCTTGCTGACAATGCCTCTTCTGTTTATTTGAGAGTGAGATGAACATCCCGTAAAATGGGACATCAATATGAGAAGGATGGCCTATGAAATATGATTACTGGTCAAAGAGGATGAATGTCGCTCAAGCAGAGTCTGTTGGGTCTGGTCGAGTCATGTCTGTCATGTCCACGTACATTGCATTTAATTTTCTTTTGATGTTGATGATTTTAATGATTTGTATTTCAATGATGTTAATCTTTACGACCTTGGATTTCAGGTTCACTTGCACAATCAGTCAGTCAGTCCAGTCCATGAGGAGGTGGCAGTAATGCTGTTCTGTTGGGCCTTAAAGCCGCTCAGTCTAACGAAAGAAAAATTATCATTTGACAATTATGCTGATGTCAAAAATTTATTGAAACTCTTGATTCATTTCTATCGTTGAGATGATTATTATTCCTCCTAGTCTTTTGAACATTTGTACACGATACTCCTCGTGTTGTCTTTATCGAGCGATTTGTGCTCATTCCTTATGTTGTATTGTGCAGGCTATAAGGTTGATCAAGGAGAACCTTCTAGAAAGGAAAAAGAAACAAACTAGAAAAGTTGAGCAAGGGGATCAGTTGTGTGAGGTAAGACCAGCTAGGAATGGTGGGATAAAGATTGAGTTGCAAGATAGGTTGTTAAGAGTCCTACGACAACAGTCGTATATTAGGTTATAAACATTCATGTTGTTTAAAGACCTGAAAGTCTTCTGCTGCAGTATGATGTATGTTTGTAAGAAAATTTTTGTAAGGACGCATTTTGGAGCGTCTATTAATGAGGTATGAGTATGAGGATATAGTTGCTCTGTATTCAGCACAGGGTTTTGAATATGATTATGGTTGATAACTCAGCCCGGCGATATCACCTAGGTTGAGGGTGTCAAACATCAAACAAAGACTTTAAATACACATCTATGTCCTTACCGGACTCTTCAGCCCCAGAATAAGTAACAGCAAAAACATGTACGGCTTCTTCATGAACAAGTCTGCTGGAAGCTTGTACTGGAGAATAATAACAGGTCACCTGGAGTAAGGCATGCTAGACTGCCCGAAAAGCTTGAACCCATCTATTGCCAAACCAAATCTAACATTCTGAACTTCCTAAACAAAGCTTGGATGCCTGCGGTCAAACTCCTTCCACGCCTCTCCATTAGTTGGGCATGTTAGTACATTGGCATCGTTGCTACGAGTCTCACAGTGAGCCCTCATATGTTCAGCCGTATTGGATGAGTAGTACATCCTCTGAAGCCTTGGGGTAAAGAAAATATCGCAGTACCTTCCATGCAATGTTTTTCTCCTTCCTTTTATCCGGATAATACCTCGAATGATCACATACTAGACATCGTGTCAAGTTCTTATTCTCTTTTCAGAACAATACACAATTGTTATTGTATGTATCTATCTGCTCATAGTTTAATCCAAGTTTCCTCATCATCTTCTTCGCACCATAGTATGACGGGGGCAACTTTTTCACTCTCTGGCAAAATTTCTTTGATAAAAGTAACAAACTCGTTAAATCCTTTCTCACTTAGCCCGTAGTCCGATTTCAACTGTAATAACCTACTAACTACAGATAGTCATTTGTGTTTCCTGATTCTATCCCACAATAGCTCCTCTGCGTCTCTCAACAAATCATAAAACTGATTAGCCCCCTCGTTCGGCTGTTGGGGACTATCATCGCCACGGTAGTCGCCCTATTCAACATTAGAATGCTCAGCATCCATAATCATATCTCTATAATCATACTGTGCCTCCTCCTTAATGTCAGCTTGACTAGCCGAGTTGGATGACAATACTATCGTTTCCATATTCCGTGTCCACCTTGTATATCCACCCATAAAATCGTACCGGAGAAGATGCCATTTTATCACCATTCTCTTTCTCCAATGCAACAACTCACATTTATTGCACGAACACCTTATCGTCTTAAAGTCAACATATGCAGGATGCGTGTAAGAAAATTTGAGAAATTTAAATTTGTTGACGCAATCCTCAAAATCATCATTATTCTTCCTTTTCATCCAACTTCGATCAAACCGACATGACGACTGAGATTATTATATATCACCTTAAATTAAAACCAATAATTAGGCATGGTCGATGTGAAAATGAATGCATGCATGTAACAACATGTCTAAATATACCCCTTGCGTTCTCTAATAGGTAGTGGTCGTATCCTATTCAGAAAAGCACATGTTTATAAAATAGTTACCAACTCATGCTTAGTTCCTATAAACACTTTTGGCACGCTCGGTAGGACACTTTCTGCTAGAATTTTGAAAAATGGTGGCTATAAAAGAAATTCTAGTGATAAAATTGCAACTTCCAAATCTTAAAAACAAATGTTTCTAGTACCTATCACTCTGATGACAGTGGGCATGTTAGAGTTAAGTTTCTGAGCATCAATTAAAGTTTTGGTGACCAAGGTGAAGATCTTCAAATTAGTGTAGCATATTGGAAAACCCATTTATAAGAATTTTGCTGATGTTTAGAGATTTATTAAATGGGACTAGAAATCCAGAAAGACAAAATTCTGACTTAACGAATAGTAGAGGTCCTTCCCCAAAAACATGGATGTTAGGATGAAAGGAGGAGTTAATGGTCGGTAGGAAACAAGATCAAAGGTTAGAACGGTGTGGGTTCATCTTTCTCGACCAATCTTATGTTTGGAGAGTTTTATGGAAATGTTTTTTTTGGATAAAATGTCCTTTTATTCCATGAGAGCTCAACACACTTTGCTATGTACAAGTATATTCACCTTAGTCATAGCTATTTACTGTAGCTTGTTTACATTGTATACTGAAAACTCTTCTACTTATCTCAGGTTTTAAGATGTAGTCAGGAAGTCCCCATGCATGACATAACTGCTTGTTTACTTTGTGTACAGGATATTTCTTCCAACTTAGCACCCTGTATTTAATCATCTGCTATATTGACTGAAAGCACATTTCCTTTGTTCTCTGCTCTTGCTTGAATATTCTCAAGTTTCTTTCATTCTATATTGCATAAACCGTGACTGCCAAAGCTAGTTTTCTTAGCCTAGCAGAGAAGCTTTTTCCTCTGAACATTCTTGAAGCCTGGCTTAGTAGCTGTTGCCAATTTATCAATGGCATTCTAATTAGCAGCTTCTGAAACACCCTGCACCATAGATTCTTAGCAAAAGTGCATTGCACAAATAAATGGTTTCCAGTTTCCTTCTCAGCATTGCACAAAGAGCAGCCATCTTCTATAGTGTAGTTCCAAGCCTTCAATTTATCCCTAGTTCTCAGACCCCCCTTACATAACATCCATAGAATTAGAGCACATCTAGGGATATGGCCAGGGAACCATAATAGCTTCCGCCAGGGAGCTATATTAGTAATGAGTCCGAGCTTCTCCCAGGCAGATTTGATGGTAAATTTCCCATGCCTTTGCAGATTCCACCATACTTTATCCTTATTATTCAGCTGAGGCATAGCTAGTCCAGTCATTTCTTCTTTCCATCTTCTCATAGCTTGTGATCTTACATGAGGTATCTGCCAAGAGCCATTAGTTATAATGGCTGCTACCTTGCTGTTCATAGGCAGTCCAGAATCATAAATCATTCTTTGGCCAAAATTTTCTAATAAAGGCCCTCCTAGCATCCAATTGTCCAGCCAAAGCCATGTGTTTATTCCATCACCAATTTTGTAGGATATGTGGGACTTCATCATAGTTCTCAACTTCAACAGTTTGTACCAAGTCCATGACAAGTCTACAGGAGCCTTGAAGGTCCAAAAATGATGTTGTTTTATTATGAAGGTATGACACCATTTCACCCACTGTGAGTCTTTTTTGCTAGCAAGATCCCATATATGCCTGCAAATAGCTGCCCTATTCCAGTCTTCCAGTCTTTTTAGGCCTAAACCACCTTCATTCTTTGGAAGACAAAGCTCTTTCCAAGCAACCTTAGCTTTAGTGCACTTTACATCCTTCCCATGCCATATAAATGCTCTAATTTTAGCTTCAATATGATGGATAATACTCTTTGGCAATATAAACATAGAACACCAGTAGACTTGCATACTGAATAGCTCTGAGATAGCCAATTGAACTCTCCCTGCATAAGATAGGTGCCTTGTAGACCAACAGTTGATCCTTTTAGTGAGTTTTTCTACTAATACCTGGCAATCCTTTGCCTGTAGTTTAGTGGAAATCAATGGGACACCAAGGTAAGTGACTGGGAGCTCCCCCCTTGGAATCTCAAGAATTTGGAGAATTTGAGTAGCAATACTGTCATCCACTTCAGCCATGAAAATTGAACTTTTTTCCAGATTAGGATATAGCCCAGAAAACTCATTAATAGCTTGTTTGATCTTTGTGACTGATTGTGGGTCAGCAGTAGATAAAATAAACAAGTCATCTGCAAAACCTAGATGATTAATATGTAAGTCCTTGCATTTTGGATGGAATTTGAAATCATCTACGGCAGTGTATTCATCCAACAGTCTAGAGAGAGCCTCCATAACCAACAAAAATAGGTAAGGGGAAATTGGATCCCATTGTCTAAGCCCTTTTGCACTAGAGAAATATCCATCCATTGAACCATTGAGGTTAATTGAAAACCTTGCAGTATTGAGGCATAGCATAACCCAGCTTACATATCTTGTAGGAAACTTGAGCACCTCCATAACCTGTCTCAAAAAATCCCACCCAACAGAATCATATGCCTTTTGTATGTCTATTTTAAGAACACACCTAGCCACTCCCCCTTGTCTGTGATAATTCCTGCATAATTCTTGTATAAGCAAGATATTATCTGCAATCTGTCTGTTGGCTATAAAAGCTGACTGTCTTTTGTTAATGAGAGTAGGCAATACTGCTTGGATCCTTTTGCATAGAATTTTAGAGATGCATTTGTAGATGGCATTGCAACAGGCTATTGGTCTAAAATCTTTCATGGTATTGGGACAAGGAATCTTTGGAATTAGTGTAATTCCAGTATTGTTGAACAATTTAATTCCTTTACCTGTATTGAAGAACTCCAGGGTGGCCTTTTCCACATCTTGGCCTACTAAGTCCCAGTTCTTTGTAAAGAACTCAGTGTTGTATACATCAGGGCCAGGTGCTTTGTTAGACTTTAGAGAGAACATGGCTTGCTTCACATCCTGTGCAGTAACAGGGGCATTTAGCATTTGCTGATCTTGAATAGAAAGATGATTCTGTAGCACTTGCTGCAATCTGGTTCTAGTGTTGTGTTGTGAAGGTACAGGAGTACCTAAAAATCTTTCAAAATGTTGTACAGCATGTTCATGGACCTCCTTTTCTCCCCCGATAGTTTCCCCACTTATAGTGTTGATAGAGAGCACTTTATTGTGTGCCCTGTGAATTAACATTTTCTTGTGAAAGTAAGACGTGTTGCTGTCCCCAAGCTTTAGGCTTTTGACTCTTGCCTTTTGTTGATAAAAATCCTCCTCAGCCTGTGCCAATTGAGTATATTGTACCTGCAAGTCCTTTTCCGGTGGTAGTAAAGTATTATCATGCCTCAGGTATATACCTTCTTGAACTTGTTGTAGTTCTTGGAGCTTATCTGCCACTTTTTATTTTATGGAAATGTTCACCCACAAGTTGAGGGAAAACCTGAAAATGAACAACGTGTTTAGGCCCCGAGTGGAAATTTTTCAACATCTGCCAGAACCCCACATGTTTATCAGGGTCAATATGGACAATATCCACCATTACCTCGACCTTATGCTTTACGACTGTCATCCTTAACCTCAATAGTTTGGGTACATGATGGAGCATAGAGAACTATTAATTGAGATTGTAGAGAGCTATTGGGTAGATTTGAATATTCAATCCCCTAGGGGTTATAAGGTTCCTAATTTTGCAATATTTTTGTGCAACGGCTTGTCAATTAACTCTTGAGCGTGTAGGCTGTTTCATATTCCTGTGTGGAGGGGTGTGATTTCTATAATTTCAGATTATTTCCATGCAAACTCTTCGCCCTATACTTCATTTTCATGGTGTATTTGCTAACCACCTAATTCGGTCTATTCCTGGGCATATATGGGAGATCTTTTTCATTCTCAGTTTTACAAAACCGCACCTGATTGTTTCAAATACTGATTTGGCAAAACTTTACCAAGGTGCTAACGAGTCTGTAGGAGATCTTATAGACCAATCTGGACAGGCTCAACATAAAGTTAAAGAAGAATTGCCTGAGTTTGAAGAACTTGCTTTTAAGAACTGAATTTGGAGGCCCAATTTCGCATTTGTTTGAGTTAAGTGATAGGGCTTGCCGATATGAAAAACTTCTCCAAAAAAGAAGAGACAGAATGAATCCCCCCCAGGGGGGTTTTAAGGAACCAAGCATTGGAAATCACATGATTGAAACCTTCTTAAGATTGAACCCCGAGACATACTTGCCGAAAAGCCTTATACATGCAAGGATGTAGTTCAACCAGAAAAAATGCCAAAGTTTTGTTTAGGCTGATAAAAAAGAGGGAAAGAAAGTTTATACTTTTGATGTTAGCAAGGCCGCCGGTCCAATATTTGATCAAATGTTCAATGAGGCGTTCTCAAGCTAGCTTCTGGGCGAAAATTTCCCAAGTTTGAAGGCCAAAGGTTCACTCAACTAAAAAATACATTATGTTTCTTGACCTTAATAATCCAAGAAAAGATTCATGTTGGGTTAGTCAACTTTATTGAAAGCAAAAGAACTAAAGATTGATACCGATCAATTTCAAGCAGCTACTACGTATGATTGATGTGCATCTACCAATCAACACCATTGGTTTCACTGCGCCCCTTCCCTCCCCTACCCTCCCCCCGGAAGAAGACTGATTTTTGGGAGACTAGTGGAACAAAAAGAGAGAGAGCATTCAGAAGAGAAGATCCATGCATGGTACTGTGACAGGCCAAACCCAACTACAACCAGGAAAAGTGATATTTGAAGATCCTTACAAGGATAGGCATTTCCTAATTAAGGAAAAAAAAAGGGTATTGTGAGGACGAAGTAGTGAAAACTCCAAGAGATTAGAGAATCAGCCATGAAAAGACCATTGGTGAAGAAATTGGATGGCTGAATGGAGAATCTTACTGAGGATTTTGGTAAAGTATCGAGAGGACCAAAATCAGAGAGCTGGCTGGCCGATTGGATGAAAAAGGTGAATGCTTCACTCAGAAATGAACAACTTTTTACTTGCTCGTGATGATATGTGCTCTGTTTACAGGCTCACCTTTCTAAACCTTTAAGAGAGGAAGTTAGAGAAAACTTTATTTCGGTTTAGGAGTACGGAGAAATAGACTTCAAAAGAAAAATGCCGAACACATGAGCAACAAAAGTAGCTTTGGCACGGAGTTAAGTTCTCAAATGGCCCAGTCAAGGAAAGGTTGGGAAAGGGAACTGTTCAAGAAGATAAATTTAAAAGAAAAAAAGATTGTATTGATGCTGAAGTTACCGAAGTGTTGGTGGAAGATGAACAGGGCAACACTAAATTAAAGAAGTTGAAGTCAGCCATCAAACAAACATCATTGTTGAAAAACAGCCTAGTATGGTTAAACTAGTTAGCTATCCATGCATGCGCTTCTTAAATATAATGCCAAAAGATAAATAAGTAGGAATTACTGTTATAATGTACCAAGGAAAATCAAGTAGATGAGATTTTGATCGAGATTTTAACTTGTAGGCTTAATGACATTTTTTTAGCAACTCTCTGAATTGTCTTTTCAACAATTTCAAAACCGCTCTCATTGAAGTAATGTAACTTTCCATACATTGTAAAACTCATTACAAAAGTAAAATGTTGAAAATCATATCCTCGTATGTTGTAGTATTTCTTTACTTTTGAATTAATCTAAATGTTTCAACGGAATTAACAAGTTTTATGTTTTAAGCCGATGACTTTTACTCTAAATGGTTTGTTAATTTCAAATATTATTTATGAGAGTTGTGTCAGTGATGATCTTAAGGCTATCTCTTCAAACTGAATACTGAAAACATCATAGTATTGTGATCCTCGAAAAATATTACACACTTGAAAAACTTCAGTCTTTACATATATATGTATATATATATATTTGGTAAAGGTCCCATTGTATTATATCAATCATCAAAAAAACATATGTACATAGTAACTCCATCTTTACATCTCTTCACTTTACAAGACACTATCTATCTACTCCTTAGACTTCCATACTTCCATCAGATTACCATACAACTATACTACCTTCCTTCTAGCAGTAATTGCTTGTCAATGTCCCCGGCTTCATAGAAAATATGATTGAGAGGGTTTGCAGGGGCTTTTTTCTAGCTAAATGTTCTGTATTTCACCCATTCTTGAATAACAACCATACATCCTTGCGCAGATGAGGCTTGCTGCTTGAAAATTCTTGCATTTCTCTCTTGCCATATACCATAGCATGTGGCAGCTAACAATAGTTTACATAGTTTGGTTTTCAAACTTTTGCCTCTAAACTTAAGGCAAGCATATTGTAGCATGTCATTCCAGGTACGCAGCTTTAGACAAACCTGCAATATACTCAGGACTAACTCCCATAACCTTTGTAAAGATACATTGCCAGAAGAGATGGTCTTCAGTTTCAGTTTGTGTACCACACAACACACCTATCCTGTTGTAAGATATTCCAGGCTTTTAACTTTGCTTTTGTCCTTAATCCTCTATTGTATAGCAACCATAACATCATAGAGCATCTTGGTATATGCCCTTGGAACCACAAAATCTTCCACCAAGGGGCTGTATTTGTTCTTGTTCTGATCCATCCTAAGCAGACCTGATTGAAAATTGTCCAGATTTATCTAAAGTCAAGACAATTGCATCCTGAGTGTGAGAGTTAGGTCCAGGCATAACTTTAATTTCAGAATTCAGTCCCTTTAGTGCATTGGATCGGATAGAAGGCAATCTCCACTTGTTGTGAATAATGTCCTTTACCTTTGCATTGAGAATCAATCCTGAGTCATAGACTATTCTCTGTCCATACCTTGTAATCACCATTCCATTTTGTAGCCAATTATCTAGCCATAACTAGACAGACTTCCCATCTCCTACCTTATACTTCACCCATTGATGGAAATGTATCTCTAAGCTTTATTAGCTTGTTCCATGTCCATGACATAATAGCTGGGGGCTTAAAGGTCCAAATATGTCTATTCTTTATAATAAACATATGGCATCATTTTACCCACAGAGAGTCTTTATTTTTTGCCAAATCTCAGAGATACTTGCAGATGGCTGCTTTGTTCCACTCTTCCATCCTTTTGATTCCCAGCCCACCTTCCTTTTTTGGTAAGCATACCTGTTTCCAAGCAACCTTAGCTCCAATACATTTAGGTAGGATGAAAATATTGCACCAGTATACCTGCATGCAAAGCACAACACAGATGGCTAGCTGCACTCTGCTGGCATAAGACAGGTATTTTGTGGACCAACTGGATATTTTTTTAGTTACTTTTTCTACCAAAACACTACAGTCTCTATAATGCAATTTGGTAGATATCAGAGGTACATCAAGATATATAACAGTAAGTTGCCCAACAGGAATACCAATAGTTTCAATCAACTGTCTAGCATCACTTTGATTTACACCAGCAATAAAGACAAAGCTCTTATCAAGGTTAGGTACCAGTCTTGATAGCTCCTCAATTTCCTTTATTACTTTTTCTAATAAGCACCATAATTTCTGGCCTGGCTTGAGCTAGCAAAAAGAGGTCATCGGCAAAGCATAGATGACTAATTTGTAACTCCAGAATTTAGGATGAAAGTGAAAAGCTTCTAGTATAGAATATTCATCCATCATTTCAGAGAAAGCTTCCATGACTAAGAGGAAGAAGATAAGAGGAGATGGGGTTCCCTTGTCTTAGTCCTTTAGCACTAGCAAAGTAACCTTCCATACATCCATTGAGATTGATGGAGAATTTTGCAGTGGTGATAAATTGCATTATCCATGTTATAAATTGGGAAAGAAACAACATACATTCCATAACTGCCTTCAAGAATTCCCAACCCACAGAGTCATGTGCCTTTTGAAGTCCACCTTCATCATAAATCTTGGGTAGACTATATAAGTTAGGTATTACAAGAAAATTACATTCCAATGAAACTCACGTCTTTTGCAGCTCTTCAAATGACTACTTGCCAAATTGAAAATTATGATAGTTCACTGCATTTGTGTCCCCCGTTTATTTAGAGCACCACATTAATTTTAATGTCCACTAATATTTCAATCGATTATTTTTATATCATATGATTTTCTTAAACGTAAACCCAGTTATGTTGCCATAAAGTTTTATGTAAATCGTTTTTCAAAATAAGACATGCTTTTTAATTTTTTCTATATTTTATAGGAAGCTATTATTGCACTATACGACCAATGCAGTTCATTGAAACATTCCATAAACTAAACTTCAACCTTCATTAGCTTAAAACATTTGTGCAATAGCCACAATTAATTTGTTATCTAATTTTATTAGATCAACACCCTTCATGAAATGTGAAATTGCATAGTACCAAATAAGTTTTTGGGTGTTAGGAACATTTATGCTCATATATCGAAAGATACACACCATGGCTAGCATATTATTTACAAATTTATAGAAAAAATTATGGTATAAGATTTTACTTATTCATTATTCCTTTCATTCTTCATGTATTAGCAACCTTTTTAGTTTCTTTTCTTTTCGAATGACTCAATTTCATTGGTTGCATTTCTCTCATGCCTCAGATCTTTTACATTCTAAAAATCTATTTTTAAAAATTTGCTAGAAACTTATAAGGAAAAATATTCTTTATTCAAAAGGTAGTTTGATAGGGTTGAAGCAAGAAACATTTTTTTGTAACATGCTTAAATGACTTTTCATGTTTGGTGATGCTGTGTGGGTTGTTTATACAGCCCTTTCACTATTTTCACATTTTTTCGCATATATCTATAGCTAATTGTTTGTCTAAATTAATAACTGATCCTAGATCTTATGTGTTTCTCATCTATGAAATATATAACATGTAACGACCCAAGTCATTAATCTCCCAATTCGATATTTTTCAATAAAATCACAACGCAATCCTAGTCAAATTATAAGACTCAAATGGCTGATATTATATCTTCAACAAAAGTACAAGTAATCCCAATCACTGTGACGACTCAAGTCGCCGATGACGTAATTCGACATTTATCCAACACAGCTACAACTCAATCACAATCAGATTACAAGTCCTGATAAAGAAGTTACAAGATTTCTAAACTCCAAAACTACAAATCTCACTCACATCTCGACTTGCATATGCTCACCAAAATAATCATCTGCACTGGAAAGGTAAATAGTGGGGGGTGAGTCGGGTAGCCTAGTAAGTGGAATAATCATAGCACTATAAGATCAGAATCAAACACGTTAAAAAAATTCAGCATCAGTCAATATATTTGACAGTCAAACCATCAAAACAACCGTGGCTTAGTACCCCGAATAATTAGTAAATAAATTGAATATCCAAGTTGCCCATCAAACATACCACTTAAGCATCTTGCTTTCGGTATCCTCAAAGGATCCGTCAAAGCTCAGCTGTATCATAACATACCATGCATGTCATGACCCAAACCCAGGGTAAGGCCTGTGAGCTAGATTCGTGACCGGCCGCAGGCCCATTTGAACATCCACCCAGTGGTCGGCCAGGCCTCACTACAACCTATACATAAGAATCTATATCCAAGTAATTTAAACCTATCTCTTTGATAGTATTTCTAAAATCAACCTTATAATTTCTCAAATATGTCTAATGATTTTCTCTATAAATAACTAACACAAATCATAGAAAATCTCATGGAAACCTAAGCTCCGAACAATTCTCAAAACATAAACGAAATAGTACTACTATTATATCCAATTATTAAAAAAATTTCAAAAGGTCTTAAATCCCTAGTGACCATTCCATGCGACTCCGCCCTCGTTACTCCCAGAGCTCTCGGGTTCATCTAAGTGGTCACCTGAAAACATTTATAAAAGAGTGAGCTTGAGGCCCAGTAAGTACATGTACCATGTTCCTAAATTAGGTTTTGTGATTCATAAAAACATGACATGGTTTCTTCATTTTAAAAATTGATAGCAAATTGATAGAGAATACTATACACATATATACTTATAAAAGCAAATCACGCTTCAAGGGAACTCTTCCAAAACGAATGCATAACAACAATGATTAAACTTTGAGTGATATTCTAACTCCTTTCATGGTGTGTCACGGTCAGCGTATGGTCCCACTGACTAGGACCCAGAATCTCTCCTCCACCCGGGATAACAAATATTGTGGACGTAAAGACAAACCACGATGCAACTGTACAGTGCGCCAACATATGGCACCGTTGACCAGGACCCAGAATCCACTTTCTCCCGTGAATATGGGGCACAACAATCAATATTAACCTATTAATACCATACCACGATTCCCCACATGGTTCTTAAAACAACACATCACATACCATGTCAATTTTAATTCAATTGCTTGTCAACCATTCGCACACGAGCAGAAGTATAACAAAGACTTCAAAACTTTCATTTGGTAAAACAACGCATACGTACAAATATATTAGAAAGTATGTTGTACAGAGGAACATGACTGGAGTACTTACCTGGATAGCTAAGCGGCCCTAGCTCTTCGTATGGAAACCGAAACAACAAATCATTCAGATGTTATTTATTGCCATTAATTATACCTAGATGCTAAATTTTCCTAAGGGAGTGAAATTACCAAAATACCGCTAGACTTGGGTGAAATTATCAATTTACCACCAACGTTTACATACCATTACACACCAATAATTTACTTGAAACATCTTTTTAAATGACTAGGTGAGTGTTTCATAAAAATAGCCCTTTTGGGAATTTATCGTTTGGAACCCTAAACTGCTCCTTAATACGAGCATAAAGGTTCCTTTTTTTAAAATAAATCAAATGCCACCAGAATGCCACAAAATTTTAGATACTCAAACGTCTCAATAAGTTTAGATCACTGTAAAATTTTAGGCTAAAAAAAGGTTTGTTTACTATACCAAATAATTTAAAAACATGTTTTGAAAATAAAATCATTTCAGCTTTTTTGCATGCTTAGAAAAATCTCAGAAAATTCCACGTCGAAGATTTTACAAAAATAATTGGATTTTTAGTTTTACACTTTGCCTATTTCTATCTCTAAATAGCTCTTAAAATTTAAAACAATGACAGCTCATCAAACCTCTACTATTCATCATCTTCCTCATCAAGTTTGCCCTAACCCTAATTTTTATTCTCTCTACAATCCAATCACACCACCCCACCATGGCAGCCCCTTCCCCCTCCTCTTTTTCCACTTCTACAGCCACCTAGACATACATAAACACACCCATGACAAAGCACCATGGCGGCCCACCATGGCCCACCATAGCCACCTTCCCCTTCTCTTTTTCCATTTCTACACCCACGGCACAACACGATGGCTGCCCACCATGGCAGCCACCTTCCCCTTCGCTTTTTCCACTTCTACACCTTCTTAAACACCATATAAACACACCTACATTCCCCTTCTATGTCGTTACCCTCAAGTCAAACCTCTACACAGCATTTGCACGGGCAGCCTCTTACCCCTCCCTTTTTCCACCTTTTCACCCTCCTAAACACTACAAAATTACACCCAGAACACAGCACCACGGCTGTTCATCGCGACAGCCTTTTCCTTCTCATGTTGTTACCCGCACAACCCATCATCAACCACTTTACAAACATCACAGCACCACCACACATAGCAGCTTTGTGCTGCTTCCCTTCCCTTTCTCCTTCACATCAATATATACACATCATGGCTGCCTTCATGGCAACCCCCGTTACACCAACTCACGACACATCACATATAACACAAACTCACACACATTTTGACACTTTAAGCATCCAAACCAATGACTAAAATTTCACCACAAGAAAAAAGGCTTTTAGCGACGGACATTTCCGTTGCTAAAAGCTCTACATCCCTCGCTAAAAAACCTATTTTAAAAATAAAATCATTTCAGGTCTTTTCCATGCACATTAAAATCCCAGAAAATTCCATATCGAATATATTGTAAAAGATATGGGAGTATTAGTTTTACCCTTTGCCTATTTCTATCTCTAAATAGCTCTTAAAATTTAAAACAGTGACAGTTCATCAAACCTCTACAATTCATCATCTTCCTCACCAAGTTTGCCCTCACCCTAATTTTTATTCTCTCCGTACAATCGAATCACACCACCCCACCATGGCAGCCGCTTCCCCCTCCGCTTTTTCCTCTTGTACACCCACCTAGACACACATAAACACACCCGCGATGCAGAACCATGTCTGCCCACCATGGTTGCCACCTTCCCCTTCTCTTTTTCCACTTCTACACCCACCTAAACACACCCACGGCTGCCCACCATGGCAGCCACCTTACCCTTTGCTTTTTCCACTTCTACACCCACTTAAACACCATATAAACACACCCACAACTCCGTATCATGGCTGTCCATCAAAGTAATCCTTCCCCTTCTATGTAGTTACCCACAAATCAAACCTCTACACAGCACTTGCACGGCTGCTCCATGGCAGCCTCTTCCCCATCCCTTTTTCCACATTTTCACCTTCCTAAACACTACAAAATTACACCCACAACACAGTACCACGACTGTTTATCATGGCAGCATTTTTGGTCCCATGCCGTTACCCACACAACTCACCATCAACCACTTTACAAACATCACACCACCACCATGCATAGCAGCTTCGTGTTGCTTCCCTTCCGTTTCTCCTTCACCCATCAATATATACACATCATGGGTGCCTTCACGACAACACCCATTGCACCAACTCATGGCACATCGCATATAACACAAACTCACACACATTCTCACACTTTAAGCATCCAAAAAATGGCTAAAATTTGGACAGAAAAGTCAAGAATTATACTTGAAGGTTTGCCCTAGCTGCCTTGCTTCCTCCTTTTCTCTCTGATTTCACGTAAAGAAGAAGAAAAAAAACAGATTAAAGTGGCGTCTGATTTTTTTTTTAGGTTAGTGTTTATATACTAACCCTAGAAAGACTTTTCTCAATTTCACCCGCATCCTTTTTTTCCTAAGGTTAAAATCAATTTTTTGACAAAATAAAATTTTGGGTGTCACAATGCACATAGATAAATCACTGGAGCACTGTCATTGATCAAAAATACTTAAGCCACTACCTGGAGACATATTTCAAAATCATGATATTTACAAATATTCAAAACAAAGCATTTGAGCATGATTTCAGAACAACAGTGTATAGGAGTACAATTTCCCATCTATTTTCCCAGTGTAGTCCCCATATACAAGACATACTCACTCGACACTACACCGCAGGTTTCTCTCTCTCTCTCTCTCCATCACCCACTGTCCCCCATACCATGGCCATCATCCATGGCACACTGTACCACAGCAGCCCCTTTTCTCCTCATCTAGTTCATGCCACAGGAATACCCACATGACCATCAAACTACACAACAACACCACCGTTATTCTGCACCAGTCCCCTTCCTTTTTTTTTCCTCAAATTCTCCCACGACAATAGCCACGACCCTCTGAACCCATGTAGTTTGCACCCAGATAAGTGTATGTATATAACCATTAAACATAAATCTTACCAGAAGAGATGAATCAATTGTCGGTAAATCTGCTAGCTTGCTTCTTTCCCTTAGCATCCTTTTCTCTCTTAACCGGGCTCCCGAAGAGAAGGACAAGAATGGTGATGCGGCTGCTCCCTCACGATGTATGTATATATATGTAACCCTAAATCGTGTAATTACCATAAACCTCCTCCATTTCATGAGTTATTTAAATTCTACCCGGAACATCTATTATTACGTAATGCCCAATATAGTTATTTTATGAATGATTAACGTAATAAAAGAATTTAACGGTTTATTACCTAACCCTGCTACACTAATTCGTAACTAAAAATTGCTAATAAAATATTGATGTTAACTGTATGTATAAAATTGTCGCTAAAGGTTTTTAGAAAAAAATACCAGTTAACGCTAATCCTTGCCAAAGACATTAATCAATATCGATAATATTTGTTCGTTAAAATTTTTTTCTTATGATTCTAAACTTGTCGCTATAAGATTTAAAGGAACATCACTAATAGAAATTGTTGCTAAAGTAATAACAACTGGCTAACCCTAGATTCGGGATATTACATTGTCGCTCTTTATTTGTCAAACTATTGATGAAAGTCAAAGATAAGTAATTTGAAAAGATTAAAGGCTTATTTATAGAAATTTCTAGGGAGCACAAGGTGGATACAAACACAACGTAGCTAGACAAGGCTATGCCACCTAACAAGGACGACAATGCTAACAAAAGCAAGACAAGACTCGAAACACGAGATGGCAAGACAAGGTTATGTCATCTAGCAAGCATGACGATGCTAACCAAAGTACGACGTGCTCAAAGCACGAGGTGGCAAGACAAGATTGTGCCACCTAGCAAGCACAACAAGGCTAAGCAAAGCATGACAATCCTTGAAGCATGACGTGCCGCAATAGTATGTTGACACGTCACAAGCACGACGGTGATAGGTAGCACGAGGTGTCGATCAGAGAAGTAATCAATACTGACTCCTTAATAAGCACGAGGTGTCACGATTACGTGAAGACACCCAACAAGCACGACAATGCAAGTCCCATTTGTCACTAAAAATCATCATCATCATTTTTCTCTCAACCAACCAGTAATATTTTGAGCACCTCTAAAATTTTTGGGTGTTACATTCTTCACTTCTAAAAAGAATTTCATCCAAGAAATTCACTAGCCTTAAATATGAATCAACAACTTCAAAATTCGCCTCATAATTATCCCAAGGCCGAGGAACGTATCTTGGCTTACGCTAACCTAAGAAATTCAACCCTAGGTATCGCTCTGATACCAACTGTGACGCCCAAACTTAGGATTATCTCAACCTGGCTGGAGCATTACGACACATCAGCTAATCACATCATATTGATAATACAACTCATTCTAACTCACTTGGTAATTAAACCATATCATACAAAATTAAAGAGTTTACTTTTACAAAACACACCTAGCAAGCTCTCTACCAGATCTCAGAGTTGACATACTGTTCAATTCAAGTACAACTTAGTTCACAAATGTACAAGTGTCTTCTTGCCTGTCTTCTCACCTTGCCTCATACCTTTTCCTTGCCTTTCGAGGGACCGACTCCTTGGTCTATAATATTATGGATAAAACCCATCAGCCCACTGGCTCAATAAGGTAATAAAAAACATTTAATGTAACTTTCAACTCAAGAATATTGAAAATGCATGCTATTGCAATTCAATAACATTAAGTAGTTCTACATGTACACATAACACATATCACATATTCACACTTAGTTGACCATTACAAGAGTTTATCATTCTCAAATTCAGTCACATTAATAGACCACCCTTATATCACCACACCCGGGATATAAGATCACAACATTTGCCTTGGCCAAAGGCAAAGTAACCAAAAACAATTGAATACCGATACTGCCTAGCAGTCGGAGATACAACTATTCGGCTTATACAGTGCACCGCTACTCAAACACAATCCAATCAACCCCCAATCATTTGAATGGGGTAGCATAATAATCATCAACATATATCAACCATTCCTTATAATGAAAGGATGTAAGATGCTCATGCGTAAGAAGACAAATCATTTCATACATGTAGTTGTTGTAATCTTCATTACTTGCACCATAAAACTTAGCTATCAAATATTTAGTCACTTTCATCATTAAAATCATCTTCATAACATCTTGAACATGTAACATAATCATTTATATTCAGCAAATTAGCTTCAATTATAGAACTTAACAAACATGTCCAAAAACCATATTCTAACAGGGTCTAGTTTGAGATAATTCCATATTTCACACATATCATAACCTATTTCATGTCTTCCATAATCTCTAATATGTTAAACATGAATAGATTCACTTATTAACAAGTCTCTAACAAGTATTCAAAATTTTGACAAAGAATTCATACTAAAAGAATTACGCTAACATAGCATATATCCATATTAATGTATTAAATCTCATTAAAAAGCTTTAACTATCGTACCTTAAAGAAGAGATGAAAGAACCAAATTTTTAGATTTGAAAAACCTTCAAAATACTTTTCAAAACACATTCAATACACTGTTTGAAGCTCATAGAAACTTTTCAAATCAACTGTTTAAAGTTTCCTCTAAAAAACAAGCCCTAACTCTAGGTTTTGTAAGGTTTTTAGTTTATTTCCTTACAATTTTCTCTCAAAAACGAGGTGAGAGGATGTAAGAATGTCATTTAGGTCTTTTAAATGAAATTAGAAACAAGTAGAAGGTGTCAAGTGGAGATGAAGAGGTGGAGAAGTCAAGCACGACGAGGCTTTAACCACAAGGTGGCCAGACACAGTTATGCTACCTAGCAAGCACAACAAGGCTCAAAGCACGAGGTAGCAAGACACACTTGTGTCACCTAGCAAGCACGACAAGGCTCAAAGCACGACGAGGCTCGAACCACGACGTGTCATGATAATATGTTGACAGCCACAAGCATGAGGTGCACAATTCTTTGCAAAAAACAAAACAATTCATAGCTATCCAGTCAACAACCGGTTACTCCCAACTAGAGTTTTCACCATTTTCTTTTCCAACTCTTTTAAAAATATTTTTGGTTCTTCTAAGTGATCATATAAAGTTTCTAAACATCAAATACTCTTTTCCATTTCTAGCACTTCATTCACCTTCCTAGACAATTTACTCAATTCAATGTGTTTAACATTTAAACATACATTCAAGTATGTTATCATGCATAGTTCATCATAACCATTTTTACATAAAGTGATGCATCTAATCATACTTAAATATGTAATCAAAGCATATGAAATGTTGGGTTCTCACATAATGAACTCATATAAACTTAATCTTGATACTAACTCGCTGATAAATAGCAAATTCAGGATAATCCAAAGCTAAAATTCTTGGTCTACCAATAAACCAACACAAGAAAAAAAGAAGAAGGTAAAGTCTGATGAAATATTAGTTGCCCACTGGTTACAACCATTTCATTTGCCAAAACAAATTAAGTAAATTAAATCAAACACAAAATATTGGTATAAATTTGTAGGGAATAATTTTTTTTGCAGTGGCACCTCCTTCAAAATAGTCAAGCCTCATTTTCCAAACCCAAATAATAATAATATTCTCTTAATTTCAATAACCAAGAGTTTCCATTCTTCTTTAATTCAGAAACTTCTAAGACTCAAATTCATAGACTTTCTAACTTTGCATTTCTGTCATTGAAATATGTGATCAGAATTTTGCATCTTCGTTTATCACTGGGAGCCACCACCGCTGCTCCTCAGCATCGCCACCACCTAACCGACCACTACAACATTAATCCCTCACCCTTGAAAAATTCCAAATGCAATATGTACGCACCATCCTCTAGTATGAAGACATCCTCTCCTTCTCTATATGCAAATTCACCACGATAGTGGTCCACACCATACCAGCTACATACATGAAACAACCACCGGTGTCTACCATCAACATTAATCAACTCTTGCCACCGATCAACACTAAAATAACACTACAGCATGACATAATTTTTTACATGGGATGCATTTATCAAGGTGGTGGAACGCCTCGTGGAATAAGGATGGTGGAAGGTGGGTGGCAACACCGTTGAAAGTGGAAATGGGGTGGTGGGGGATGGCTATTCACCGGCGTTTGAAAGTTTAAAAATACGAGGATATATAAGGTTAAAGAGAGGGGAGTTGAATATTGTGTGTGTTTTTTGTGGGGTTTTCGGAGGGAAGGTGGAGAGAATAGAAAAAGAGGAAGATGATGAGGTGGTTTTGGCATCTTTCCTGAGCAATGGCATGAAATGTCATTTGTAATGACATATGAAGATAGAGAAAATTGATTGTGATGGCTGAGATGTAAATAAAAAGAAATTAAGGAAATTTTGTTAAAATTGGTGTGGATGCTTAGGCTCTTTTATATATACCTAATATGGTTAAACCAGTTCAGGCTAAAAGTGACAAATAGACTAAAGTAAGACGAACTGATCAAAGCCCCGTCTCTCTAGGTCACTGAAAAGGTGATTGCAAAGGATTTAACCGAAAGAAAGGGAAGCCACTTAACAAGTAGGACAACTTAGAGTGGAATTGGATGGAAGATAATTTTGAACCCAACTGTGCTTTCGGAGGCCATAACTTATCCTAACAACAAAGACAAGAAAGAAAATGGAGGGGCTAAAAGAGGCACTGGGATACAAATGGCCTTCCAGATAAAGAGATACACCAAATATCAAGTCTGGTGACTTTTTCAAGAAGCTCCGATCATCATGGCCTTCACTCTACCTGCTCATTTTAAGGCTGATCCCCAATCAACCACAACATCTTCAAGGTGAGGTGAAATTCAATGAGGTTAGTCCCAGCAGAGTTATTTTTATACTGAATCTCAAGTTGGAGAAAAATCAATCCTGAAAGAATTTTAAAGAGTCGCCATCTTATTTAATTTAAAGTGTAAGGAAAAACCAAGAAATAACTATAGAATGTCCAAAAGGACAACTAATCTATTGAAAATAGGAAAATGGGTTTGAGGATTAAGTTATTCCACAGGAAGGTGTTAGACACGCGCTTTTTTTTTATTATTGATTTTTAGCCTCTAATATATAAAACATGTAAAATGTGCAATAATACTAAACTTAAGTTCATTTGTTTATTTTTTCTTGTACTCGACATTAGGGGTCGAACCACCTACGGATCCGGTCGGACCAACCGGAATCAAAACCACCATAGTTCGACTCTAGTCCTATAAAAGGCAATCTTCATTTTAGTCTTAGACTTAGATTGAGAATGAAAAAGACACTTTTTGATTGTTATAATAGAAATGTAAACGGGGGAAATAGACGTAATTCTAGAATAATTATATAGACTAGAAAGCTACTGAAATTACTTTGGAAATTTACTTGTCTGGATGACTCGAGAACGCTCTCTGGAGGATACACGACGCAAGAGATTAAAGGACTTCGAAGTGAATATTGAGGGCTGAATTCCTAAGAGAGATGATACACCACTGCATAAAGAAATGATATTAAAGCTCTAAATAGAATAAGCTTACTTGAAATTCAGACCCTTGAAAATTAAGGCCAAGGGACTTATTTATAGAGCACTGGGGCTCTTGAACTGATAATATTGACCATTCCAACCCGCAAGTTGTACATAAGTTAGAATATTTGATGAAAATCGCAAATAGATAAAAGTCAACTAACCCAGCTGGTTCATCCCATTGTTAATTTTTTTCAATTTTCGAGGCATTATCTGACCCTAAATTCTGTAATTATCTCTAATTTTGCAAATAGGATGTACCAGAGTCGGGATTTATCTTCCTAAATCATATAAATCAAGGATTTAGAACCTTGCGTCATTAATAACTCCCAAAATGATTCATCTCTAAATTATCTTAACAAAATAATAAAATAAAATAAACTAAATATCTAGGCACTTGGACTGGACTGATATTATAGGGCTGGACCACCAGATTGGACTGCTAGTCTGGACAAGACCAGTGGACTTGACAACTAAACTTATGACCTGGACAACTGAACTAGACTGGACCAAATTAAGTCAACTAGGCTTAAGCTCCATAATAAACTCCAATAACTAATAAAGTCCAATATTTATTTAATTAATAGTAACTACAAAAATGGGGTGTATTCTTGCCAATGTCCATGGAGTAATGAACTAAAAAGCGCCTCGAACATTAAAATTCGAGGATACGCATCTCCCCTATCCATCTCTCTACAGATCAGAAGTTTGATCTAGGCACTTACTACCGTATATTCCAACCAAGCATAAGGCTTGAGGGTTGACATATTGTCCCTCAAGACATCGTAATCAAGCTCATCAGATTGAACACAAATTTGAGAGCATAGCTAGAGGGCTCCCTAGACCAACGTCCAAGGATTAGGGCATCATTTTTCTGGCTTCAACGGATGACCTTTGGGATAAGAGGACATGCTATTTTGTCCTTGAGGCTCTTCGGGTATCCCAAGGCCCGAAGTAGAAGTTCCCGACCACAGGACAAGCTTTAGTGACTTTGAGAAGTTGAAGTTTGCAAAGTCAAAATCTTTTGTGACTTAACTCTGGGGATCTGCTATAATGTCCGAGTCTCTAAGAAATTCAAATGATGGCTGACTCCACTAGTCCCAATGAGCCATTCCCTGGATCATACCCAAAGGCTGTCCCCAAACATAATCTATTCTCTTCCCCGAAGAACCACCACTTCTCTCGCTCACTCCCGAAGGCTGTCCCGAGGGATCATCCATTCCCTCGCTCACACCTGAAGCTGCTCTGAGGGATAACCTATTCTTAGGATAGCCCTTCACAAAATCCTCACAGCTATGCACCAAGATCTCAGTCTGGGAGTAAAGATCCGCTGTAATGGCATCTAGAAGATCCTTCCACCCATTTAGTCTATGGAAGAAGAGCTAGGCATTAACCCACATCAAGTTAGATCATAAGTAAATTTGAACACTACATGAAATTAAATGGGAAGCTTATGAGATCGAGTGCTACATGAAAGTAAATCAAAACTTACGAGTTTGAATGCTCTCCGCTGATCAGTTACACCTCTGGGCTGGTATTTCTAGCCTCTTGCCCACTACACTAGGTGTACTCTCCTTCGAGTGATGTGGCAGTACCACCCTAGCTACTACTCGATGTTGACCACAGGGTTGGGCTCTGACATAATAGCTCCTATCGTGTCCTGTTAGGATTCCCACAATTCAATCTTGCCAGTGCATAACTCAAAGGCATCCGTCTGCCCTATCATTGGGACATTTGGTGGGTCCTACGAGGTCTCAGGTCTGGGGCATTCACCTTGTAGACACTCCAACTGTCACATCGCACTATCCGATAATTGCCACTTCACGATCTCTCAATGGATCAATGGAGTTTGCTACAACCCAGGGAGCGTAAAAATGAACAATTCTTGAACCTAGGCCTTTACATTTTGGTACGACGCCCCCAGTAGTGGCTCTCCCTCTGACTGTACTCCCAAATGCATAACTGAGGCCAGAATTTTTTGGGTTCTGATACTAGGTTGGGTTTGCTGCCACTAAAGTGTTCATAAGGCCACACCTGATAACAAAGACAAATAGGTGAAGTATGGTCAAAATTTATTGTGCAGTAACTGATAAAAATGATCAAAAAAAAAATTAATAGGGGTGATATGATATGCCTACAATAGCGAGAGACATGCATATATATATATATATATATATATATATATATATATATATATATATTGCAGTCGGGTCTCATTGCCTTGTGCAGAGCATGATACAAGTATGCAAATCTGGCTGCACCTTAAGCATACTCACCAACCTCTTGCAAGTTACCCAACAGATTTAAATACTTTGGGTGGAATGTGTTCTTTGTCGTTGTTGGGAATAAAATGGCCCTAGTCACCCACAACAGGAAAGCCTTTGTGTGCAAAACCATCATCCCCTCTGTGAAGTCGTCTGGTAAAGCCTCGTACTCATCTACCAACCTTCTTAACTTTATTCCACTGTGCCCAAATTGGTCCTCGCGTATCAAACCAAAGAAGCCCCTAGCAAATCTCTTATTTTTTGCTCCAATCATACTAGAAATAATAAGCCGTCCCGTCATGGGTATCCCCAAGATATACCCTACATCTTCTAAAGTTACTGCCATCTCTCCGTTCAACAGAGGCATATATTAAGATCCAATCATGTTGAGAAAAAATATTTTCATAGGGAAAAATTCCAAACCCCATTCCAGGCAATAATTTTTTCAGAAGTGGGAGTAACCTCCACTCGATCTCCAATAGTATTGGGTACTTCTACTGTATTAAGTGTACCTCTTTCCTATGAATTAACAAAGTGTATTTAAGCAAGATACACAATATTGATGATTGAAATTAAATAGATGATCAAAAAATTAGTATCTTACTTGTCCGTTCTAAATTGCTGTACTAATATGGTTTGCTTGGTCATATAAGATAGATGGATCTTCAGGTCTAGGGTTAACGGCCATTTATGGGATTGAAATTATGAAAATACATCAACTTTGGAAATTTAGATAAAAAACATTGACAAATCTAGCTTTGCCAACACTAGCACATGTATAATGCGTCATCTATAAATATACACCATTAATCATACATTACATATCATAAAAATTATGCGCAATACTCACAAACTCAAGATTATACACAAATAAAGCATTGGTTTGTGAACTTACATGATTAATTATATAATTTAAGGAATTCTTTGGAAGATTCAAGGGCTTGAGGACACAAAAATCACAGATCTACTTGCTAGCGCCGGTTGACAAGATAGTGAGGAAGGAAGAAGACCTACAAAATTAGGGGTCCACTATGTGTGTGTGTGTGTGTGTGTATGTTGTGTGTGTGTGTGTATCGTTCACTACATTAATCTAGCTGACAATTAAGATTTTAGATAAAGACAGTCTGCCTTCTCGTCTACCACATAATGTAGCAGACGAGAAGGGGACATATTTGATGGGTAGCAGGGAAAAGGTAGTCCGCTACATAATGTGGCGGACGACTTTTAGCCTCACAACATGTCAAATCACATATATTGAAAAATAGGTTGTACGGAGGAACATGTTAAGAGTACTTACCTAACTCGATAACTGTTTCTGGCACTTGCTCAAAAGCTGATCGTAGCTCGTTTGGAAACCTAAACAATAAACCATACGGGTTTTAGTTCTTAACGCCCAATCATGCCTGGTTGCTAGATTTACCCCGAGTGAGTGAAACTACCAAAATACCCCCGGGCTCGTGTAAAATTATCAAACACACCCTTCCATACCAAAATTACCAAAACACCCTTCCCGTAAGTAATATCACTAAAATATGCCTACCGTATGTAAATTAACCAAAAACTATCTCTCTTAGGTAAAATTACCAAAACACCTTATTCTGGGTGGAAAATGACCAAAACACCCCCTGGTGCCCCTCACACCTTAAAAAAATCTCAAAAATACTATTTTAAGCATCTTGAAGTTACTTTTAGGCTTAAAAGTGTTTCAGAAAATTGATATGAAACTTTAGATAATGAAATATATCAGTAAAATAAGGTCCCATAAAATTTTTAGACAAACAATTTGATTTGCTCTGCTAAATAATTTGAGAACCTCTTTTCACCGATAAACTAATTCAACATCCTTGGTGGATACAAAAAATTCTAGATTATAGGTCATGCAAAAATAATAGTGGTTACTCTTTTGTACTTTGTCCAACTAAATATCTAAACATGTTTAAAAATTAGGAAATAAACTATTGGAATAATATAAGGTTTTTAGCGACACTTTACAGTTCACCCCATTAAATACCCTAATAGAATTTATTGTTCATCCATGTTTCTGCTTCCTCAGAGCAGCTATTTTTCCCCAGTTAACACACATAAATACCCACTTCAATGACACACCCATACTACTACACATCGAAACACACTAAAACATCTACACCCACACTAATACACCTACAACACACATATATACACCTTCTTTTTACACAATTACACACGTATGCACACACACACACACACACACACACACACGAAACTCTTACACTATTTCACACACTAAAGAAAATAGGATTACCCTTAAAGAATTCCCCAATTCCTTTCTTTCTCTTTCTCTTTCTCTCCTCTCTTCTTCCCCCTATTTTTCTTCATGCTGCCCGAACTGTTCTTCTTCACCCTGTTTCCTTTCTCTATTTCTATTTTCTTCTCTTCTTCTTCCTTTTCTTTTCCTTCTTTTCTTCTTTCTCTTCTTTGTTTCTCTATTCTACCCAAAGCCCTATGTTTTCTCTTCTCTGCATATTTGGGTTAGTCACCTCTGATAAGCAAGAGGTGACAGCCATGCCAAGACACAACTCATACATGCATACGTGCACTTACTTTTAAAATTTGCAAACTAAACCCTAAATTTTATATAATTACATTTAAGCCCAAAAATTATTCTAATAATCTTTATTAATTTAACACTAACCATAATATCACCAAAATATACATACCGTCACTCATTTCATTATTTTTCATAAAACAAATTACATTTTAGCCCCTAAAGTTTCCATAATTACAAAATGACCCCAAAGTTTTATAAAATTATATTTTGACCCTAAAATAATTTTAACCTTTCATATTCTACTAATATCTGAGTATTGCTCAAAATTATCATCCGTTTATTATTTTTGTATCAAACATAATTATTTTAAACAACTCAAAAAAGTGCAAGATGTTATAGATCATGAACACTTGGACGTGACAATGTAGATGATTGTTGTCTCTATTATGTTTGATTTACCAGTTTTAGTTGGTGTCGATATCCCAACAGTACAATAGGCTAGTCTCTTCTTCTCCTCGTCTTCCAGCTCTAGTCGACGCAAGCGTGAAAGAGAGGATTCTCGTTTAACTAAGGACTCTGATCTGGAAGCTAAAAATCCTACAAATTGAAGGTTTCCTTAATGGATCAGCCTCCAAGTATCCCTGTTTTTCATTATTTTCATTTCTTACCTTAAATATTATCCTCAGCCCCTTTGGCTGTTATTTGCTATGTAAGGGGTTTGCAGGGTTTTCTCTATTTGGGTCGATATGGGTGGTTAAGTACTTGGTTATTAGAGTCAAGGGTTATTAGGTTTCAACCCTTTTTCACATTATTGCCTCCATCAGCAATTTGTTAGTGTTGTTTGTGCTCTGATGGCTTTGGTAGTTGGGCCTTACCAACCACGAGTGATTAAATGATAATTTTATGCTAGAATTGTGGTGGTAACGGTCAAGCTACCATAGTTTAGTTAGCATTTGGTTTGATCCGTGCTCATAATTCAGACGTTATTTTTTATGGAAACCAAATCTAACCTATCAAAGGTTGCTTTTCTCTTTCATAAATTAGGGCTTTCTTTGTTCATTGGGGTAGATTCCAATGGCCTTGGTGGTGGGTTATGGCTACGTTGGCATCCTCCTATATGTTTTACTCTGGCCACTTCAACCTGTTTGAATGGAGTTACTGAGATTTTGGGGTTCTTTTATGGGCACCCTCAGGTTTCCTTGAGGTCTAGTACTTGGAGTTACTAGCTTCGCTCTTGCTTCCTTTCTCTTGTCCTATTTGTTTGTGTAATGACTTTAATCAGATATTAGATTCCTCTAAAAAGTCTCGGGACACCTCAGTTGTTCCCCATAGAGCCTCAATTTTTTGCAATTTTCTTGAGTCCTTTGGCCTATCTCATATTGATTGGGACAGTCCTTTATTTACTTGGTGTTTGAGGTACTCCTTTGAATGGTTTTATTTACGAATAATTAGATCGTATAGTAGCTTTCATTTCTTGGATTGTACTTCATGCATGCGGTGGCCAGAAACTTACTGATTTAATGTTTTGATCATGCCCCTATTTTGTGTGTTACTGACCTTACCAATCCTTTTCATCGTCCTCCTCGCATTTTGAAGCCATGTGGCTTTCAACTCCTCAATGCTTACCTTTCATTCAAGCTGTGTGGACTTCTGAGGTGGTTAGATCGCCATTTTTTCAATTAATACGTTGTTCCCAACCTATTCTGGTCGCACTCAAAGGTCCACTTGGAGTCCCATTGTGCATGACACGTCCGCACAAGCACAGTATTCAACGCTTTGAACCGGACAAAGTGTGCACGCCCAAGTCACTTGCATTCTTTGCCTCACACACCTCACGCACGACTCAGTCACCAATGATTTCACGCTACCGTGACTCACATTACCACATTCGTCGCGCCGCGACCACCTAAGCACCTTTTCACCAAAAACATCAACTGTTGGTGCAACCGGAGTGACAGGGTCAAGGGCATAGGCCTTGGCCAAACCCATGGGGTCTGCCTCGGCCTCCCCCAAGGCCATGGGGTCAGCCTCAGCCTCAATGGGGGGTCGGCCTCGGCCTCCATGGGATGTTGACCTTGGCCTTTCCTCCCCGGTTGTTCACTCTTCGCGCAAAGTCCCTTTCACGCTTTGATCGCTTCATACACTTCGTACCTAGCTTTGGCACCTTGTTAGTCATGCGGGTACATTTCACGTCGACACGCTCATCTCAACGCAACTTTCGGGTTCATCCTCGCTTATAAAAAGACCTACCGTCGGCGCGCCCGAAGTTCACCAGAAGGGGGAGTGGCCTTGGCCTCCCTTCATGGGAGTTGGCCATCCCTTAGGGTCGGCCTCGGCCTCACCAACGGGTCAGCCTTGGCCTCTCCAGGGGTGGTGCCCTTGGCCTTCCCCCAATCTTTGGCCTATGGCCTCCCCTCCCACGCGCACTTGTTTTCTCAAGTCTTTGCACCTCCGCGATGTTTACGGACGTTCGTACATCTACCTCGTGACATCCGTCGTGCATCAACCTCACGACGTCCATCGTGCACCAACCTCGTGGCGTCCGTCGTGCACCAACCTCACAGCGTTCGTCGTGCATCAACCTCGCGACGTTCGCCGTCAGTGACTGCGCACCACTCCCGCGATGTCCGTAGCCCAAAGTCGCGCACTACCACCGAATGACCTGTCACTGACGACTGCGTACCATCACTTCCAACTTTGTCATTACTACATGCTGCATTCATCATCTTGTTAGGACAGGTACACTCAGCTCAAATCCCATCTTCGGGACACCAGACGCATGCCCGTGCGTCGTCTCTGCAACGTTCGTCGCCGCGCCAGTTCGTTATCTTCATGATGCGTGCTCCCAACACCAAGTATTGTTTCGCGACGTTCGTCGCCGCACCACTCTCATGATATGTGCTCTGGCACCAAGTATTGTCTCCGCGACATTCGTCGCCGCACCACTCTCATGATATGTGCTCTGGCACCAAGTATTGTCTCCGCGACATTCGTCGCCGCACCTATGCGCCACAATCATGATACAGGCCTTCGGGCATCACACTTATTCACCACACCATGCGCCCCCGCCATGGACGTGGAACATGCTTCGACCCACTTTCCGGAGTGTGCAGCATTTCGGGGGGCTCCGTTCGTAGTGCTCCGGCACAAGGACCCCTCGCAGTGGGATGGACTCGTTACCACAAAGTCATCGCCTCCACGGGATGGGCTCGTTACCACAAAGCCATCACCGTCACAATCACGGGGGGCTCCATTCGTAGTGTTCCGGCACGAGGACCCCTCACAGCGGGATGGACTCGTTACCACAAAGTCATCGCCGCCACGAGATGGGCTCGTTACCATAAAGCCATCACTGTCTTCATTCCAGGGGGATCCGTTCGTAGTGCTCCGGCACGAGGACCCCTCGCAATGGGATGGACTCGTTACCACAAAGTCATCATCACCACGGGATGGGCTCGTTATCACAAAGCCATCACCGTCACAATCACGAGGGGCTCCGTTCGTAGTGCTCCGACACGAGGACCCCTCACAGCGGGATGGACTCGTTACCACAAAGTCATCGCCGCCACGGGATGGGCTCGTTACCACAAAGCCATCGCCGTCACAATCACAGGGGGCTCCGTTCGTAGTGCTCGGGCACGAGGACCCTTTGCAGCTGGATGGACTCGTTACCACAAAGTCATCGCTGCCACAGGATGGGCTCATTACCACAAAACCGTCGTTGTCTTCATTCCGGGGGCTCCGTTCGTAGTGCTCCGTCCGGCATGAGGACCCTTCGCAGCGGGGATAGGTGACTCCTCCGAGACACTGTCTCTGCCACGGTGCTTGCGTGACTGGCCTACATGCTATGGCACTAGGGGCTTACGTTGGCACCCATATGGACTATGACCCCCGGGTCACTCCGAGACGGGAGCAGGTCTTCGAAAGGCATCACATCTAGTCCACCTGGCAGTTGGGCGTCGGGTCTTCCCCACCACTGCCAGGCCTGTGGGACTTTGCAAGGGCTTGGATTGGAGGCTAGATCAAGGGGGTTCTCTGGCCACACCGACGCTGTGCAAGCCAGTCTTTCCAGATAGACAGAGTGACGCTGTGCGGGGCAGGCCGGGTGAATATGCGATTCGACAGTCCATGGAGCACTGGCGGCAGTGGACCCTCGGTGATGTGTCACTCCCAAGGAGCGCCATGTGTCGCCTAATGACATCATCATCTTAACCTCTATAAATAGAGGTCTTGAGAATTCATTTAGGGGATTGGACATTTTCAGAACACTTTCATTTTCTTACTCTAGAATCCTAGAGAGCAAAAAGTACAGGACCCTAACTTCAGACCTAAGCATCAGACTGTGACTGTCGTCGTATATTCATCCTGCGCCATCACCCTCGCAGTACTGCCACCCTCTGGCTCTGTCTGGGAAGCCGTTGGTCTTTGCCCTTGTTGTGTCTCACATCAACATACTTGGCATCTGAGTCGGACTGCATTCCTTGTGGCACCTCCAAGTCGACTGTGAACCCTCTTTCCTTGGCATCATGAGTAAACTCCACAACGTTAAGTGGTTGGAGTTTGGATCACTTTGGTTGACTTGATGATCAAATTAAGGCTGTTCGTCAGTCATTGGTGGTATCTCAGGCACATGTTGGCTCTTCTCTGAACTGTGGTCTTCAGGATTACCACAATCGACATAAATTGAATTTCCTTTTAACTTGTGAAGAAGTTTTTTGGGCTCAGCGGTTGAAAATAACTTGGCTTAATTTGGGCAATCACAACACAACATATTTTCATGCCTCCAATATCATTCGGCGTAGGAAAAATCTTATTTCTTCTCTTAAAAATTCATTGGGAGTTCTTGTTTCCTCTGAGGAAATTTTTTTTTCACTTCTCACCTCCCACTTTCAAATTTTACTCTCACCTCCTAACCTAGCTCAGGAGCATTGACTTATTATGTATACTTTTTTGGTCTCCTTACCCGATAAATCTCTCTCCCCTATTAATGTGACCCATCTTCTGCAAAGCTTTATGCCAGCAAAAATTAAAAAGGCAATTTTCCAATTTGGGGATTAAAGGCGTCGGGTTCTGATTGTTTTCCAGCTATTGTTTTCAAGCGTTGTTGGGGTTTATGGGTCCCTTAATCACTCGTATTGTTCTTAACTTTCTCACTTCTGGTAGGCTGTTACAAGAGGTGAATCAAGCTTTTATTACATTATTTTTGAAAGTGAAATTTCCTAAATTGGTGACGGATTATGGCCTAGTAGTCTGTAAAATGTAGTGTACAAAATTATTGCCAAGGTGCTTGTTAACACAATTGAAGCCGATTATGGTTGATTTAGTGTCGCCTTTTCAAAATGCTTTTGTTACAGGGCATTGCCTTTTGAATAATGTTTTCATTGCCCATGAACTTACAGACTATGTTCGCTACAGAACAAAAGGTGGTACTATCTTAGTAGCTTTTAAATTGGATATGAGCAAGGTTTTTTTATCGGATTAAATGGGTTTGTCTTCATGAGGCTTTAATCGGTTTGGGCTTTCCTAGCTCTTGGGTATTATTTGTGCTTCAATGTGTTTCTACTATCTCTTGTTCGATTCTGATAAATGGGGGCACCTACCTCAGTTTGATCCTTCGTGTGGTCTTAGACAAGGGACCTTATCACCTTTTCTATTTATCCTTTGTACAAAAATTCTTTTAGCTAGTTCAGTTCATGTTGAAAGTCTTGGGTAATTTCATGGTGTTAAGGTTGGGAAATATTCTCCGTCAGTTTCTCATCTCATATTCGCAAATGACATTTTTTTTATTTCTCAGTCTTAGGAAATCTTTGAGTCAAAACATTGCAATAGTTAAAATAGTTTTGTTGGATTATTGTATAATGTCTGGCCAACAAATCAACCAGTCGAAATTCAGTTTGGTGATTAGTGCTAAATCTAGTGTTGAGAATCTTTCAATTAAATGGGATTTTGAGTTCACTACCATCCCAATATTTGGGAAATCTGGATATTCAATTAGATGTGGTCTCTCAAAAAGGACATTTTCCGAGCTTTGCTTGAGAACGTTCAAGATTGCTATGCATACTGGTTGATCGAGCTACTCTTATTCATTCGGTCTTATCTTCGTTGTTGGTTCATTAAGTGTCTATTTTTAAATTTCCTATGTCTGTTCGTCATCAACTGGATCAAATTTTAGCTCGATTCGAGTGCCCAGGTAAAGCATCTCTTAAATCGATTCACTAGATTGCATGGCGTAATTTTGCAAGGACGATATTTTTCAAGGCATAATTTTCTTCAGCAGAATCAATCTCAAACTTGCTCATGGATATAACGTAGTATTCTGATAGGACAGCGCATTCTCAAATAGAGAGTTCAATGACATATAGGAGATGGTCGATCAATTTCAATATAGATGGATGGGTGGCTACCTTCGACAACTCCTTTGGTCATGTATCAGTTTTCATACTAGTGCGAATGCTCCTCAGATTGTTGTAGATTTGTTTATTTCTAATACTCTAACTTGGAATCTGGGAGTTCTTTTTCATACTTTTCCTTTGAACGTTGTTTCCCAAATTCTGTGCCTTAATTATTACCTTCGAGGACTGAGGATGTGAGACTTTGGTCCTTCGTTCAGGGGGATCATTTCCCAGCTGCCTCCACCTATCATTTTTTATCAGTCACTTGTCCTTTCTCCCCTCATTTTACGGCTCTTTGGCTTAAACTTTGGAAACTCCTAATTCTGGAAAAAAAAAAGTTTTTTTTTGGGACAGCTCATTTATCTTCGACTACCTATTTTTTCTGAACTCTTTAAATGCCATTGGCTTGTTAACAATTGATGTCCTCTTTGTTCGTCTCATTCAGAGACCTATGAACATATTTTTCTTGAATGTCCTCGAGTTCTTTTGATTTGGAGGTTTTCCCTTGGGACTAAATCTTTGCATTCCTTATCTAGCTCATCTGTGACAATTGGTTATGGCATTGGTTAGCTTAGCCTCTTTATCGGAATAGTCATGCTTTGTTTTGGACTATCAGGGTCTATGTTATCTTTTAGTCCATCTGGCTTGGTAGGAACATGATGATCTTTAAGTAGCAAAAATTTTATCCGCAATTGGTTCTTGCTCAGTGCCAACTTTTACTACGTCATATTCAGGGTAAAAGTTGTCTCTAATGGTGCCCTATGAAAGCTCGGCTTAAAGAATATAATACCCCGGTAGTTCAGTCAATAGGGTTCGATCATTTTTACCTTCCTCTTCATGGCATTTACTTTTCATAAATGTGCACCTGTGTCGTAACCCCCCCCCCCCCCCATTTATTTACGGAACGTTACTGCCGAATACATAGAGATCAGATAAAATCATAGAATTATCATAAGAATCCAAAATGGTAATTCAAAGCATTCAGTAAAAATTCGCAAAATACATCAACATATAACACAGTGGCCCCAAGTCTTTATACAATTCAAGTACTCCGGCACGGAGTTTCCCAAAATAAAACTTAAATAATAATATTCTGTCTCAATCATTACACTCAAAATATCAGTACTAACTCTGAAACAAAGGCATCCAATTCTTAATCACTCAGCTAGCCCTTTGATCCCAAAGTCTCACCCACTGATCACCTGAAAGGAGAAACAATAAGGGAATGAGCCAAATGCCCAGTAAGGTTGCTCAACGGACCAATCAAACGGAAACAAAAATGTCACGACCCTGAACCTACGAGTAAGCCCATGTGCTAGGCACGTGACCGGCCGCAGACCCATTCAGACAACTCTTTCGGGTTCTGCCAGGCCTTATTTAAACCTATACACAATTCTAGAGTCATGCATTACTAACACCATAATATGACTTCTAAAAATGTCCTCACAGATCTTTCCAAAATTTTCTCTACTGAATTCCTCCACAAATGACTGATATGATTTTATTGAAAAAACCTCATGAAATTAAACTACGAACAATTCTAGAAAATAACCAGCAGTTCTACTGTCACGACCCGAACCCACGGGCAGGCCCGCGAGTTAGGCACGTGACCGGCCGCAGACCCAATGGACTCCAACCGAGGGCTTTGCCAGGCCTTACTCGCTTAAAACCAACATGTGCTGCAGCGGAAATTAAAACTTCTCCAAAACATTAATTACACTATCATATTTTAATTTGAATACATCACTTCTACCAAAACTTTTCATAACTCTGATTGTCAACAACTAAAGCTAAACAGAAAATCTAATATTTAGCGACTCATTTCATGCAGTCTCCGAAGCTTCGCACCAAATTTTTTCCTCCTATGCTCCTCACCATCACCTTACTTTCAACCTGAAATGATAAGTAAGGGATGAGCTTCCACGTGCTCAGTAAGTAACCAATGATTCAACTAGCTGGACCATAGCATGTCAGAAAATAACTCATTTATATTATAGCATCATTAAGATATCTAAAAATCATAGATTTGATAATCATCAGGTAAAACAAAATAGAGTACATTAAACCAAAAACTGAATCATAAAATCATTAGCGCAAAACTCATGACAACCAGTTCAATTGCAACATTAGCTCAAACGATATGCTGCGGTCAGCGTACAGGCCCCACTGACTAGGGCCCAAAATCCCTTCTCCATCCGGGATAAATTTCTGTGGACGCATGGGCGAACCACGAGCAACAGTACTGTGCATCAACGTACAAGCCCCGTTGACCAGGGCCCGAAATCCAACTTTCTCCCGTGGATATAGGGCACAGCAATCGAGTAAACCAAAAAGACCTTTTGGTTCATCGTAAACACAATCACTCCTCAATTAATGTCAAACCATCCTCACACCCATTTTGACAATTTTCAAGCTCTTCAATTTTCACAAGAACGTCAAATACCAAGGCATCTTACTTGCACTAATCATTTCAAATCCGAGTTCCATAACAATTTCTAAGAAAGATATCATTTACATGCTGGTCCGGTTTTGACGAGAATTAAACCATTAAAAGCTTTGTTTAGCAAATCAAGTCAGACTAACTAAACATGATTAAAACGGTCAATGCTGATAAACGCCACTTTTTATCAATACATAAACATATACATTTTATAGAAAAATACTAGTTGAATCGAAAGGTCACTTACTTGACGCTACGCATTTTCCACATCAAAGTCTCTGGAGCGACAATCTCGCTGCTACATCTTGCTAAAAGAACAGTTAGGGCCATCCTTTTTATCTCCATGTTCCCAGCTTTACTATGACACGAAGGCATCATTGATGATTCCTGTTGATTATTTCCTCAAAGAATTCCAGCACCGCATCTGACCGCCCGCTACACAACCCTTCCAAAATCGTGCCCAGTTCACCATGCCATTCTCGGCATTTCATCACCGCTGTCGAGCCTCTCTCAACTAACTTGATGTTACTAACCCATCGATAATGCCCTATTGCTACAATATACACAACCGCACTCCTCATGCAATAGTGTCCAACATGCACCCCTGTTACGCCTTATCGTTCACAACCACGCCTACACAACCATGCCCTACAAACACCCCCTGTTACACACTATTGCCCAGCATCAACCACGCAGCATGCACCTTGTATGCACAATAGACACAGCACCGTCATTAAACCACAACCGGAACCAAACCAATATCGCAACTACACTACCAAACCCTGTTTCATAGTCAGTATCATCAAACCCAATATACCGGCTGCTAGATCCCATAACCAACCAACCAACCACTACATGTGCCATCTTTATACAACCCACAACTAGTCCACCACCATCATCACTACAATTCTACACCCAAAATCAACTCCACGCTGCACTCCACATTATGCACACAAACATATTGTACCCTGTTAGACACACTATGTATGCACACATTGTACACAGTTCACATTCATGCACATACAAACATGTATACACACTCACACTACACATACCCATCCAACTCGCACCATCATGCACACACGGTATCCCCATACACATCCCCTTACACACCATCGTCCAACAACAACCACCCCTGGACACTTGCCCAAACTCAGACATTGTACACCCACCGCACTATACGAACCCGTCTACCCACAAACACTCAACATATCCAGAACCTGTATATGCAGACATACACAACCGCACTCTTCACACAATATACATCTACACAACAGTGGCCCACATGCATACCCTGCTATACACATTCATTAGACAACAACCAATTAGTTCTTTTTATTTCATCCACCGCCAACACCGCATTACACATAACCGTCCACATTACACGCTCCACGACACACAATGCACACACTCTGTGTACGCCGCTGTACACAAACACACCAACGCACGTAGCTCTCCATGCACATACAAACATCACACGCACGCCCACTACGCGCACAACGGTCATCTCAAACTCATTGCTTATTAATCGATAACTCGCCACAATGACCACCAATTTCACCCTCACCCTCGTAACTTTTATCCAAATAAAAAGACACTTGGTTTACACAAACACACAATCTCGCAAAACACAGCCATACACCCTCCTTCGTAACAATTTACACACACATACACCACCATACTTCAGCCTATCCCAACCATCGTTCCTGCCGTCTCAAACACCGCCGTGATACCTCTACTCCACACCGCACCAAAAATCAGAACACCACCACTGCACACATTCAAACCACCTAATTTATTCCATTTCACCCATCGTCAGAACTGCCATTAAATGATCACCACCACCAATACACAAGTACACCACCAAAACCCATTTACAAGAAATCAGCCCCAACTGGTGACTGTCGGCCGTGATCATGAAAGGCAGATGGAGAAGAAGGTGTCGTGGAGGTGTTGGGCGGTCTAATCAGTGGAGGCGCCGGCTAAAATGAATAAATCGCTGGAGACCAAGTGTGTGGTCGGCAATGGAGTTGACCGAAGTTATGGTTTGCCAGTGATGGGTACCATTGGGAGCACACAGAGGCGTCAAGTGGTGGCGTGGGATTGGTTGGAGGTGCCAAAAATGGGATATAATCGAACGGTGTAGCGGCGGTGAAAGGCCGTAATATGGGGGTTCCATGCCGGCAATGGTAGTGTAGCCGAAAAAAACAGGGGTGGTCCAGATCTGTGGCGGCGATTGATAGGCGTTGGGTGGTGTGTTTGGTGGAGACGCAGACCGGAGTTGATCGCCGGTGGCCGAAGGCGTGGTCAGTAGCAGTTGGGTCCAAGGCCATCGCAGCGATGAAGACCGGTGATGAGTCTCGGCGGTGGTGGCAACGGTACATGGACTGCGGCATGGTGGTTGTAGAGGTGTTGGGCGGTGGCGTTCAGTGAGGGAGCACCGGAGTTGATCGCCGGTGATGGGTTCCATGGTCGGCGTGGGGCTGTCCCGTGGTGGGAATGGCACCGCCGATCTAGGGCCGGCTGCCGTCTCTCTTCTCCTCTCCCATCTTCTCTTATGTTCTCCTCTCTTTCTCTCCCGTTTTCTTCTCTCTCTCTCTCTCTTTTTCCTTTTCACTCTTTTATTTTATTTTGCCTAAAAACATATATTGTTTTAATTGCTTCAAAAGTCTCCTCCTTTTTCTCCCAATCAGTGACTTCAAATGCCACATTTTTTTTTTCCATAAATCACTCTCTCTGTCATATTTGAAATAACCAAAACTGATAACTATATACTAAATCCTAATTTAATAATAATTTCTCAAGATATTTCCTTCGCTATCAGTAATTGACGATCAGATTGTTCATGTCAATCGTCGCTAAAAACAAAAATATTTTTACTTGTAAAATTTGCCCTAAATAAGAATAATTAATAAGTAAAGCTGCTAAAATTTTACTAAAAAGTTCAAACCTAGGTTCGGGGTATTACAGAAGCTCTGATACCTAAGTCAGTATATGGGAGTGGAGAACATGAGAGATGAGTATTGGGGCTTAAAATGTAGCTTACCCTTGTATCTGACTTGCATGCTTTTAAAGAAATGAGGCTACCTTTTCTTATTAGAAGTCAATCACTTGATGCTTATCCTCAGAGGGCAAGTCAAGAGGAGCAAGGATACTCTTGATTAAGGGATGGTAGGTCGTCACAGCCATAATACGGCCTCCGCGTGACAACTAACATGCTCACAGTGCCGTATACTTTTTCCCATAGCATTTGTCTCTCGTTCCATGTTCTTTAGGAAAAGAATGTGGAAGGTAGCTAATTTCTCCTTGGGGATGTAATAAAGTGTGGCGGTTGCATCATTCCTTTAAGAATAATGTCACGACTCGAACCCACAGCTGGGCCCTGAGCTATATTGGTGACCGGCCACAGACCCGTTAGACTCCCACTAAGGGCTTTGTAAGGCCTTACTAGCAAAAACCAATACAACTGCAGTGGAAATTAAATACTATAATTCCATATGAAAATGTATATCGAAGACCATTTTAATCGTTCTTATGGTAATACCTGGGGTCGGACTCGAAGTCATGTAGTGCAGTCTCAAGAGCTCCGCTCTAAATTCAAATCCCATGCTCGTCATCATAGCCTTACAACCTGAAATGATAAGTGAGGAATGTGCTTACATGTACTCAGTAAATGACCAGTGACCCAAATAGCTGGACTGTAGCATGTCAGAGAATAAAACAATGTACTAAAGAGCAACTTTACCGAGAGATAATACTTTAAAGCTGTATTAGGAAAATTTATTCCATAAAGATTTAAACGCATATAAGCAAAGCAGTAAAGAGACATAAACATCACCAAGCATTAAAAAGCCATCATAAGAAAGTTTCAGCCTAAAACCCATTGTTATCAAAGTCATACTGGTACAGGACATACCAGTTGGCACGTACCATTTTTACCTTCTACTTGTATGATATACCTTTATATTTCATACCGGTTCAAATATTGAGATATTGTTTTTTGTACTGGTCCCTTAAAAAATATGAAACTTAGTAAGTTTTGTCAATTGACAATATAAAAACTAAAAAGGAAACATCCTAGGTTCTATTATATAAATCAAAGCCTCATTAGCTTCTACTTCATAATATTTATTAGAATTTATAACATCTTTCTTGGCAAGTTTTAAATCTTGATCTCGATTTTGACTTTGCTTTTACTTTTCCTTTTAGCTTTGATTTACTTCATAGCTAGAATCTTACATTATATTATTTTGTCTATATGATCTACTGCTTTACACATCTATTCACACACGCACAAAACTTATTATTAAACCCAAATACTTTATTTTTGAACAAAAAACTTATTCTTCTGTAAGGATCCGCTAATGAGATAGTTAAAATGAGGGATACTTTTAGAAGGCAATTCAATTGAACACACTTTTGTTCCTAGTGTCACTATATAAGAACAAACAGCTCATTTGGGAACAAATAACTTGTTGAAAAATGAGATAGTTTAAGCTCTAGACGAGCTATGAGCGATAAAATATATGTATGTATTTTCAGTTTGCTAATGAATGCTATATTTATGTTATTGACAGAAAATTTACGACGATACCAAGACGGAACCTATACAAAGAGATACCATTTCACAGAGAAAGCGGTACACTCTGGTAAGATATTCACAATTATGCTAAAACTAGCTCAAACTGTATATTGCGATCAGCGTACATAGCTCCGCTGACTTGGGCTCAGAATCCCACCTTAAGATAATCGTCATAGCAGAAGCAGGGGGACCACGTAATAATGTGCATTATGCCATCATACATTGCCTCGTTGACAAGGGCTTAAAATCTAACATTCTCCCAATAGATCGGCACAGTAACTGAGTAAGAAAAATCATATGTTTCATTCATCGAAACCAAATCATTGATTCACTGATGGTCAAACCATCCTGTTCCACTTCAATACTCTACCAAAACATTTCAAGTTCAAAACATTTCAATCTGAGAACCAGTCTGTAACACTTCGGCTTTTAAGAGGTTTTCAAAATAATTAACTGTTGGTTGAGAGTAAATAACATGATTATTTTCAGTGACAATTGGGATTGGCATAATCATGATTGTTAGGTGTTATCATGCTATCGTGACACTCGTGCTTATTGAGGAGTTAGTGTTGATTAATTTTATGATTGACACCTCGTCCTTCAAGCTTCATCGTGCTTTACTTATCCTTGTCGTGCTTTGGTTAGTATTGTTGTCCTTGTTATTGGGCACAACCTTGTATTGCCACCTCGTGTTTCTTTCCACCTCGTGCTTCCTAGAGAATTCTATAAATAGGCCTTTCATCACTTTGCAAATTATTTCAAGTTATCTTTGATGTTCACTAATAGATAGATAGATAAATAGTGAGAGAAGAAGACTAGCCGTGATTATGAAAGAAGGATCATAGGGACTGATTTGGAGGAACTGTATAAGTTGTTTCTTCATGATTTAGGTATGGGGAATTATGTATCGCTATTCTTTCATGCTACGTGATTATTTCTTTAGTTCCTAGTACTCTTAAACAATATTGTTATGAAATCTTGCTCCAATGCTTGTCGTGAATATTGGTAAATCTCTTGGTTTTGAAATATGTTTGATGTGACGTGGCTTAAGTACTTTTGTTCAATGACAATGCTTCAGTGTTTCGGCTATGTGCATGATGTGTTATGATTATGAGCTTTGGCAGATCCCTTTGAGGATACCAGAAGCAAGATGCTGAAGTTTTATGTTAGATGTGCAAATTTGATATTGAATTGGTTTATTAATTGTTCGGGATACTAAGTTATGCTTCTGTTTATTATTTGACTGTCGAATATATTTTGGCTGATCCTGAACTTTTTATGGTGTTTGAGTTTGATCTTATCGTGCTATGATTAATCCACTTACTAGGCTACCAGGCTCACCCCCTACCATTTACCTTTTGAGTGCAAATGATTATTTTTGTGAGCATATGCAAGCGGGACTTGCACTTTTGGTGTTTAGAAATGTTGTAACTTTTTTTTAGGATTTTTAGTTTGATTGGAATTGAGTTTTAATTGTGTTGAAAAATGTCGAATTATATGTTTAAGGACTTGGGTCATCATAGAATCACACTTTGCACTAAGCGTTTCAAAAACAAATTTCATAACACATCTGTCTTGAGGGAAAATGGATAAATGTCAAAGTCATTCATTTGAAGTAAACAGTGGTTTATCTAAGATTTAGATAAATATGTAAATAGTACACGAAAGCACTGGATGTATCAAAAGTCGCTTATTTGAGGTTACGCATTTTCTCGATCCAAAATCGAAAGCAATGATCACGCAACTACATTTCGGTAAAAGAACTGTCAAAGCCATTCTATACTCCTCTCAAAGGATTCATTTTTATATGTACTAGTCTCTGCTCCTTCCAAAACCATTTAAGTTGAATCTTATCTTCTTCCTACAAACACTTTCATTCTCAGCCTTCTAAACCTACTGCCCATCCACGCCTACACTGGCTAGGAGCTAGTGATTACAAACTTAATTACGGACTGTTTATACACCCACACACGTGTACACCCTTTTAATATGTGAAATTACCAAACACCCCCTTTGGATATGTGGAAGCACCAAAATACCCTTAACAACCAACATGACTAGAAACAATTTAAAAATACTTCAATTAGGCTGAAATGAAGCCAAGAATTCCTTTGAAAAATACTTCAATTAGGCTGAAATGAGGCAAGAATTCTAAAACTCCCTCCGGTTCTTAATTGCGCACAAGGTCACCAAAATCACTACACATAACAATCGATGTTGAAAACTCTTGAAACTGAAACATGTCATGTGGTGAAAGGTCACTATAAAATTTTCAGGCAAAAATAATCTGATTTGCCATATTTACTAAGTGAAGAACCCCTTTATCTGATAAAATTATTTAGAACCCTTTGTGGATGACTAAAAGTTCAGGAAAGTTCCACTATTAAGATCTCTAAAACAATAATAGGGGTTACTATTTTGCACTTAGCCAAATTATAGCAAAAATTGCTTTTAGAATTGAAGTTTGGACAACTAGAAAAGAATCTACTTTTTAGCGACCCTTTGCATCTTCTTCCTCGAGAACTTTGAACCATACATGTTGATCACCGCTTCACCCAGCGGAACCTCACATGCACACACACACACACACACACATACCACTGCACCCACAATTCTCTCACCATAATAAACACAATAGAACACTTTACCTTCCACTCCACAGACACACTTACACGCCAACACACATATATGCACTCACTAAAGCACACACATACCACCCACGCGCACACATTACACCTGTAGATGACACACTGCATCCCACACAGACCACTATTTCACACACACACACAGAATTTCTCAGACACGTACACTGGCTTCACACACATATGCTCCTCCATTTAATTACACACCATAACACTCGCATACTCTCGCACCCGCATTAACAAACACTTATCACAATTCCCACACACTGCTGGACATAGTTAAACAACCATCACACACACACACACACACACACAATCCTCATCTCCCTCGAAACTATTCCCTCTCCTTGTTTCTCCCTTTCTTTCTTTTTCTCTCCTTTGAATTTGTTCCCTTCATTTCCTAATTACCTTAAATCTCTTCAGATTTTTCCATCTCTCTTTGACTTTATATATATACACGTTTAAAGGAGAATTTTTTTAACTTACTGTAACGCCCCTGAAAATTCGAAGCTCCGTCCCCCCAAACTTTCAGAACGTCAACCTACCGGATCACATCAAACTTGTCAGACCTATTCACTAACACATATTCCAAATCATCTAATTCAGCATCAACTCAAAATTTTCAAAATACTATATCACAATTGCTTAGCTTAAACTATTATAGCTTAGGTTCCTCGCAATTCAAATTCCTAAGAACAAATTATCAGTACCGACCCTGCGCAGGGGTCTTACTATACAGTGGTGATGGGCTCATCAAAATCTCACTCAGGCTCTAAACCCATTCCCGAGCATTCTACAGCTGACTGTTACCTGCAGATGGGAATCAAACAAAGACTGAGTTTTTGAGAGCTCAGTAAGGTCGTACAAGGACTAACAAAAGAATTACAAACCAATTTAAAGAGTCCAAGCGACAAAATTTCTAGATATTTCAAACGGTCAAAAACTTAATGATTTCCAAAAGGATCAAAATTCATTAGAAAAATATACTAACAGAAACCATAATAATCACGATGAGTTCCAAAACGATCAATAAAAGATCGTCTTCAAAGTCATCATTCCAAAATACGATGATGGTTTTTCAAAGGAATTCAAAATGCACACTGATGATTTGAGACAGTCCTTTCCAAAATATCATGAAGATTTCTCAAGGGATTTCAACACGAGCATAAACTATTTCAGATAATACTTTATAGTCTTTTTTGTAACAGGCACGACAATAGACAAAGCAAATAAAATCCAAAATAAAAAATCAATGTTGATCCTGGGCGGTCGCGATGCCATTCCGACAAAGCACATGTGTACACATACATGATGTACCATAATATAATTACTAGCCTGCATTTCATGCAGGATTCAGACTAGCCTTATACCGCCTCTCCACATAACAGATATCCCGGCCAACACAGAAGAATCAACAATATCAGTGAGCATAACATAAGCTCAATTCACCAAAATCAGATCGGATTTCAATAACCATAAGAAAATAAGTCATCATTCAGAATTCTAGAAGAAAATCACAAATAAACAGCAAAATGATTACGAATAGTTATCAGATTTAGGCCCAACAATTCAGAAGAGTGGATACAAACAATTATCAAATTTTCTCAGCATGCAATACAGACGGGTATCATAAGTTTTTCAAATAATCGATTCAAGTTCCCAATTGAGGTTTTCTGGACAATAACATGTTGATATCAGTACATAATTCAGAGTTCGGCATTAGTCATAAGTAAATCAAATGATTACTTACGAGTACGAGTTATCAAAATAAGGGTTTAAATGAAAGTCTTTACCCAGGGTTCAGATAAAATCTCCTACCTGGATCTGCAGCCAAATTATCCTAACCAAAAGTCTTTAGCTTTAACCTAAATGGAATACGGACTCACACATATTTTTAAAATGAACCTCCTTCATCACGTATGTAAAATTACCAAAATGCCCTCAGGTGTAAAATTATCAAAATGCCTTCAGGTGTAAAATTATCAAAATGCCCTCACGTGTAAAATTACCAAAATGCCCCTCTCAGACTTAAATCACCAAAATGGTCTTCACGTAAGTGGAATCAGTATAATAACCATACCTCACACAATTTTACCCAAAAATACTTCTTAGGTCAAATTACAAAAATACCCCTTCGGGTGGTAAATTACTAAAATACTCCCCGTTACACTTAAATCATCAAAATGACCTTACCATAAGCAAAATTCCTGAAATATCCTTATCGTATGCAAATTTACTCAAAATTACCCTTTATGGGTAAAATTACCAAAATAAGCCCTTCGGGGTGGCAAATTACCAAAATAAGTTCTTCGGGTTTCCGACACCGAAAAAAAATCCTAAAAACAACTTAAAATGATTTTAAACATCCTGAAGTCATTTTTGGATCAAAAAGTATATTAGAGAATTTTCGTCCTAAAATTCCACGTCGCTGTTCGAACTGAGCGCTAAAATGTCAGTTTTGCGAAAAATATCTATCGACCTCGGAATAGCACGAAATTTTAGATAATGAATCATATCAGTAGAATAGGATTTCCATAAAATTTTTAGATTAAAATAGTTTTATTTACTATGTTGAATAAATTTGAGATTTCTCCTAATCGATACCCTAATTTAGCATCCTTCGCAGACACTACAAATTTCCAAAAAATTTCATTGTGTACGTTTCGTACAATTATTGGGGGTTATAGTATTGCACTTTGTCAAAATTTGAACCTAGCTATTTATAAAAATTTGTCAAAAACTACCTAAAGTAATTTCTACCTTTAGCGACAATAACACTTACTTTTCATATTCACTTGGATTAAACACACACACACACACACCTTCTTCAACCACCATTCAACAGAGACACATGCTCTTGTACACACACTATACACACTCTGCCGCTCCACGAACACACCAAAATCTCACACTTAAATGCAATTACACACAATAAAAACACATAAACACACACAATCACACACACTTATAAACCCGAATACACACTCACTCTACCGATCAAGAACACACACTGTCCTCACTGCCCAACCCCATTCCACACACACATACACCCATCTTAAACTTATATACCCATACACACCTATCTCTAACACAAATACACACACATAGTGAATAATACACCCCACCCACTACTGAAATACACACACGGTACACCATAAACACACACTGAACTCACCCATACTCACTGCATACACACACACACACACAATCTCACTAATTACTGAAAACACACACACACACACACACACACAATCTCATTAATTACTCCACCATGCATATCCATATCTGTTTAAAAAACACAAATCACACTCTAACGATCACCGAACACACACTTCATACACATTGATGCACACACTGAAAATGCGCCAAAACACCTACTAAATACACCCACCTACACCAAACTCTCGCACTAAAAATAAAGGAGAAGGATTACCCCATGAATTCACTCGAATCTCCCATTCTCTCTCTAATTTTGCACCGAGCTGTCACCCTGCTTTGTTTTTCTTATTCTTTAGTTTCTCTCCTTTTTTTTGCTACCAATCTTCTTCTCTATTTTTTCTTATTTGCATTTTTGTCCCCCCCCCCCCCCGCGAATTCTTCTTTCCATTTTATTTTATGCTTCATTATCTATTCCATTATTGTTCAATTCAGTTTAATCATTAACCTAGCCTAGTAGGAGGTGGCAACATTTTTAAAATATGGTTTTTCTTCCCCAAATTGCAAATTAACCCCCCAAAATTTTATAATTACAAAATGACCCCAAACTTGTCATTCAAGCCCCCAAAATCATTCTAATCATTCTGAATTTGATTAAACATCACTAAAAATATATACTAGCATTCATTCTATTGTTTTCATCATTAAAATTATAATTTATAGTTAGGCCCCCAAAACTTTCCAGAATTACAAAATGGCCCCAAATTTTTAAAAATTACATTTTTGCTCCAAATTTCTTCTAAACTTCAACACACTACTAATACTCTATAATTACTCAAATTTAACGCCCGTTTATTAGATGGGTCTCTGATAGTCATTTTAACCCACTCTCAAAGTTTGGGGTATTACACTTACATAATAAACCTAGTTTGTCATGGATTCTAAAGTCACCCAATCACTCATTTACTTTTCTATTGCACCCAATTCATTATTGTGGCTTATTGTCATTTCAAAATGTTACCAAATGCTGCCAATAATATTCGCTCACACCAATTATTGCTAAAGACCTCAAATAATATTACCTAGAATATCAACACTAGTTTCAGGGCGCTTCAGTATCTTCCCCTAAAAGAAACTTTATCCTTGAAATTTGGTGTTTCTTAATTGCTGCTCTTAAGTATGTCTGATCTCATCCTAACACATAAAATGCTTTTATAACTAGAGTCATTTAAGCGGTCAGCAAATACACCCAGATACAGTTTCGAGCGAGTTTACAAAGCATAAGGGCTAAGGGCTTAAAAGTACATTTTTGCAAGATTTGCATTTAATACACTTCAACCAACCGATAAAGATTACCTTAATTATCATTAATCCTAAATCACAAGCTCGAGCATAATACAAGTGCTCTCTCTATATTTTACCCTTTCTCCATTTATACCATGAAAGCATCGCTAAAAAGTGAAGTCTCATCAAATTAACAATGATCACTAATAGTCCAAGTAATTTATCAAAATTGGACGTAAGTCCAAGACTAGACCGGTTTTTGTATTACACCTCCTCCCTTTAAAACAAATTCGTCAATATGCCACCTCGACATGTAGTCTTATACTCTCGAGATTTAATCCATAATTAAATTAAAGGCATAAATTGCAATTTTGTGAGAAAAGAACAAATTACTTAATTCAGTCAAACCTGGTGGGCGACTAGTTCTTTCCCTCAATTATATCCCTTTATCCTATGATAGTTCATAACTTGAGGTTGGATCAAGCCATGTCCGCCGATCAATCTTTGACTCTTGGCTACATGCTAAAACCCAAAGTGCATAGCTTAAACCATTATTACTCGTAAACCTCAGTTCACTTCCGCAACAGTTCAACATAAGCATAAACCTTGTACATGTCAAAAAGAGGATATAAGATCCAAAGCCAAAGTTCTTTTGTCCATTCAAGGCAAACTCAATCTAGCGACTCTACGTTTTGACACACAAAAATTTCTTTTCCCAAGTGCACATTTAAATTTCAAAAGTGCTCTTATTCCACAAAACCTCATTCCATAAAACTTATAAACTCAGCAACCTCACTATGATAGGTAAACCAAAACCTTAAAATATCTCTATATAGTTATTATGCTACATACTGCTCTACAACCTTGAATAGGTTTGGCAACTAGAAGCATATTCTTCCCACCATCCTAAGCCAGCTTCAAAACATTAGTAATTTAAACCAAAACCTCACTATGATAGGTAAACCAAAATGAAGTAAGTCATCCTAATGGCATATATAACCTTCAAAACATTAGTCAAAAATACCAATTGCAACCTCAACAAACTTCAAATATCGGTTACTACTATAGGACTCAGATTATAACCTACGATTTTATAACCCAACTAGTAGGATCATTTCTTATGCTCAAAGTATCACATGATCGTAATGTTTTAATACCATTTTGTCACAACTAGCCACAACTGGGCCTCTGTGACCAGCTACAGGCCCATTGGACTCCCCCCAATGGCTCTACACGCCTTTCTAGCTAAATCCAATAAAGCTGTAGTGAAAACTTAAAACTACAATTCCAAATAAAAATGTATATCCAAATTCATTACAATCCTTCATACGGTAACACCTAGGTAGGACTCAAAGTCATCTAGTGCAGTCTTAGGAGCTCCAATCTAAATTCAATTCACGCTTGTCATTATAGCCTTACTTTTCAACCTAAAATGATAGTTGGACTGTAGCATGCCAAAAAATAACTCAGTTTACAAAATAGCAACTTTGCCGAGAGATAATACTTTCAGGCAGTATAGGACCATTCATCCCACAAAGACATAAAGGCATAAAGCGTCATAAGGCATATAAGCACAGTTATGAGATATAAACATCACTGAGCACCTAAAAGCAGCTCAAGCAGTACACTGCGGTCAGCGTACAAAGCCCACTGACTTGGGCCCAAAATCCCACCTCAGCATAATCATCATAGTAGAAGCAGGCTCGACCACGTTGTACTGCTCATTACAATAACGTACATAACCCCATTGATAAGGGCCCAAAATCTAACATTCGCTCGTTAGCTTATTAACATTAATCAAGTAAGTAAATCGTTCATTTCATTCATCGTAAGCCAAATCTTTGAACCACTGATGGTCAAACCATCCCACTCACTTAAATACTCTTCCAAATTACTTCAAGTCCAAAAACATTTCAATTCAAAATCCAGTCACACTTTGCACAAGCATTTCAAATAACAAGTTCATATAGGTCCCTAACAAAAATGATGTTTACATGCGGGTCCGATTTTACCGAGCATTTAGTGTTGCTAAAAACATTTCTTATTTCCATAAACACATCTTTCTATTAGGAAAACAGATAAAGTCATTCATTTGGAGTAAACAATGCTTTATCCAAGTTTTAGATAAATATATATACAGTATATGAAAATATTGGATGGATCAAAAGTCACTTACTTGAGGCTATGCATTTTGTAGATCCAAAATCAGGTGAGATGATCACTGTCACGACCCGAACCCACATGGGAGCCCATGAGCTAGGTTACCGGCCTTTGGCCCACCAAGTCTCCACCAGGGCTTTGCCAGGCCTACTACCACCTTTACACAAGATTCATAATCAAATACTAAGTCTAACCATTTACAAGCTTACCAAGATCATACTTATGGATTGGCTCAAACTACATCTCTAATACATCCACATTATTCAACTAACAAGAATAATTATAACTCTATGGAGATCTACACTCTAGCCAATCCTCATAATACAAAAGAAAATGTACTACATTTTTATCCAAATATTATCAATGTCCTAAGAGAACTTCAATCCCCTAACAACAATCTCCTGCGATTCCATATTCATGACTCTCGTGAATGTCGGGTTCGACTATGTAGTCACCTAAAAATAGTTATAAAAGAGTGAGCTGGGCACCCAGTAAGTAGACATACCATATCCCTAAAATAAGTTATTGGGGTTTATAAAACATGCCATGGATTTTCTTTTCAAGATCAGAAAACAATATCACTCTGCTTCTGGATATATATATATATATATATATATATATATATATATATATATATATATATTCCCAAGGCTGAAGTATGAAATCTAGAAGGCACATTCAACAGCTATGGCAGTTAATCATAACTTCGGTATGTTGCAGTCAGCGTATGGTCTCACTAATAAGAACTCGAGGTAAACATAATTGTGGTTGCAGGGGTGAACCACGAGTAACAGTATTATGCGTCAAGTATGGTCTCATTAACCAGGACCCAAAATCCAACTTCTCTCTGTAGATGTGGGGCACAAGAAATAAGAATAGCATCTTGATATCACAATTTAAACAGAGTTCACAATGACATAACATAACACATTCCATGAAAACTCATTTACTTTCTCATCAAACCAATTTACACAAAAGTAGAAGTATTACAAACATTTTAAAGCTTTCATTTGGTAAAATCACGTATACAAGTACATATATTGGAAAGTAGGGTATACAGAGGAACATGGCAGAAGTATTTACCTGACTCGATAACCAGTTCTGGTACTTGCTTAAATGCCGGTCCCACCTTCCTAAACTATAAACCATACATGTGTTAATTCTTGATACTCAATCATACCTGACCCCAAGTGAGTAAAATTATCAAAACACCCAATGGACTTGTGTAAAATTATCAAAATACTCCCGACCACTAACATACCACTACACATCCAAAAAATAATCCAAAAGATCATTTTAAACCGCTAGGTGAGTTTTTCGAACAAAAGTTCCTCTGGGGATTTTCTGCTCAAAATGAAATCCACTCCTTTAATTGAGCACTACTAGCCATTTTTTTCAAAAAACAAAGCAATTGGCACTGGAATGCCGCAAAATTTTAGACATTCAAGCGTCTTAGTAAAAAAAGGTTAATGTAAAGTTTTTGGCTAAAAATAAGTTATTTGCTCTATCAATTAATTCAAAAGCCCTTTTTCAAATTGAAATCATTTCGTGCCCTTTGCATGCCCAGAAAAATATTGAGAAATTTCAAGATCAGGTCTCGTAAAAACATGGGGGGTTTGAGTTTTGCACTCGGCTCAAATATGCTCAAAAATAGCCTTAAAGTTTTGGCAATAGACTGGTTTGTAATTCTAGGAACATCATCTTTCTGCAAAAACTAGTTTTGCACATTGACCAATTTGGAGTCGAATTCTGAAGAATATCTCAAAACTTAAAATTACAAAGTTGAAATAGACTTGCCGAGATTTTTAGAAAGGTAGGAATCGCTAAAAGACCAATTAATGATGAATATTCTATAGCAAATCGACATGGCTAACAAAAACAACACATCTCTATGGAGGACCAGCTTTGTTCAATGATTATTTAATAGGAGAAATATAACAAATCTTAAAATACTTAAAACTAAAAAGCTAAAGTAGACTTTTTGAGGTTTTTAAAAATACAAGAATCACAAAAAAATCAATAAGCAATGAAATTTTTATGTCAAATCAAAGTGGCTGCTAGAAACCAATAAATTCTGGACTTTTGTGGTGCATTAACTTTAAGGTCATTTTTCGATATGCAAACGTAAGGTATTGTGAGACCCCAATCTTAATTAACTTCTAATCACTTTATTACCTTTAAACACATTTAAATTTGATTGAAATAGTAAGTTTGTGTTACATTTGTTGTCAAAAAAAATTGTGTTTCGTAATTTTTGTAAATCAAGCATGGTTAAAGAACTATTAACCGTTAACCAAGGACAAAATGGTAAATTATTGAATTTTACAAATATTTTCTCAAGTATAGTCAAATTAAAGAGCTCGACGAGCCAAGTCCAATAGAATTTGAATTAGCTCAATCAGATATCAGATAAAGCCTCTACTTGCGGTTAAAGTCTAGCGTACAAGGACACCCCACATTACAGCACCATAGCGCGCCACGTGGAAATACTGTCAGCTCTTGTCTTGTTACTTTTATTCGGTGTGTTTAAGTACTTCGCAATCTATTTCACTAACCGATCACAATTCATTATATTAATGGTATTAAAAGTAGCCAATCATAACCATTTAGTCTTAATCAACATTGGTAAGCCTACAATACCTGATCACACTCTCCTCCCTATTTTCCTATCAGATTTCTCTCCCTCTCTTTCATGGAGTTTTTGCCCTAAATAACACACCTTTAATTCTTAATTACTTCTTTACCCCATTTTGAACCTTACTTACTTATCTACCACACTTTTAAAAATCGTAGTTCCAAGCGGAGATTTCAAGGAAGAAAACGTAGTTTCAAACCACATTTTCAATAATATATTTTGAACCTTATTTACCTATCTACCACACTTTTAAAAATCGTGGTTGCAAACAGAGATTTTAAGGAAGAAAACGTGGTTTCAATATTGAAAACGTGGTTTTTCTTCATTCAAATCTCTGTTTGGAACCACGATTTTCAAAAGTATGATAGATAGGTATATAAGGTTCAAAATGGAGTAAAACAGTAATTAAGTATTAATAGTGTGTTATTTAGGAGAAAACTGCTCTTTCATGAACTTCTTTCTCCTCTCTTCTCTAGCTTTCTATTAATGGATGGATAGCTTTAATCTCTCTTTCTTCTATAAAAATGGAAGTTTCTTTCTTCTCTCTTTCTCTTGATTCCTTTCTATCTCTCTCCTTTATCTTTTCTTTTGAAAATCCTCTCTCCCTCCCACGCAATTCTCTCTTTCTTTGTGTGTCTCCCATGAAACACTCTCTCTCTCTGTTTTCTCTTACTTTTCATTTCTATAAATGGAAAGTTAGCTCCCTCCTTATATTAAAAGAAAATATTTTGGAATCGTGAAAAGCTTCTTCATTTGATTATTTCTTATAGAAAGCTATTAATCTCTATCCATTGATCTTGTTTTTCTTTATTACTTCTAATTCTAGGTTAATTAAATTGTAGTAATCTAGTTTTTTTTAATAATTTAGTAAGTTATTGGCATTATTTGTACACTTTAATTTGAATTTGTAGTATGATAAAATGAAAATGAAGTTATTCTAGGATTTGTCTCTAATTGCTCCTAAATGCATTTCTATAATCGGATTGGGTGAATTGACGTGTCCAGATAGGAGATCTATAGCTTTATATGATTGTGCACATAATTATATTTGTTATACTACTTGAAATTAATATATGTTTATGTAATTTTTTTGTTAAGTATGAATTAGATGGTAATAGTGTTTAATTGCTTGGAAATTTGTTATATGATTATTTGCATAGATTATCTAATATGTATGCTAAGCATAATTAATGGACATTATGTATGCCATGCTTAATTATGGGTTGAGAGTAGTTATTTAATAAGACAATTTGTATGTAATTAGTTGGCGATAAGTTATATGGTTATCATGATGACTTATATGTAATGTTTTATGCTTAGCGTGATTAATAAGCAATTACACGTATCATGCGTAATTATATGGCTAGAGAAATCATTGATACGACCTATTGCATTTATATATTTACCAAATGTATTTTACAGATAAATTGTGAATATATTTGGGTGTGTATAGGATTTGAATGCATTTAAAATATGTTTGGTGTACCTCATATACTTAGTTGCACACTTGGAAATATATGATTAATTGGATCACATGCTATATATGAACGATTTGTGTTGGTTAATCATGTTTGTCACGGAATATGTTTATTTATGATTATATCATTTGACACGATACTGCATGTGAGTGAGTGAGTGCCCAGAAGTAGCACAGAGGGATGAAGGCCGGCAAATTGAGTTATATGGTAATGGGATATATGTTGAATTTACTCAGCAGGTCGACCTCCTAGGGGTATATGTTTCATGTGACGTGTACTAACACCCCTCAGGGGTTTATGTTGGTGTACTTTGTGAGGTTTAGGCTTTAATCAGTTACGGGTTGAGTTTGATCGTCTTAGTCTTTAACTGATTGGTCTAACACCTCATAAAGGGAAGGATGGTAGGTGAGCGAGTATGCATACGTTGTAATCGATGGTTGGGGAAACAGTGGCTATGATTGGTATATCCAACATCAGCATCGTCCAATATGATTTATAATATGATTTGTCTCGCTCACCATATGATCATATTCCATGCAAAAGTATATGTTGAAATTGTAATTCAATGCGGTACTTGATTATGATTATGATATTGATTGCTTAGATCAAACATCCATGCTCAGCTGGTATGGGACATTTGAGGAAGAATGGTGGATCAACCTGTAATGTTTATCATGTTAACTTGTGCTATGTTCAAGATATTCTATGCATTATAAATATGCTAATCATGTATTCTTATTATGTTAGGATCTAATATATGCCATGTGTTACAGATCTATTGTTTGCACTTGTTCATGATGTGATTGAATGCTTTGTGTGAATTGATGTATAGAAATCCTCTGAGTTGGTGAAACTCACTCTTTTTCCCTCTCCACAGCTTTTGGAGTGTGCAGCTGACAGATTCTTGACAGAGAAGCATTATTTGGATATTAATGGCGGTTCCAATAGATTGGTTATGATGCGTATTTGATTTGTATAAGTTTTTCTAGAAAGAGGTATTTAGCTATATTGTTTAAGTATAAAATACTACTGATTAATAAGTATACTTTGAGCGAGACATTTGGATTCTTCTTTTCCACATATGTTTAAAGAATAATAGTAATCCTAAGCTTTCTTTTGAGGTTGACTCGTTAATGATGGGTTTAGTCGGTCAGGCCCATTTCAGGGCATGACAGTCATGGGAAAACTTAAAACTAAAAAGTTGAAGTGGACACGACAACGTTTTCAAAAGGCACAAAAACACATCAATAGGGTTAGTAATGAAAGAGATATTCACTAAAACCCTAAGCCACTCTTATGCTAGTCTATAACAGCCTTCTTCTCAAACACATCTACATCTTACCCTCTGAAGCACACACAAAACCCTAGCACTCAAGACATCAACACCCCTCTAAAAACACCCAAATCCACACTTTATACTTCCAATTAATGGCTGAAATTAGGGAGAAAAGAATAAAGATCATACTTAGAATTTTGCCCTAGCTGCTCCCCCCCCCCCCCCCCCCGGTTTTATGCCAAAAAAAGGTTAGAGGATTTCTGTGATGGCTGAACCTAAGCTAGCATCTATATATACAAACCTAAGAAGAAAAAAAGAGGGATTTGCTTAAAAACACCCAGCACTTCAATTATTTTTTCCACAGTTTACTCGCTAACTTTCATTAGTTTTCTATTGCACCAAGTCTCGTTGTTTACATCCTATGATTATTATAATTTGTAGTTCAAGGTTGCAACTAATATTGTTCGCAATTCCAAACAATAATGCTCGTAACAATGGCCGCTATAGACCCCCAATAATCACTTATAGAACCTGCCACTAAAGAAATAATTAACTAGCTGGAATTACCAAAAAACCAACCCTAAAATTTGCGGTATTACATTATCTTTCCCTTCACTTTTAACTAGATTGCTGCTTTTAATAATGTCTAATCTCATGCACAGGCATAACCCTTCACTTTTAACTCACTCTAGTCCACCAACGAAAAATACCTCTAACATCCATACTCTTAATCAGATGTTCACCAAACCATAAATCCTTTCTCCATATTTCTCCATTTATACAACTAGATCGGAGCTAAACCATGACGTCTCGCCAAGTTAATAAATTTCTAGAGTGTCATGTATACTCATCAAAATCAACTATAAGACTAATTTTGAGACTAGGATATTACATTCTCTCCCCCATTAAAAGAAATTTGGCCTTGAATTTCATGACGCTTATAACATCCAAACACTAGATCTTGCTACGTAATGCAGATATATTGTAACACCCCGATGCCGAATATATTTTTAACGGGTAAAATTAAAATTTTTAGCGATGAACTTTTAGTTAGGGCCAATATTTTAAGTAGCAACTTTTAACGACAATTAAATTTCCGTTAGAAGTTGTGTCCTTTTAGCAACGAATAGTGAACCGGGATTAGGTAACAACCTGTTAATTGATTTCTAGCACATAAATTGTTGTAAATATTATTTAAGAACGTTTCGCGATAATAAAGTTCGGGTAAGGAATTCTATCCGAACCCCATTTCGTTATTCTGTTTTCAAATGTTTAAAATAACAGTTTTACATAATACATTGATTGTTGATTTTCAATGATTGTACAAAAATAGTTTTTTAAACTGCCCATGAAAACAAAATTTGAGCCATTTAGCGATCGTTTGAAATTCTGATTCACACTTATCTCTTTATTGACTCAACATTGTAAAAATATTTTCAATTCTAGTTATTGCTTCTCAATGTTGACATGAGTTAGTAACCTAGGAGTTATAAGGATGGTCTGTTGTTTGGGTTAAACTAGTACATAGATGGACTAGTCAGTGTACATATGCACATGTAAATAGTATCCAGCATTGTCGAGGTGACTTTGCTATATTGTACTGCTCATGTTCAATGTTTCATGTTTCCCTTTTATTGCAACTGAAGTGTTTTGAAATAATTATTGATTCAAGGGATTGAATTGATACTCATCACTATGTTTATATTGAAATGCTGTGTTTTTCTTCGAAAAACTTTTAAAATTATCATTTGATTGTATAAAGAAAATCATTTGAATCATTATGTTTCTCCGTGTTAAAGTTGTTATTTAATTTTAAGTGTAAAATTGTCCTAATCATTTTTATTGTTTTAAGTCTTTGATCGACCTTACGGAGCTCTCGAAAGCTCACTCTCCTTTGACTTCCTTTTTGCAGGTGATAACCTACATTAGGTTGAGGTTGCCAGCACGGAACAGGGCCAAACGAGAGAAATTAAATTAAGTTAAGTAGTGTTGATTACTAGAAGTCGTGCGTGGGTTGACATTATTATTTGAAAAATTTTGAACCAGAATAAGAAATAGGCCGAGCAAGCCGAAGAATTTAAATTTAAGTTTAGTATTGATCATTAGGACTCCTGCATGGGTGAAATGTTATTGTTTAAAATATTTTTAGACTTAGATTTGGTATTTCAATTATGTCTGTTGATTGAGAGTATGGTTTGATTGACGGATAGTTGCTCTGATAGCTTGTTGCATTTTTTTTTATTGAGGTGGAGGAGATTATTGTCTTAGTAAATCGGTTGATTGAGTGTCTAACGTTCTGAAAAATTCTTGGATGTTACAGTTGGTATCAGAGCTTAGGTATTACTATTCTGTAGATTCGAACCTAGGTGAACAAATGATCGAGCATAGGTTTATGATTATGTAGACTTTAAAAACTTATGAGAGGAAGCCTAGGTTTCGATATTAGGGTTAGGGGAAGATTTAATGATTTAGTGAACCGTAATAGTGGCTAGATATATGAGATCATTTTGATGAAGATGTATCTAATGATATATATTATTAGAAATTTTAATTTTGTATAGTCGTTTATAAAAGGTGTTTGCAGACTCTGATAGAAGTTTATTTGTTATAGCATGGTACGCACTCATAGAGCTAGAACCAGGGGTTACGGAGACCAAGCCAGGGGCCGGGGAGGTCGCACTGGGGGTCGTATTGGAGATTAGGAGATCCCAGTTGGGGAAGTACCCCATGTGGAGCAGCAAGAGCAGAACCCAGAACCCATGGTTGCATCACTGAATACCATGAATCAGATTTTGGCATTCATATTTGGTTAGTCAATAGCAAAGTACACAAAACCCTATTCAACCGCAGCCACAACCTCAAGAAGGAAGCATCTAAGTGAGTTTAATAAACAGAATACGACAAATTTTAGTGGATCAGTGGACCCTATAGAGGCAGAGGCTTGGATTGTAGAGATGGAGAAGGTCTTTCGAGGCATACGATGCACCGAGAAATAGAAATTAGAATTTGTGGTGTATAAGCTGAGGGGTGATGTCGATCAGTGGTGGAAAATGGTGGAGAATGGTATGACTCCTCAGCAGAAGACTGAGAAGACTTGGGAACGGTTTAAGGAACTATTTGACAATAGGTACTTTTCTGTGAGCTATCATTGGCAAATGTTGAGGGAATTTGCCAATGTGACCCAAGCGAATCGGGAGACAGTGGATCAATTTGAGTTCCAGTTCTCGAGTCTGGAAAGGTTTGCAACTAGGATGTTACCTAGTGAGGCAGATAGATGTCAGAAGTTCTAGTGGGGACTTAAGCCAGGACTGAGAGATGGGGTGATTTCTGCTAGTTTATCGAGCTATGTGGAGTGTGTTAATTTGGCACGTGCATTAGAATAGTCCAGCTCGGATAGTAAGAAGAGGATTGAACAAAGGCAAGGTGGTCAGAAGAGGGATATGAGGAGAGTAAAACTTCTGAAGTTGGCAAGGGTGAACAATTCTCTACTTCAGCAAAACAGGGTGCTCAGAAGCAGAAGTTTAAGGGAATTCGGTCAGGGCAGAGTGTCGAATTTAGAGGAGCACAGAGTATGATAGCTAGATCAGTTCAGAGTGCTAGGTCAGATCATTCGGTAGTTCTGTGCCCTACATGTGGAAGGAACCATGGGAATAAACCATGTTACAGACTTACTGGAGGATGTTTCAAATGTGGTAGTGTGGAGCATCAAGTTCAAAATTGTCCTTTAGTATGGCAGAATCAATCAGCCCTCAGCCTCACACCTACAACTAGTTTAGCTATGAGTAGTGCAGCTCGTCCGGGAGAAGGTCAAAGTCCGCAGGGTCAAACTCAGCAAGGGCAGAGGCCTGGGACATCGGCCAAACTTTTTGCTACGTCGGCTCAGGATGCTACAACATCCAATGATATGGTATCAGGTACACTTTTGGATAATTTATTTAGGTGTTCACATATTGTTTAACTCTAAGGTATCATAACCTAACTTATAATCTGAATCAAATATTATGCTGGAATATTTGAAGTTGTGAGATTGCTGAGCTGGTATTGATGTTCTTGGTTAATAATTTTGAGGTTATGTGAAAGCTTTGGTGACACCTTTGTTTGGGAGTTACAGAGTGAATGCATAGTGTTTGGATATTTTAGGTTTGTGAAATTTCCAGGATGAAATTTTTATAAGTGGAGGAGAATGTAACACCTTGAACCCGAATATATTTTTAACGGGTTAAATTAAAATTTTTAGAGATGAACTTTTAGTTAGGGACAATATTTTAAGTAGAAACTTTTAACGACAATTAAATTTTCATTAGTAGCGGTGTACTTTTAGCAACGAATAATGAAGCGAGATTAGGTAACAACCTGTTAATAGATTTCTAGCGCATAAATTTTTGTAAATATTATTTTAGAACATTTCGCGATAATAAAGTTCGGGTAAGGAATTCTATCTGAACCCCATTTCGTTATTCTATTTTTAAATGTTTAAAATAATGGTTTTACAGAATACATTGATTGTTGATTTCTATGATTGTATAAAAATATTTTTTTAAACTGCCAATGAAATCGAAATTTGAGCCATTTAGCGATCGTTTGAAATTCTGATTCACACTTATCTATTTATTGACTCAATCATTGTAAAATATTTTCAATTCTATTTATTGCTTCTCAATGTTGACATGAGTTAGTAACCTGGGAGTTATAAGGATGGTCTGTATTGTTGGAGTTATAAGGATGGTCTGTTGGTTGGGTTAAAGTAGTACCTAGATGGACTAGTCAGTGTACATATGCACATGTAAATCGTATCGAGCACTGCCGGGGTGACTTTGTTATATTGTACTACTCATGTTCAATGTTTCATGTTTCCCTTTTATTGCAACTGAAGTGTTTTGAAATAATTATTGATTCAAGGGATTGAGTTGATACTCATCCCTATGCTTATATTGAAATGCTGTGTTTTTCTTTGAAAACTTTTAAAATTATCATTTGATTGTATAAAGAAAATCATTTGAATCGTTCTGTTTCGCCGTGTTAAAGTTGTTTTCAGTTTTAAATGTAAAATTGTCCAAATCGTTTTTATTGTTTTAAGTCTTTGATCGGCCTTACTGAGCTCTCGAAAGCTCACTCTCCTTTGACTTCCTTTCCGCAGGTGATAGCCAGCATTAGGTTGAGGTTGCCAGCATGGATTAGGGCCAAGCAAGAGAAGTTAAATTAAGTTAAGTTAGTGTTGATTACTAGAACCCCTGCATGGGTTGACATTATTATTTAAAAAATTTTGAACCCGAATAAGGACAAGGCCGTGCGAGCCGAAAAATTTAAATTTAAGTTTAGTATTGATTGTTAGGACTCCTGTGTGTGTGAAATGTTATTGTTTAAATTTTTCTTAGACTTAGATTTTATATTTCAATTATGTCTGTTGATTGAGAGTATGGTTTGATTGACGGATAGTTGCTCTGATAGCTTGTTGCATTTTTTTTATTGAGGTGGAGGAGATTATTGTCTTAGTAAATCGATCGATTGAGTGTCTAACTGTAATACCCTTATCTAATCTAAGCGAGAATTAGATTAATCGAGGGCATTATTTTTATCAATACTATTATTTTTATCCACTAATTAGAATAAAATGGGAGGCTGGTTTGGCCTTCAGGGTCAAAATCTAATTTTTAAAAAGTTAAGGGGCAAAAACATAATTTTGGCAAATATTGTGAACTGGATGCATATCTTTATCGAGTAGCATCATTTTGATGATGATTAGGTGTTAGAAAGTGAAATGAGGGGTTGGTGTGGTTTTTAGGATCAAAGTGCGATTTTCAAAAGTTGTGGGGCCAAAGTGTAATTTTTGAAATTTGCGGGGCCATTTTACAAATATGGAAATTTGGAGGGCCATTGTGCAAATTTGTGAAATTGGTCACAAGATAGTGCCACCTCCTTCTTGACTATTTGATGACTAATGAAATAAAATTATAAACGAAGGTATAGATAAATATTAGAAAAAAAAATAAAAGAGGAAACCTTCCCTTTTGGGAAAGAAAGAACAAAATAGAAGAATAAACTTTCCCTTTTGAGAAAGAAAGAACAAAGCAGAAGAAGAAACAGGGAGGAAGGAAAAACACATAAGAGAGGACAATGAGGCTCGAGTGAAAACCAAAATCAGAGGAAAAAAATGGAGTTTGGGTGAGTTTTAAAGGGTTTCAGGGTGGTCAGTGTGTTTGGATGTTGACTGTGTGTGTTCCTTGACCGTGTGCGTGTGTGGGTGTGGGTGTGTGTGTATTTTGATGATTCGTGAGTTGAGGGGTGTGATTATGAATTTAAATGGTGTAATTAGATGTTATGAGTTATTCACGTAGATGATTTTTAGTGATTTCGGATAAACTCATGGGTGTATAAGTAAGTTGGGACAACCATGTCTCACAGCTGAAGGAAGAAGGAAGTGTGTGTGGAAAAAGGTGCAATAGTGTGTGCCTTTGATTTGAACAGTACTTGTAATGGTTGCTAAAGATGAGATTATTTTAGGCAGTTTCTTTCACCAATTTTTAAAAATATTTAGGGTCAGATTTAGCCAAAGTACGAAAAAGAGACCCTAGTTATTTTAAGGAGACCTGTGTCGTGGAAACATTTCAGATTTTTCTGAGGTTGGGAAGGGGGTGTACAGACTCGGGAATTTTATAGTGAAATTTAAAATATCAAATGAACGCAGTTTTGCGCAAAACTTTTATGGGGACCTTAATATTCTGACAAGTTCCATTTCTCAAAATTTTGGGTCATTCTAAAGTCGTTAGCTATTTTTGGCCGAACGGGCTTTTAAGCGTTCGGTCCGGACACCGGTTTGGGATTTTTGGGCGAAAATTTTGTAAAATACTTTTTAGCTCAAGAATGAATTCAGGAGGCTAAAATAGCATTTTAAAGTACTTTTGAGATTTTTCTAATGCCAGGAACCCTCAGGGGGCATTCTGGTAATTTGCCACCCAGAGAGGGGTATTTTGGTAATTATCTCGATAAAGTTTTTCAAAGGACTTTTTAGTCCAAAAAGAGTTGTAAAACACCTAAAAGGTTGTTTTGAAGCTGATTTAGGACGTTAGGGTGATAGTGAACCCCCGGGGGCATTTCAGTAATTTGCCGCTCAACGGGGGTATTTTGGTAATTTTTCTTATAAAATTTTTTGAATGACTTTTAATTCTGGAAGGGGTGTTAGACACCCAAAAAGTTATTTTAAAGTTATTTTGAGATGTTTGTTGGGGCAATGGCTGCCAGGGATATTTTGCATAAGTTGGGGGTGTTTTGGTAATTTTTCCTTTAAAATTTTTTGAGGAAATATTTGGTCTATAAGTGATGCAGTACATCTAAAAAGTAGTTTTGAAGCGGTCTTGGGTGTTGTTAAGGTGTTGGTGATGTAGCGGCCATCAGGGGGTATTTTGGTAATTTGCCATGTTAGCGCTAAATTTTTTAGAACGCGCATAATTTAGCGTTCAGAGGGGTGGGAAGCGAGGAATAGTGGTAGTATGTCTAAAATGCGGATTGTTATCGATAATAAGTCGATAAGGCTTGATTAAGGATCCGATTATCGGATCGAATTAACTAAATCGTAAGATGCTATGAATGGTTAAATGGGAATTGGTAGAATAAAGAGTGCGTATATGTTGAATGATGACTAACGAGCAGGATATGATTTGACTAGGTGATGCAGCTCGTTGCGATCAGAGATTGCGAGTTGCTTCGGCTATAAGCCAATCAGGTAAGGACAATGCGGTTCGATATGCTAATTCATTGTTCGATTAGCATGCCATGTTGATGACGTGTTGTTGCATTCTTGTCGTTATGATTGGACACCGGTAGTCATTGTGACTGATATATGCATATTTGAATTGTGCTGTTGAGGACTTAGGGTAGAATAATTCCCTTAGTCCGCCTTGTTGATAGAATTTAATAAGGATGATGTGTGTCCTAGTATGCTTTGGTTAGATTCGATTAGCATACTTAAAGTTGATGATGATGTTGCGTAGGGGTTATCGTGTGACTGTTGTGAGATGTCGGCGGTTATTGATAGCCGATATCTCTTCTCTCTGAGAACACCATTGAGGATTTGTGGCAAACTTCTCCCGAGTTTGCCCTATCGTTGATGATGATGTTGTTAAGGTCGTTGCGTGTTGTTGTGAAATGTCGGCACTTATTGGTAGTCAACATTCTTTTATGTAAGAACGTTGTCGAGGGTTTGCGGTAATCTTTTCCCAAGTCCGCCATGTTGATGATGTTACGTTGAACTCTTGTTGTTAGATCTGAATACCGGTTGATCTTCTGATCCGGTATTCCTTGTTGAGCTGTGTTGTTGAGGATATAGGGTGGAATAAGTTTTCCCTTAGTCCGCCCCGTTGATGAAGTCTTGTTGCTTGGCTGTAACGTGGTTAGGGAAAGCACTCTAAATGAGTTCCCTACTTATTGACAGTGTCTCTTTTATTTACTTGAGACTGAGACGAACATCCCGTAAAATGGGACATCAATATGAGGAGGAGGGCCTATGAATTATGATCACTGGCCCAAGAGGATGAACGTCGCTCGAGCAGAGTCTGTCGTGTCTGGTCGAGTCCTGTCTGTCGTGTCCATGTGCATTGCATTTGATTTTCTTTTGATGTTGATGATTTGTATTTCAATGATGTTTATCTTTACGACCTTGGATTTCGAGTTCACATGCATGGTCAGTCAGTCAGTCCAGTCCATGAGAAGGTGGCAGTAATGTTGTTCTGTTGGGCCTTAAAGCCGCTCAGTCTAACGAAAGAAAAATTACCGTTTGACAAGTTATGTTGATGCCGAAATTTATTGACTACTCTTGATTCATTGCTATCGTTGAGATGATTATTATTTCTCCGAGTCTTTTGAATCATTTGTACACGATATTCCTCGTGTTGTCTTTACTGGGCGATTTGCGCTCATTCCTTATGTTGTATTGTGCAGGCTCTAAGGTTAATCAAAGAGAACCCTCTAGAGAAGGGAAGAGAAACAAGTTAGAAAAGTTGAGCAAGGGGATACGTTGTGTGAGGTAAAGATTGAGCTGTGAGATCGGTTGTTAAGAATCGTACGACTACAGTCGTATATTAGGTTGTAAATATTCATGTTGTTTAGAGACTTGAAAGTCTTCCGCTGCAGTATGATGTATGTTTATAAAGAAAATTTTGGTAAGGATGCATTGTGAAGCGTCTATTAATGATATATGAGTATGAGGATGTAGTTGCTCTGTATTCAACATAGGATTTTAAATGTGATTATGATCGATAACTCAGCCTAGTGATGTCACCAGGGTTGAGGGTCTCGCACTAACGTTCCAAAAAATTCCGAGATGTTACATACATAGAACGAACATAATTGCCGTGCAATGCCTAACCTCTGCACCAAAATTTATCACCAATAAATATTTAACGTCATAATTCCCGTTCAAAGCTTATGTTAAGCTCGAACTTACTAGGTCATCACTTACGCTCTAACACTTGCAGAACTCCAAGAGATCACATAACCTTCAAAAAATATTGGAAGTCGCAACACTCTAAACCTGCCGACCACAGGCTTACAAAAGCTCTATCTAACTATCATGCTATAAGCTATCCAACAACCTTGGTTTTGTTCTTCGCCAATTATAATCACATTTCTCCTTCCAATCCTAAGCCAGCTCCACCCATACATTAGAAGTCCTTATAATGTTATATAGTCTCCAAAGCATAGGTGAACGATGCAAATCTCAATCTCAACAAACTTCAAATGTCTCTCTCATCACCATACTACAGAATTCAGATTGTAATCTTTGATTCCATAACCTAGTCAACACGATTATTACTTAAGCTCTAAGTATCACATGACCATAATACTCTGATACCACTACAAGAAACTGGTCTTTTAACGACAAACAGGTCTGTTGCTAAAAGGCCTAAATATGTCGTTAAATCCTTTTAGTGATAGACACCCCGTCGCTAAAAGTCCGTTGCCTATAACCCCTTCGGTTAAAGCTTGGCAATAGAATTTGAAAATCTGTCGCTAAAAATTTGACTTTTACCGATGGGCTGTTACATTAAATTAGCAACGAAACTTTCGTTGGTAAAGATAATTTCTGTAGTTTAGTTTTTTTTGGAAATTATTAATTTCGTAAAATATTTGGCGACGAAAAAATCCGTCGCTAATATTATTAGCGGCGGAATATCCGTCGTTAAAATCCCTCGCGAAAAAAGGACTTTTAATGACAAAATATCCATCGTTAAAAGTCAGTCGCCAATATCTTTAGCAACGGATTTTTCTGTCAAGTTTTTACGTACACTTTAATTAAAGACTTCTAGCGACGGAATAAAATCCGTCGCTACAAGTAAAATTAATTTTAAATTTTTTTAATATCCAAACTTGTAATTCAAGTTTAACCCAACAATCAATTCTCAATTCTCAATCGAACAATCGGTTCTCAATTTACATTAGGGTTAAATAATTGTTGATCCAACACACACACAAATTCTGTACTAATCAAAAAATAAAATATATACAGAGTTCAGGAGGGCACGGGAGCATGATACAAATATAGTAGGGGAAGAAAGGGAAGCACAAGTCCACGAGGGCACGGAAGGGGGATACATATAAGGTATTATCATCCACATCTGACTTGGTATGTCCAACAACATTGCTCGCAGGTAAAGGCATAGACGCATTAACATTGATAGTAATCGTGAGACGTGTTTAGTTCATGTATATATTGATTTTCATAAAATACTTGTTTTGTACATGATCCTCACGTGCCCTGATCATCCTGAACACCTCCTCAGCAATGCGACGGATATTGTCATCGTGTATATGTCGCTTTGTGGTCAGTGTCTACGTCTGTGGATAGGCAATAGGGGGTGGGGACGCTCTTATCACGACACATGCAATCGTGTTCGGTAGGCCGTGTACGCACCCTTTCAGCCTATTAGCGACCACCGGTGTATCCAACCATCGCTTTAATACCCTGGTACTCGTACCTATACTTGTGGACACTGATGGCTATTCAAACTGCTACTCAAATCCCCTGATCTATTCATACGAAGCCTGCAAAAAAGTAATTTGATATTAAAGACATTAAGGCAATATACATCCAATACATAGCCAAAATTTTAAGATAAACAAATTAACTTGTAACCTACATTGATCTGTCGAAGAATATATGAAACGAAGTCCCCTGCCAGATGTGCATCGTCGTTATCTTTCTTCCTCATGAGCGTGTGAATGTACGTTGAGCACATACCTTATCTGGCTCTAGGTTTGGGTGCCCGGCCTCATTCTTTTGTTGGAAGGTGTCGTGAGGCAGCGACCCTCCCGTGTGCGTAGGATCTGTCCTATCTGTTCTCTTTCGTACTCTTACTCTTCACCTCCCAAGTTGGATCAGTGATCCACTTATCATCCATCTGCCCCATAATGATGGGGAGATTCAATGAGAGGGATACCACTTCCACTCCTCCATCAGGGCACCCTCGAGCAGTATCTTCCTCGCCCGCTCCCGTCATTGTGTAGCCATCACCGATAATTTTTGCCGATATAGGCAAAAAGAAGCCTACCGCCCCAATGCCTACTGCATAGGCGACTCAAAAATGAATCCCTCTTGCAAGGCATCCAATTACACGATCAGTACGATTAATTTAAATATTAAGTATTAATTAAACAAATAATAACTGACAAAAAGGAAAACCATACCATCCACTCCTCTCACAAGGCCTCCTTTGTCCCGGCATCCCAGTCTTTCCAGTACAACAGGCTCAAAGAATCGGCCCTTCACATGAACGCCGATCTTCGTCTTCGCCGGACACTCTAGGATCCTGATAAAGAAATGCATTAATATCATTAATTAAGTGAACCGTATAACTATCGAAATTAAAGTGATAAGTATTGCATTATGTGATTTTTTACTTGTTGCCCCTCCTCAGTGATAATAACTCTCTATTTACGCTGGGGATCGATGCGCACCCCGCGTGTCAGGCCATGACCTCGACGAGATTCTACAAAACGCCAACATTAACATAGTTCAAATATAATTTAAATATAAGTCTAATATTATGACTAAACGCTGTTATCAAATATACACGAGGTCGAACCCACAAAAGAAGGGGAACCAGTGTGCAGGTGGGAGGACTCGGCGTGGGGCTGGGCGGCGGCGGCGGCTGGCCCCCGATTGCTAGATGCTCGCATTCATCATCAGTGGGCAATGAGGAGGTGGGAGCCACCAGGGTGAACGTAGCTCGGCGTCCACTGCGACCACGAAGGAAACTGCTATCACATGCTTTTGATTACACTAAAATTGTATAAACACCATATGAACCAACTATACAAGTAAGTTAACATATGTTCAAGTTCTCTTCATTCCTTGTGCATTAAAAAATGAAAGGTACCATGGGCCACAAGTTTGGTAGGGTTTAGTTAGGGTTAGGGTTGTATTTAGGCTTATTAGGTTACATAGGGATGTATTAGGGTTGAATTAGGGTTAATTAGTTTCATTAGGATTAATTAGGGTTTATCACGGCTAATTAGGGCTAATTAGGATTTAATTAGGGTAACTACGGTTTATTTAGGTTAGTTACAGTTAATTATGTCTTAATTAGGGTTTATTAGGGCTTGTTAGGGCTAATTAGGATTAAATTAGGTTATTTAGGGTATAATTAGATTAATTAGGTTTAACTAATATATTAAAATGACAACACACAAAACTGCTACCACATAGTTTCGATTACACTATAACTGTAGAAATACAATATCAGTTGAGTATACGAGTAATTAAGTTAACATATTACTATTGAGTAATCATGTACACGTCACACTGGGATGATGACTTTGTTATGTCATAACATTAAGTGAAATATTCAAGTTACTTATCATATTACAACGCATGTGACAACATTACAAGTTAATCATCTTCATCTTGAGAATCATCATCTTCATCATCAGACTCATCATCCTGTTCTTCCTAAGACTCGTTGTCCTCTTCATCTTGTAATTCATCATCATCGTCAGTGGACTCAGCCTCATCATCTTAAACACTTTCTACGTATTTTGTGCCATCATCTACGACTTCTTCTTCTACATCAACCGTTGGTTGAAGAGGAAGATCGTCTTCCTCGTTGTTCACCTCAACAGGTACCAAGACAGGTGCTTGGTCAGCTTGAAAGGTGTCTACCTCACTGTGATATGTGACTGGTAATTTCTTGGACTTGCTAATTGTATACCAATAATATTTAGGATTTACGATGTCTTTCGTATAGAAGACTTGTACAACTTGACTAGTAAATACAAACAGTTCATCTGATCTAAGTCTTTACTTAACATTACTGCATGTGATACCAAACCAGGTATAGTTGAACAATGCCAAGAAATTTTGGCTACCCAGACATGTTAGCTCAACAATCTCATTCAGCTATCCATAAAAGTCCATGCAATTCTTGTCATAATAGTCGCCATTGACCAAGACTCTACTATTTTGGGTTTGTTTTGTTCGGTCATCAACTATTGTGTTAAACCTAAACCCATTGATGATATAGCCTCCATGACAAAATGCTTGTTTACTAGAGTCTTGAGCTAAATACTTTCAAGCCGAAGCCTACTGGTTTGTCGACCGATTGAACCTATTATAGAAGACGATGAAAAATTAAGGATAAACTCCATAACTATATATAACACAAAGTATATATAGTTTGGTTAAAGACTTAAACGTCTTCTAAACTACTCAACAAATTGTAATTTCTAAAAAGATTCAAGTTCAGCGGGATTAGTGATTAGAGATTCCGCATCAAACTCACTACAAATCGATATAGTTAACCCACTGATCACACATTTTCAAACATTTACAATAATTATTTGAAGATAGTAATTTACTCAATGAATGCTGAAACTTCATCACAATTTAGAATGATTTCGTGGGTAGGGTCTTATAAGGTCAATTAGACATCATATCACATTCGATGTGGAATGTCGTCCCGATTAAAATTTAGACCATTTCTCAATTTGTACTGTGTCATCCTTGTGCAAGGGCCATGCTAATCTTCTCTGTATTGTTCCAATTTTATCGGATGTCAGGACTCTTATCCATGCTTAAGCCCATGAGCTAGGTTCGTGATCGACCGCAGGCCCACTAAGCCTCTACCAGGGCTCTTCTAGGCCAACTACCACATGTACAAAAGATTTATAACCAAATACTAATTCCAACCCATTTACAAGGTTACCAAGATCATACTTATGGATTACCTCATAGTACATCTCTATTATAAACTAAGAAGAATAATTAAAACTCTATGGATAGCTGTGCTCCAAACAATTACGAATATAAAAGTAGTACTACAATGTCACCCAAATATTATTAAATGTCCTAAGAGGACTTCAATCCCCTAACAACCATCTCCTGGAACTCTGTCCTCATGATTCTCATGAATGTCGGGTTCAACAATGTCGTCAACTAAAAAATTATAAAAGAATGTATTTCAAAGTAGTTTTTGAGTTTTTGTTTATAACATGCCATGGTTTCTTTGACGTAAAACTGGTAAAAAAACTTCACAAGAGATACTATACATATATATACTTTATGAAAGTAACTCATATTTGCGGGAAAACACTTCCAGAACATGAAAATCATTGAATACAACTCCAACTCTTTTCATGGTATGTTGTGGTCAGCGTATGGTCCCCTTGACCAGGACTCAAAATCCCTCATCCACCTAGAATAAATATTATTGTAGATGCAAGATAGAACCATGAGTGACAGTATTGTGCATGAACATATGGTCCTGTCGACCAAGACCAAAAATCCAACTTTTTGTAAATACCCGGTCCACAATCCTATCACATGGCAATGCCTCCTTCAAGAGGGCTAGCCAACAAACCATCTAACATCCGATGTATGATATCATAGTCTCTCCACCTTAGGCATTATCGTCCTCACTAAGGCTCAACCACACATAGCTCTGATCTTCCTCTTTAGCCGATGTGGGATATACTTCGCCCACCCTTCGTGCCCTAACCATCCTTTTGATCTGTGATATATCGGGCTTGCCTTGTTTTTCAACCTGACAGCCCAGCCCGAGCTTTGAGTCACAACCCTAACTGGGTAGCCCAGCCCGAGCTTTCAAGAGTCACATCTCTGATGGCGGGAAGATATGGATTGGGTCCTGGTAAACGGGACCCAAAATTTATCCTGGGTAGACGTTATTTTCCACAGTATTGTTGCCCATGGTTTGCCCCTGCATCCACAATAATATTTATCCTTGGTGGAGGAGGGATTTCGGGTCCTAGTTAGGGGGACCATAAGCTGACCGCATCATATCATAAAAAGAGTTAAAGTTGTGTTCGATGATTTCCATTTGATTTTTATATCGTTCGGGAAGAGTTTTCTTGCAAATATGAGTTGCTTTCATAAAGTATATATGTATAGTATCTCTTTTGAAGTTATTTACCAGTCTTAAATCGAAGAAACCATGACATGTTATAAAAAATCAAAAACTACTTTGGAACACAGTATGTGTGCTTACTGTGCTCCTAGCTCACTCATCTATAATTTTCAATTGATTACATAGTTGAACACAACATTCATGACAATCACGAGGATGGAGTTGTAGGAAATGGTTGTTAGGAGATTAAAGTTCTCTTAGGACATTTAATAATGTTTGGGTGATATTCTAATACTATTCTTATATTTCAAGAATTGTTTGGAGCACAGATTTCCATAGAGTTTCAATAATTTTTTATTGAATAATATGGATGTATTAAAGACAAACTTTGAGGTAATCCATAAGTATGATCTTGTTAACCTTGTAATTGGGTTACACTTAGTATTTGGTTATAAATCTTGTGTCCCACAAATACCCGAACGAACAATTTAATTTTAAATCGTAATACTAAGCTCAAACCTGTCAGGTTATCACATGAGCTCTACTTGTTCTAGAATGTCACAAACTAATTATTTAACTAGTACAAAATTTATGCCACTCTAAATGTAATGCATATGAAACGAATAAATCAATCTCTAATCCATATGCCTCTATTGTGTTATACTGATAATATATCAGACTATATTCTTTGTACAATTTACTTAATAGCAAGCTTTAGTTAAAGCCTATGGTGTACTAAAATACCACACGTTAGTCACGCATGACTTGAGATCTATAGAAGCCACATAGATAACCAATCCATGCCTCGTATGATATCGAAGTCCCGAAGAGCAAAATGGGATGAGATCCCTAGGAAGACCTCTATCCCCATTATGAGAAATATAGTCATAGTGTAGAAATCATCAGAGGCTCTCCGTTGGGAGTGCCTATCACAAGGTCAACTCCAAACAATGGGTTTTTACCCTCAATCTCTGCACAAAAGTAAGAGATACAAAGGAATATGATGCTCCAGAATCAAACAATATACAAACATTTAATGACTTAACCGAAAGTATACCTGACATCACATTATTAGTTATGGCAGCAACCTCATATTAGGTAAAAATACACGTACCATAACATATTGTCCATTTTAAAATCATTTGAGAATAGAACACAGTAAAATTATGATAATCAAATTGAGTATAAATAGCAATATAACATGTTACCATTTTTAACATATTAAACAAACACCAATCACAAAAAACAATGATGATTAAACAAAAATATCTAACACTAATTACGACAAATAATTATTTCAATCAAGCATTTATGGAATAAATATTAACAATAATCGTAGTTGGACGACCAAAACTTTAACATCTCTAAAGAATTCATTCATATTGGCTCTTGAGATTCATAGTGCAAATATACGACATTTTAGAAAAGTGATGAGTCGAAAATGGCATAGGTATGACGAAGTAAGGTCAACCTAACAACTCAAAATAAATATGATTGGTAGAGGTTAGTGGTCCTTAATAGGATTCGTAGCTTTCCCATGGCCAGCGGGTAAGAATTCAATCCAACATACAAAGGAAGGAACGAGATGATAAGGTCGCCCACATTTCTTATCGTACTCTCAAACCAAAATTTCAGACTTAACACCGATCACTTTCTAAAAGCACTATTCTCACTTATGAATCAAGTCACTAACTTAAACTACTACTCGTACCTTACCAACCTTCAAACACCACTCTGGGGTTACGTGTCTACAAAATTATATGCCTATACTCTTAATACAACAAGACCAAACTGCTATGATACCAACTGTAACGACCCGAAAATCTGGAGCTCCATTGACCCCACAAACTCCCATAGCGTTAACCAACCACATCAAGTCACATAACATCAGACCCTGATCACTGATGAAAACAATCTCAATTTAATTACAATTTCCAACACCTTAAACTAACTTCTCCCAAAATACGGAGTCTAAAATAAACTTTAACTTAAGCTATTAAAACTTAAGTTCTTAAAAGTATGCTAATAGTGATGACCCACGCAGGGGTCTGATTACTCAAATAGTGGTGGGTACTTCAGAATATCACTCAGGCTTTAAACTCATTCCCAAGCAATCTATGGTTTATCGTTACCTGCAGAAGGAAATCAAGCGAAGGGTGAGCTTTTGAGTGCTCAGTGAGGTCGCTCAATGAACAACAGAAGGTAGTTATAGTATAACTCACATATTCAATTGATGATAATATTTTGAAATATTTTAAACAATCACAAACAGTTTGACAACGCCATAAGGAAAAGTTTCACTTCAATCCCCTTTGATCAGACACCAAAATAATCATTTGAAGATCATTTTCAAGTCCATCATTTTAAGAAATAATGATGATTTTTCATGATTTCAAAACGAGCACAGCTAGTTCAAAAACATTCTGCAGAGGGGTTTCAAACAAGCACAAACAGTTTGAGACAACCATTTTCAAAACGATCATTTTAAAGAGTGACCGTCGCTTAGCAACCCGAACAACTAGTATCCATAACGAATCTGCCAAAGCTCAGTTGTATCAGAATCATAACATATCATGCACACAGACGAATCACTGGAAAACTATCATTGATAAAAAATAACATAAGCCACGTCATAATGAATGCATTCTAAAACCAAGATATTTCTCTATGTTCAAAACAAGCATTGGAGCGACATACCATTTTAAGATACAACGTAGACAAATTCAGGAGATATTGACCATGAACGATGATTTTCCAAAGAGGTTTGCACGATCTCAAACATTTTAATGACAATATTGAAAAACAGTTCAAGTCAATCCCTTCGACCAAATATTAACACAATACTTTCAAATATCATGCAACACATTTAGCTAATATTGACAAAGGCAAAGGGTAACAGATGAGCAAGGCCACACAGGCAGTACACAATAATCACTGGGCAAAGCCATACAGATAATATTGACATGAGCACCGGGTAATAGATAAGTAAAGCCACACAGGCAGTGTACAAAATAGATGAGCAAAGCCACACAAGAAGTGCATTATACATAGAACATAAGCATGATATACAACACACAAGAAGTGCATTATACATAGAACATAAGCATGATATACAATAACTAGCCCTTTTTATCACATAACTAACCTGCTCATCCTTATAATGCCTCCCTCAGAATAGATGTGCAAAGCCACATAGATCCTCATGTCAATTTTCACATGGGATAACATACGCATTTCATCATTCAAATCAATGCTCAAAGATAATAACATATGAGCATCAACTAGAGTTTCAAATATCACATAAGGTTCAAGTAGGGTTTCAAGGGCAATAGCACATGTTGATATCAATTCATATATTCAGAGTCCAAAAATAGTTATGGACAAATCAAAAGAACAAACGAACACAAATTGATAAATTTAAGGTTTGGATAGAAATCGTCATCTCAGGTTTTAGATAGAAATCCTTACCTAAAGTCCAACGAGGTCAATATCTGAAGACAACAAGCACAGAATCAACAAATAATTTAATGCCCAGCATGCATTAAAAGGCGAGGATCGATAAGAATTCAAATGACCGATTCAGGTGCAGTATTAGGGTTTTATTGGCAATAACATGCTGATATCAATACATATCTTAGGGCCGTTTGACACGGATTTTTCCCCTCTTTTTTGGCCCACTTTTTTTTTTTTTTTTTGCAAAAGCCCAAAAAACTGGGGTGTTTGGTGGTTCCTTAGTTTTTAAAAAAGCCCAAGACTTTAAAAAGAGTGGTCTGTTTTCCAAAGAGCTATTAGCTCTTTTTGAAACCAATTTTAAGCAGCCCAAATGGCTTGACTTATGAGGTCTGGACTTCGAGTCTTCCTAGCAACAGAAAATAAGATGGAAAAAATCAAAGAAAACATTAGGGTTCTCATCTCTTTGGCTGAATCGCATCTGGGGAGTCCATATCCACCGCTCTGCTCAAATTTTCTGGATTGCATCTCATCTCTCATGGGTCCACAGCCACCGCCTCCCTCACTAGTCACCGCCTCCATCCCTTCTTTCTCCGGTGTAGCCACAAACATCGCATCTGGGGGAACATCTCTTCGTTGCGGGGGCTGGGATGTCGTCACAGCGAAGAAAGGCGTTGCAGCTATGTTGCTGTGACGGCAAAGAGAGGCCCGACGGCTTGGCTGTCGTCACTTTCAGTTTGAGGTGCGGCGACGTGGATGACCGATGGCGGGTTTTGGGTGGTTCACTGGCAGGACTGGGTCGTCCTGTTTCTCATGGGTTTGCTGTTGGTTTGTATCGCCGGTTGTGATGTCCACTAACAGCGGACAACGGTGGCCCGATCTGGGTGCCAGTGATGTGTTGTGGTCTTGGCGTCGGTGGTCAATCTACACTTGTTTAGGATTAAAATGAGCTAATGTTGGTTTAATTATGTTTAATAATGTTGGTTGTTATTCATTGTAATGTTAGAAAATTATGTTTAATTATTTGTAAGACATTGTAATATAGTTGCTTGATTACCTTTAATAATGCTTAATTATGTAAAAATGTATATTAAAAAAAAACCCAAAGAGTTATCCTATCAAACACTTGCTCTTTTCAGTTTTTTAAAAAAATAAACTCTGTCAAACAGCCATCAGTTTTTAAAACTGGTAAAAAAAAAAAACCAGAACTCTTATTTTTTTTTTTAGAAAAAAACTGAAAACTGACAATGTTACCAAACAGACCCTTAGATTCAATAATAGCCATAAGCAAATCGAAGGAACATTTACAAATACAAAGCCGATGAACTTAAGGTTTGGATAGAAATCTTTATCCAAGGTTCAGATAGAAACTCTTACTTTAGTCCGAAGCTAAACTAACCGAAAAGTCTTCTGCTTTAACCTAAACAGAAAAATCCAATTATCAAAATACAATTTACACTACATTATTGTAAACTCAAAACTGTCTCATGCATATTCCCAGAATGACCCACTCACCGGTTATGCAAAATTACCAAATGCACCCCTCTCATACCTAAACCACCAGAACACTCTTCTTGTAAATACGATCGCTAAAATATTCCTAGCGTATGTGAATTGACCCAAGAGCACCTTTTATAGGTAAAATTATTAAAATACCCCTTTTGGGTGGCAAATTATCAAAATATCCCCTGGTGGCTCCAGCACCGGAAAAATATCAAAAAACTACTTCAAAACACTCTTTCAAGTACCTGAAGTTATTTTCGAGCTAAAAAGTATTTCAACAAATTTTTGTCCAAAAATTCCAAATCGGTATTTGTACCGAGCGCTTAGAAGTCAAATCTGCTAAAAAATAGCTATTGACCTCGAAATGGCACGAAATATTAGAAAATGAAACACATTAGTTATATAAGATTCTCCTAAAATTTTGAGATTAAAACAACTTGATTTGCTATATTAAGTAATCCGAGAATTCCTTTTCATCGATACACTAAATTAGCGTCTTTCGCGGACATAGAAACTTTTTAAAAATTTCGACAGTGTATGTCTTGAAAAATAATGGAGGCTACTGTTTTGCATGTGGTCGAAATCTAAGTGGAACTAATTTTAAAAATTATGGTTTGGGACTGCCTAAAAATTCCTTACCTTTAGTGACTCATTAAAACCTAGACTATTACACCTCAATCATACGTAGTCCTCATCTCCTACCTGACCTCTGTAGAACCCCCACTCTCACAGGATACCATTTCACTCATCAACACACATGATTACACTTACGTACACACATTAACACGCGTATTCACACACTTGGGTTCATCATTCCAGAAAATCTGCACATCCAACACACACACACACACACACAACCCCCATCACAAATCACTCTCTCTCTCTCTCTCTCTCAAGCTCGCGCGCACACGTATGCACACACCACCCTTGCTGTAGCAGTAGTACACATATGCAGCATCACTGCTGTAGCAGCACAGCACGCAGCACCACTACTGCAGTGGCAGCAGCACACAACATACACACAAGTTGGCTATGTACTCACACACACAACTGCACACACAGAGCACACCACTGCTCCTCACTCTATGCTTTCCACCTTCAAAAACACATTCAAACAGTCATATATTTCTGCAGTTGCACACATATACATATGCAGAACACACACAGTGTATACTCACACACCCCCACGAGTTACGCACGCTACATACACTAGACACACACTCTTCACAGACCACACCCACTGCAGCCCCTCTCCCTTATCCCTACACACAGAAACACGCAGTAAATACACAACAAACACACATTAAATCACGACTGTTGGAGCAGCCCCCTCCTCCCTTCACACACAAAAACTCACACACAAGTTCTACCCACACACACTCCCTGAACTCTCACACACTCAAATTAATTTACACAAACTGAGATTACATAAACTAAATAGAGAATTCACCTAGAAAAAATTTCTTCTCCCTCTCTGTCCGAACTTCCCCTCTCAGTTTTCTTTCTCTATTTCTATGTTTCTTTTTCTTTCTCTAAAAGCTTTTCCATTAACTTATTATTAATTTAGATTAGTCAACATATATATATAATAATAGGAGATGGAATCATAATAAGACCCATTTTCTCAAAACTTGACACACAAGTACCAAATTTCCAAAGTTGTAAAACAGCCCCCAAAGTTTCCCATATTTATAAAATGACCTCAAAACTTTCCAAAATACATTTTGGTCCCAAAATTGTTTTAGCATTTCATACTCTACTAATACCGTAGTATTGCTAAAAATTAATTCACTTTTATTTTTTGAATTTAAACATTCAGGAAAAGTACATGATATTATTATACCTAGCTCATGGCCTCACCCGTGGGTTCGGATCATGACAGAAGTGGTATAAGATCATGCACTACGGTCTTGTGATAGTTAGATCTTAAGTAATGATTCACCTGATTGAGTTATAGAATCCTAATTGATGAATCCTGTAGTGTGAAGAAATGCTCGGAGTGGCCACGATTGTCAGTGGTGTTTGACCTGCGCTTTGGAGGTTATATGGGACATTATGAGGATTTCTTTCGTACATGTGAAGTTAGCTCATGATAGTGAGACGATATGTTAGTTGCCAGAAACCTAGCCAGGGATGTAGAATAGCATGAATTTCGATGCAGTTAAGCAGTGTTCACCTATTGTATTGGCTATTATAGTGAAAACATAGTGCCTAGACGCTGTATGTATTGTGCAATTCGAAGCCAAATTTCTTTTAACGAGGAGAGCGTGTAATATCCTTGTCTTGAATTGGGCTTACAGTCAATTTTGATGAATATAATTGACATTCTAGACATTGTAGGTGAGACTTCACGATTTAACGACGATTTAGTTGTGTAAATGAAGATATGTGGAGATAGCATTTCCAGCGCGGATAATCTTGTGACTTAAGAGTATTGATATTTGAGACTATGTGAGTTAAAGTATGTTTGAGCCATCGGGTAGCTCTGTACCTCGAGGCGTCTAGCACATATACATGTAAGTTGCTTGAAATTGGATATGGCTTATTGTCGACCATTTAAATTGATGTAGTGATATTAGCACACAAGGTGTTATGGAGGTGGGTACCGGAGATCGGACATGGTTAAGAGTAGTAATCTTAGGAACATCAAATTTCAAGGACAAAATTTACTTATAGGGTAGATAATGTAATACCCTGAACCTAGGGTAAACCCTAGTAGGTTACTTATTACTTTAGCGAAGGTGTTAGTGATATTATTTGGAGTCTATAGCGACCATTATTGTGAGCATTATTGTTGGGACCTTTAGCAACAATCATTGGGAAACTATATTAGTTGCGACCTTGAATGACAAATTGTAATAACCATAGGATGTAAATAATGAGACTAGGTGCCATGGAAAACCTTGAAAGTTGGCGGGTAACTTCGGAGAGATAAATAATTAAAGTCCAAGGGTTTCTTAAGAAAATTTCTTTTTAAGGTTAGTATATATACATTCTAGTTTAGGTGGAGCCATCGCAGAAGTTCTCTGGCTCTTTTCTCACATGAAACTTAGATAAAGTAGAAGAAATAAATAGGACCAAATTCTACGTATGATCTCTTTTCGTTTCTCCCTAATTTGAGCCATTAATTGGATGTGTAAAGTGTGGTTTTTAGGTGTGTTTTATAGGGGTGTTGATGTGTTGAGTGCTAGGTTTTTTTTTATAAGGGTGAGATGTGAGTGTATTTGAGAAGAATGTTGTTGTAGAGTAGCATAGGACTGGGTTAGGGTTTCTGTCAAAATCTTCTTCATTAGTAATCCGATTGATATATTTTTGCACATTCAACAAAATGTTTTTGTGTCCACTTCAACTTTTCAATTTTAAGTTTTCTCAAAATCTTACATTTGCATATCGAAAAATGACCTTAAACTCAATGCACTGTAGAAGTCCAAGATTTTTCGGCTTCTAGTAGCCACTTCAATTTTCCATAGAAAATTCATTACTTATAGGGTCATTGTGATTCTAATATTTGTGAAAACCTCAAGTCTCCTTTAACTTTGGAGTTTTATGTTTTCCAAGATTCGTTATATTTCTACTTCAAAATAACCATTAAACAAAACTGGTCTATTTAGAGATGTGTTGTTTCTGTCAGCCACGTCGATATGCAAAACTAGTTTTTGCCAAAAGATGTTGTTTTAAGAATTGCAGATTAGTCTATTGCCCGAAATCTCAAAGCCATTTCTGAGCATATTTGAGCGAAGTGCAAAACTGACACACCTCTTATTTTTACAAAACCTAAATCGTGGAATTTTTTGATTTTTCTATGCATTCAAAAGGCATGAGATTATTTCAATTCAAAAAAAAAAGATTTTAAGTTATTTGATATAGCAAATGTAACTTACTTTTACAGTAACCTTGTTTTAGTGAGACACTTGAGTGTCTAAAATTTTGTGACATTCCAGTGCCACTTGTTATGCTTTTAAAAAATAGCCAGTAACACTCAATTAAAGGAGTGGATTTGGATATTGAGCGAAAAATCCTGAAACAGACCTTTTTGTCCCGAGACACCCACCTAATCGTTTAAAGGATGTTTTGTGTTATTTTTGGTTGTGTAATGGTACGTTAGGCGACGAGGTATTTTTGTAATTTTGCAGAAGTCCGGGTGTTTTATGGTAATTTCACTCACTTGGGGAAAATTTATCAATCAGACTTCATTGAGCGTCAAGAATTAACACCCGTAAAATTTATCGTTTAGCTTTTGATAGACGAGAGCTAGGACTGACATTTGAGCAAGCACGAGAACCGGTTATCGAATCAAAAAAAATATTCCTGCCATGTTCCTCCGTATACCCTACTTTTCGATTATCTAATTGTTTAGGTCATTTTACCAAATGAAAGATTTAAAGTCTTTTTTGCTCTGGTGTAAATTGGTTTGATGAGAAAATGAATGAGTTGCCATGAAATGTGTTCCATTTGGGCATTGTGAACTCTGTTTAAATTGTGATATCGAGATGTTATTTTTTGTTGTTGTGCCCCACATATACGGGCAAAAGTGAATTTTTGGTCCTGGTCAATGGAACCATATGTTGACGCACAGTATTATTGCTCGTGGTTCTCCCTGCAACCACAATAATGTTTATCCTGGGTGTAGGAAAGATTTTAGGTCCAAGTCAGTGGGACCATACGCTAATCGTAACATACCGAAGTTGTGATTAATTGTCATAGCTATTTGAAGTGCCTTCTGGATTTCACACTTCAGTCTTGAGATATATATATATATATATATATATATATATATATATATATATATATATATATATATATATATATATCAAGCCAAAAGCAACTCCAAATATGATGAAACTGTGCTTTAAATTAGCTGAACAGTGAACGCTTCCAATACGCGGGGGGCCAAGTCTCCCAAACGATCATAGTATGGCCGTTCATCTAATATCAAATAATGCAAGAATCTACACTTAAGAACAACTGGCGACCTGAGGAATCCAGTCGACAAGGCATAGTGGAGGTTTTATAGGGCATCATGAGCAATATATATATATATATATATATATATATATATATATAGGGAGCTGATCCGTTGAGAGCGCTAGCAAAACAGGAGATTTTGCTAGCGCGATCTGGCCCTTCATCTAGCCAGATGGACGGGTCAAATCAAATTTTTTGAAACACTTTTTCACCGTCCGCTACATTATGTAGCGGACGATTTTTTTACCATTATACCCCTAGTCTGCCTCACCGTCCGCTACATTATGTAGCGGACGTTAATGTTGTTTGCAAACATCCAAACTGAAGGTTTACTTCCTGCAACTATCTCAAATTTTGCTGCATCCTTTATGTTTATCCAGTGTTCAATGTTCTCCAGGCTTTGATCTATAAGACAAGCAAAATAAAGGCCTTCATTCACGCTACATAATAAACTATCAGCAAAGGATCACTGCCAAATTCTACAATCCCATTGAAGACCATCCCTTTTGACTATTTCTTGTGACCTTTTCCTTCAAGCGCTTGCAGTAGTCCAAACCTAACAAGATCGGCCTTGCAACGAAAACAGATCTGGTCCTTGGTCTGGTGGCGGCGTCGGCCAGGTAGAAGCGAGAGAGAGAAAGAAAGCCTCGGGGACTCAAACCCATTAGATCTGCTGCTTGGTCTGGTGGGCGGTGGTGCTTGGTCTGTTGGCGGCGGCGGCTTGAGAGAAGAGAGAGAGCCTCAGGGACTCAAATCCATCAGATCTGGTGCTTGATCTGGTGGGCAGTGGTGCTTGGGCTGCTGACCGCGGTAGCCAGAGAAAAGACAGAGAGAGAGTCAAGCAACCCCGAAACCCATTTGTGGTCATCGACGGCGCTACCACCCAACGACGCCCCTAAGAAGCTACCACTAATGCCGTAAAGCAGTCACCATCCAGTGCCTATGAACAATCATCATCCGACAACAATATTAACAACAACAACAAAATCTGCAACTACCAAGGGGCTACGCTACTGCCGCCTCCTTCTTTGGTCACGCCGGCCGTAACAACAACTACGCGGCCAGATCTGGACGGTTCACCGTTCGATCATGTTCCCTCCAATCAACTCCTCTTGCAAAATTTGGGGCAAGGGACACAAGTGTAGCTGTACTTCTTGTGGATCACGCCTGTCCAAGCTGAAAATCTTTGGTGCTGGACAGTGGACTGAGGCCGGTGGCCTTGGGTGGTGGACGGCTGAAGCGAGAAGCCTGCAAGCTCAAGGTTGGGGCTTCAACAAGTTCTTTGGCTGTAATCAGAGACCAAGAGAGAGAGGAGGGCGGCGAGAAGAATGAGGAAGAGAGAGAGTCTGTGAGAAGGTTTATTCGAAGCCCGAGTGGAGTGGGGACAGCAAGAGAGACAGAGAGAAAGGGAGCAGGTGAATTTATTCGTTTGAAGAAGCAGGTGAATTTATTTGATTGAAGAAGAAGCAAAGGAGGAATGGGGGAGTGGAGTGGGGACAACAAGAGAGATAGTCTAAAAAATTACGTCCGCTACATTATGTAGCGGACGTAACGGACAAAAGTCTGAAAACTTGTCCGCTACATTATGTAGCGGACGCACCCGGAAGGTATTATTGTCAAAAAAATGCAAAAAATTGTCCGCTACATAATGTAGCGGACGGACTTAAAAAAAATGCAAAAAAAAGATCTGGGCCGTCCATCTTTCGGGATGGATGGCCAGATCGCGCTAGCAAGATGTCCTATTTTGCTAGCGCTATCAATGGATCAGCTCCCATATATATATATATATATATATATATATATATATATATATATATATATATATATATATATATATATATATATATAAACCCCAACAACTGGTAGCCTCAGAACATCCATGGCATGTTTATAAACCCCAAAAACCTATTTTAGGGCTATAGTATGTGTACCTACTGGGCCCCTAGCTCGCTCTTTTATAAATATTTTTAGGTGACTACATTGTTGAACCCGACATTCATGAGGATCATGTGGACGGAGTTGCAGGAAATGGTCGTTAGGGGATTGAAGTCCTCTTAGGACATTGATAATATTTTGTGATATTGTAGTATATTTTCTTTTGTGTTTTCAGAATTGGTTGGGGTATAGATCTCCATAGAGTTTTAGTTATTCTTTTTAGTTGAATAATGTGGATGTATTATAGATGTACATTTATGTAATCCATAAGTATGATCATGGTAAACTTGTAAATGGTTATAGTTAGTATTTGATTATAAATCTCTTGTAAATGTGGTAGTAGGCTTGGCCGAGCCCTCATGGAGGCTTAGTGGGCTTGCAGCCCGTCACGGACCTAGCTCATGGGCTCCCCCGTGGGTTTGGGTCGTGATAATGATCATTACACTGGATTTTAAAGTTGAAATGTTTCAGAAGAGTATTCGAGTAAATGGGATGGTTTGACTATCAGTGGTTCGAAGATTTTGTTTATGATGAATGAAATGGACGATTTTACTTACTCAGTTAATGTGCCCCATATCTAATGGACGGATGTTAGATTTTGGGCCCTTGTCAATGGGGTTATGTACGTTGACAAAACGAGCAGTACTACGTGGTCACCCCTACTTCTACCATGATGATTATCCTAAGGTAGGATTCTAGGCCCAAGTTAGTGGGGCTTCGTACGCTGACCGCAGTATACCATTTAAGCAGGTTTTAGGCCTCAACTTTCTTATGATGGTGTTTTAATGCTTGGTGATGTTTATATCTCACAACTACTTTGCTTATATGCCTTATGATGCTTTATGCCTTCACGTTTACTTGGAATAAATGGTCCTATACGGCTCGAAAGTATTATCTCTCAGTGAAGTTGCTATTTTTGTAAATCAAGTTATTTTCGGATATGCTACGGTCCAACTATCATTTCAGGTTGAAAAATAAGGCGATAATGATGAGCGCGAGATTTAAATTTAGAGTAGAGCTTCGGAGACATCACTAGATGAGTTTGAGTCCTACCCCAAGTGTTACTGTAAGAAGGATTGTAATTAATTTGGATATACATTTTTATCAGGAATTGTAGTTTTAAGTTTTCACTGCGTTGTATTGGTTTTAGCTAGTAAGGCCTGCAGAGGCCTCAGTGGGAGTCCAATGGGCCTGCGGCCAATGGCAGGTCTAACTCACAGGCCCAGCTATGGCTTCAGAGGGTGGCAAAAATGATATTAGAGCATTAAGGTGTTGTGATACTTAAAGCTTAAGAAGTGATCATACTAGTTGGGTTATAGAATCCTAGGTTATAATCTGAGTCCTATAGTAGTATGACGGATATTTGAAGTTTGCTAAGGTTGAAATTGGTGTTTTTGACTTACCTTTTGAAGGTTATATATGCCATTAGGAGGACTTACTTCGTTTCGGTGAAGCTGGCTTAGGATGGTGGGAAGAATATGCTTCTAGTTGCCAAAGCTTAGAGCAACAAGTAGGATTGTGGTTTACCCTGCACCTCGGATGTGGTCTCTTAAAGTTCTGCGACCGTTAGAGTGCTAAGTGGAGAGTTTTTTTTTTTATCATAGTGAGGTTGCTGAGTTTATAAGTTTATGGAACAAGGTTTTGTAGAGTAAGGCACTTTTGAAATCAAAATGTGCACTTAGGGAAAGAAAATTTTGTGTCAAAGTGTAGAGTTGCTGGATTGAGTAAGGCACTTTTCAATAGGTACAAGTTATGCGCTTATATTGGATTGTTTACGAGTAATAATGGTTTAAGCTATGCACTTTGGGTTTTAGCATCTAGCCCCACAGTCCAAGATTGACTGGTGGACATGGCTTGATACAACCTCAAGTTATCAACTATCATAGGATAAAGGTATGTAATTAAGGGCAAGAACTGGTTGCCCACCATGTGTTGACTGGATTAAGTGATTTATTCTTTTCTAGAAAAACTGAAATTTATGTTTTTAATTTGATTATGGATTGAACCACAAAAATTAAAGACAACATGTCGGACTGTGAAATTTGAAGAAAAATTTCTCTTAATGGAAGGAGGATGTAATACGAAAACTGGTCTCAAATTGGACTACGTCCAATTGCGATAAATTAATTGGACTATTAGCGACCGAGAGTTCGGGAACCAATATTTTTGCTCAGAAATCCCATCTGGAGAACCTAACCGAGAGTTCGGGAACCAATATTGTCAAATATACCAATCAAACTCTTAATATCATGAAATTTGAGACACTTAAGTGTCTTAGCTGCATAAAATCTCAGTAAAATTTTCAAATTAAAATACATTCATTTGGTATTTTTAAAAATTCAAAACTGTATTTTAAGGATAAATATATTGAACATCATTATAAAAACTCAAAAAAATCCCAAAATGTTACAATATGTAGATCTTTCAAAAAAAAAAAAAAAGGAGTTTCTCTTTTGTTTTTGGCCAAATTCTGGCTTATTATCATGTTCCAAAAATAAAGTTTAAAATTAATTAGAGAATAACACTTTAGCGACATTTAAAGTCACTATTCATCACTTTTGGATCAAATTTACACATTTTCATCACTTCCCACACTCCAAGCTGCATTCTTCAGGTTTGCATGCCTAGAAATAATTCTCATTCTTCACTTATACATGCATATTATGCTAACATACATCATTAACTATTTAATTCCACTTCAAATCCCCTTTAAACGACTTTAATTTTACTTTGTTTCCACTATCTAACTCCATAGCTTCATATAACATGGAATCGTATCACAACATAATCATTTCAGCCCTAATTTCCATCAAGAACACATCAAAACACCAAGAACATGCACACACAAAGTTGGTTTTTACCTCACTTTAAGGAGCCGCAACGTCTTCGATTCTGGACGAAAATGCCTTCTGTTTGTTGAAATCTCTTCCTTTCTCTCCCTTCTATAGCTTCTTTGTTTGGCCTTTAACAAAATTCTTCCCGGATTTTTCTCAAATTCTCCCTCACTCAGCTACCTTGCACACTGCAGGATGATTTGTTCCTGAATTTGGTGGTCATAACTTCTTCAATTTTTTACCGAATCGAACTCTGTTTCTTGGGTTTCCTTTCTCTCCCTTTTTTTACGACATCAAAGTATCCCGAGATTACTTCTCCATTTTCCGTAATTCTCCTCAAACAGCTGTCCCGGGTAAGCCCTCTCTCATGCCAGCTCACCCTCCACTTAACTCTACATGCACACACTCCATCTCTTGGAAATCTGAGGTGTCATTCCCTTTTGTTTGTGGCTGCCTTTGGCAGCCATGAAATCATACTAGTATTTTTTTAACTAATTAAAAAAATTATTTTTTATTTTTTAAACAACAACAAGGATATTACAATACTAGAGCCCTCACGGATAAGTTGAAATTACCGGAGGGAGGTGGTTGCCAGGCATACCAGCCTCCTTTATGATTTTTGTAGTAATAATGGGAAGAGCTGGGTATTGTATTGATACTTGTTGCTGCCAGATGATAGATCTGCTGGGACTCTCTCAAACCTAGCTGCATTTCTGAATAACCATATTTCCCAGCAGCAAGTTATAAGCACAATGAGTTGAGCAAGCTGAAATTGGCTCTTTAAAGAGATGTCCTCAGACCAATGGAGAAATAGTTGTGATAATGAATAACAATGCTGAGACTTATGAAATGGGGCTAAACTGTTTCCAAAAATTGACTGCTTGATCATTGTGAAGAAACAATTGAGAGATAGATTATCCTTGATTGAGTTGACAACAACTGCATTTAGAAGGCATGATAATCCACAGGTAAACTGTGATGAAGGAGCTTCCACATGAAAACGTCTAACTTAGGAGGCATATGCTTATTCCACAGTACCCGGTGCCATTTGAACTTCTATCCCTTGATTCCATGTGTTTCCCTGTATACCTTGGTTGAAAAAAGGCCAAACTTTGAGGCCATCCAAACATAGATATCAGGCTCTGTCTCTTTTAAAGTTAAGTGTTGCCACTGCTGGTTAATTTCCATTGGCATTTGAGTAATGAGAAGGAATTTGGCATCAGCCTTGGCTTCCTTGATTGATGTATCAGCATCTGGATAAGTAGGAGGATCCTAATCAACTTTATATCATTTAGCATTCCATGAAATGGTGTCATGTCCCAACATCCATTTGGATCCTTGATATAGTGTTTGCACTTGCTGCAAAACTAATTTCCAGGTGCAATAGGAGCATCTATAACTTTAGCATGCAATCCATTCGGATTCTTGATATAGTGTCTGCACTTGCTGCAAAACTAATTTCCCGGTTCAGCAGGTAGAGAAAAGTGGAGTAGGAGCATCTACAACTTTAGCATGCAATCCATATTTGCTTTGGATGAATTTGGCCCACAAAGAATGGCCTAATAGATAATTCCATGCTTTTAGCATGCATTTTCTTCATGACCTGCAGCAGATCAGGAATCTCTAGATCACCTTCTTGAACAGGCTTGCAGATCTCATGCCAGCCAATCCAGTGAAACTTGTTTTCACCCATTAAACTCCAGAAAAAATTAGCTATAAGCTTTTGAATTTCATTTAACACAGTCTAAGGTAATACCATTCCTACTAAAGTGTGAACTGGGATAGATGTGAGCACACTCTTGATTCAAGTCATCTTACCTACTGCAGATAGAAATCTTGCTTTCCAACCCTTTGATTTACCTCTGATTTTGTCAAGTAATCCAGCAAAATAATCAATTTTTGGTCTGCCTTTGTACCTAATTGCAACCTAGGTACTTAACTGGCAAAGCTTGATGAGTAAAGCCTATCCTTTTGTGTATAAGCTACTTTCTACTCTCTGCCTAGGGACTATGAAAGCACTTTTTCCATAATTTAACAGTTAACCTCTTGCCAGTTCATAAGATTTCAGCAGTGCTAAGAGATTGTTAAAGATCTCTTAATTCCAGAAGTAAATCGTCTGCAAACAGGAGACTCCACTGTAGTAAATGAGATCAGGGAACAAGATATTGTGCAACTACCCCTTGCCTCATTCTTGCTTTCAAGTTTCTAGTAAGCACCCCTTGGACTAGGATGAAAATACTGAGAGATAGAGGATCCCCTTGCCTCAGACCCCTGGAGGACTTGAAAAAACCATGATTAGCACCATTTAGGGATACAATATACCAGTAATTGGGGATATGTTTATAAATCAGATCATGCCATTGCTCACTAAATCCAAAATTTCTAAGACCTTACAGTAAAAAGCGCCAGTCCACTATGCCATAAGCCTTACACATACCATCTTTGAGAATAAATTTCCCCCAACTATTTTGGTATTCATATAATGCACTAATTCCAGTTCCAGACTTCCAGGGCAATGTTCTCATGAATGCTTCTACCTTTGACAAAACCAGACTGTTCCTCGGAGATAAGATGTGGTAAAAGATGATAGTCTTGCTTTCAAGATCTTAAATATGAGTTTAGATAAAGGAACACAGACTGATAGTCCTTAAGTCAGAAAAGTATAAGGATTTTTCACTTTAGGCAACAAAATTAGGAGGGCAGAAGCCAACCTCTTAGGTATGGAGGAACCCTTGAAGTAGTCTTGTATAGTTAACAAAAGAGCAGCTTTAATAATATCTCGGGCATGTATAAAGAAGTATCCAAGTGAATCCATCTATTCTAGGTGGACTATTCGGATTCAAACCTTTCACTGCAGTCCATACCTCTGCTTCGGTAGGAATAGCACAGAGAGAAAAATTATCTGCTGTTGTGATTATTCACATGAAAGAGATCATGGTGTTGTCTGTAAGATTGAGCAGTAAAAAGTGTCTAAAAGAAAGCCAATGCCTCTGGACCAATGAAACTTGGGTCAATAGTTAAAGATCCATCAGGCAATTTTAGCTTAAATATGGATGACATAGCTCTAGCCTTTATACAAGCATGGATAAATGAGGTATTCATGTCACCGTCTTTTAACTAATGCTGTCATGACTTCTCTTTGGCCAATAGCTCCTCTTGAGGCAGACCACTGTGAGTTGCCTTCTTGCCGATTCTGCCATGATAAGATTCATCAGACCACTGCAATTGCAGATCCTATTCATATTGGAGACTTGAGATTGAAATTGAGCTATAGTTGGAATATGTTACCAAAGTGTTGCTTATTCCAAACAAATAACTTGGCTGCCAGACGTTTAAACTTAAGACTGAATGCCATAAGGGGAATTGCCACCAGCTGCTTATTTCAGGACTGTGCTATAATGTGGTTATGATCTGAATTCAGTGTCTACTTTCTCATGAATTTACACGGTGTGATCTTTGAGACGTTGCCTTGAACAGTGATGAGCATGGGGCTATGATCAGAGGCATGTCTATCTAGACAGGAAATAGTGATTGGAGGCAAGCTGTGAAGGAAAAGAACATTGAAAAGGGTTCTATCAAGTCTGCACCAGATTCTTGAGTTAGCCTGTCTATTATTAACTGATGCCAAAGAATTTCCACTAAATGGAGGCTCAGATAGACCACCTTGCACCATAAAGTTGTTAAATTCATTTAGAGCTTGTAAATCCACTTTACTACCTCCCAGTTTCTTATAACTATTAAAATCACATTAAAATCCCCAGATTACTGCCGAGCTTCTAATTTTGATGCTGCATAGTTGACTAAAGAACTCCCCAAAGGAAGTCTATCCAATCTTTCACACTAAACATATAGAGCAGTAAACAAACAAGATTTTTGTAATTGTCTCATATGAATCCTCACAGTGATATATTGAGCTTCTGGTTCAATCAGATGATATATAGACTTGCATTCCACATAAACCATATATGGTTATTTATATGAGTTTAATGTAGATTTTGCTTGATTTTCTACTGTTTTTCCAGCCTTTGGAGCTTATCTCTTACTGTTTAGGTTCCAAAATAACCATCAGAACTGTTTTTTTTTTTTTTTGCTTCACTAAAGTCTTCATAGATGCTATTTTCTCCAGAGTCATCCCTTTAGAATTTCAAACTAATGTAGCTACCATGGATAACTTACAGAGTTAGGATATTTACCTTATGGGAGGATCTAAGCTCCCTTTTGCCTCTAGTCACAGGTTGTTTACCTTTCTTTTTCCCTTTTTTATTTTTTTGCATAAATTAGCTCCTGTGATTTTGAATGAATTTGAGAATCTCATCCTCAATGACAGTGTAACTATCCTTCATGTCCCGTTCTAAGTGAGGTACGGTCATACCTTGTTTTTTTAGATATATGAAGGTCGTTTAAACTTTGGATGGGTCTCTGCTGTTTACCATTTACAGAGAACCTCTCCCAGGGTATTTGTCCTTCGTCTACCTCTTCTACCAGTACTCCGAAGGAATTTTCAATACTAATATGAATATCTGATTAACAGTATTTGCTGGTGCAGCAAACTATCTCGAAAAAATTCCCGGAAGGATTTTTAAATTAGGAGCCGCTGTCTTATTTAATGTAAACAAAAGGAAAAATAATAAGAACCCTAGAAATGACTCTAAAAATGTCCGGAGGATAAGTAATCTATAGAAAACAGAGAAATAGATTCGGGACGAAGGTATGCAGCGGGAAGATGTTAGGCACTCGCTACACCCTTTCGATCTCTATTTTATTTCTACTGCCTTTTGGCCTTTAAAACAAGGATTAATTACACATAAAACCCTTTAGTTTAAGGGTTTGTGCGCATTTCACCTTAATATTTCAATTTCGGTGCTCAATTTACCAATTGACAGGCTGAAGTTCAATTTCTTGGATGCCCGTTAATTTCAAGGACAAATTCGTGACTTTAATCCTCTGATAACCTTGGCAACCACAAGTCCACCTCAGAAAATGTTGGCCTAATCAAAACCATCCACCTATGCCAACCATATCACCACTGCCCAACACATTCTTTACTGTCAAAATCCAAAGCCCAACGGAAAAGGGCCATGGTTCAGACACTGCCATTCGAACCCCCAGCGGCGCCAGCCCTCCAAACCCCAACAGCGCCAGCGCCACCCAAACAAACCACTGCATCGCCATCTGAACCTTACCACCACAGCATCATCCAACCCTCTTCCATCATAGATTCATCCAACACCCTCCAACGCCAACCCTTCAAACCCCCAACAGCACTAGCACCATTCAAACTCCACCACTGCAGCGTCGTCCAAACCCCACCACCACAGCGCCGTCCTATCTTCCTCCATCACAGAGTCGTCCAACCCCCCGTGGAGCCACTGTCAGCACTGAAAACTTCTACATCACCGGTGATATTGTCGATGGAGATCTCGCTGCGGTGGACGTGGCGATCGACACGGACTAAGACGTATTGACAAGGTAATTGACCACGTAGCCAAGGAAGTCAAAGCCTTGGGTGAAGTTGGGATGGTTGTGAGAGTGAAGGACATGACAGTGAAGATTGGTGGTGGTTCGACGGCTGGGGTTTGCTGTCTGTCTAGAGAGAGAGAGAAATGAGGGGTTAATGGGGTGGTTGGTCGCTCTATGGGTGCGTGGGTGGTTGGTTGCTCTTGGGTGCGGACAATGTTCTATGGGTGCGTAAGGAAGAGGGTGGGGGATTGTAGATTGGGGTTTTGAGATAAACTGAGATCACTTAATGCTAGGGTGAAAAAAACAATGAACTTATGATTTTACCCCTAAGAGATTAACGGGCGTTCAAAAAATTCAACTCCGGACCGTTAATTGGTGAACAGGGCACCAATTGATGAACAAAAAATTCAACTCCGGACCGTTAATTGGTGAACAGGGCACCAATTGATGAACAATGAGGTGAATTGCGTTAAAGTTGAAATAGTAAGGTGAAATGTGCACAAACCATCAAACTATAAGGTTTTATGTGCAATTGATCCTTAAAACATATAACATGTAAAATATGCGATAACACTAACCCTAAGTTTATTTTTATAATTTTAGCCTGAACTCGACATCAGAGGTCAAATTGCCTATATATCCAGTCGAACAAACCGGAATCAAAACCATCATTGTTCGACTCTGATCCTGTGGAAGGCGATCTACATTTCGATCTTAGACTTAAACGGAGAAACGAAAAAGACTATTTCTAGGCTTTTTGAAATGGAAATATGATCGTGGGGAGGGAAACACTCTAGACTATTATAATTTAAACTAGTCTAGAAAGTAGTAGATATACCTCGATAATGCGCTTGCTTAGATGACTCGAGAATGCTTTGAGACAGATCCACGATACAAGTGATTTAGAAATGAATATGAAGTTCTAAATTTTCCATAAAGATGATCTACCACTTCTAAGAGGGAAATGGTATAAAAGTTCTGGGGAGAAAAAGTTTGTTCTTGAAAATATAGCCCAACACCCTATTTATATAGGTCTAGTTACCGAAAATGCTAAGGATGACTATGTCAGTCTGTGATTTGGTGATAGAGCTGAATATTTGATGAAAACTTGAAAAAAAAGGTCAACGAATCGGCCGGTTCCCTAAATTGTTTTCTGAATTTTGAGATACTATATGTCCCTAATTCAGTAATATCTCTAATATAATCTGATGGGGTGAATCATATTTGGGAATTATCTCCACATCTCACGTAAATCAAGGATTAATCACATATGTCAAGGATAAATCAAAAGACATTTTCAAGTCATTTAACCAATCACAATCCCTTGACCTATGTCAAGGATAAATCAAAAGACATTTTCAAGTCATTTAACCAATCACAATCCCTTGACCTTAGCTTGGGTTAAACCTAACTAACTGGACTCGTTTAACCAACTAGATTAGACTCCAACTGGATTAGACTCTAGCTAGACAGGATTGGATTGGACAATTGGACTCAAACTGGATTGGACTGGACACCTTATTGGACTGAAGTAAATAGATTAGGCCCATTATATTAATAGGTCTAAGCCTATAAGAATAATAATAAATTGAATTAACAATAAGGTCCAACAATCATTTAATAAATAAAAAGACTACAAAAGGGTATCTACAGAGCCCCTCGATGAAGGAACTCACTTGCGGGTGAACATTACCATAAAAGGACGACACATTTTTGTAGTAGAAACACAAAAAAGAACACACAAGACTCGAAGACTCACACAAATATAAGGCCGGACCTTTGTAAATTTTCCTAAGTATCATTATAAAAGGAATTGGACCAACGTAGTTTGGAAAGGGGAGATATTGTTCGAAGCTGTAGCCAATAATAACAACAATTGGTCGTCAAACACCGTTACAAGAGAAAGTGAAGTCAAACCTTGTCTAGTGCCAGGGCTAATTGTAACAACGATTGGTTGCCAGACAAGGGGCGCATCCCTTGCAGGCAGAGCTAATGGTAACGACAATTGAGCGTCCAGGAATACCAAATACTGGAGCTAGAACTAGAACTGGAGCTTGAAAAACTCACTGCCTAGGAGTCAGAGCCGATAATAACAACAATTGGTCGCTTAGGCGAATAAGGAAAAAACATATCTAGAGTCGGAGCCAATAGTAATAGTGATTGGTCTTCTAGATACATTGAAGGCTTATGACTAAAAGTCAGTAACGATAATTGGTCGCTCAGTCATAAGAATATACCCTTAAAAGCCAGAGCCAATAGAACGATGATTAATCGTCTAGAAATATGGAAAAACATATCTAGAAGTTGGAGTGAACAATAATAATAATTGGTCATCTAGACACACTAAAGGCTTATGACTAAGAGGCAGAGCCAAGAGCAATGACAATTGATCTCTTAGCCATAAGGCGCATCCCTAGAAGCTGGAGCCAATGGTAACTATGATTGATGGTCTAGGTACACTGAGAACTGGAGCTAGAACTGGAAAAACTCACTGCCTAATAGCTGAAACCAATAGTAACAACATTTAATCCCTTAGGCAAATGAGAGGAGTGTATCTAGAAGCTGGAGCCAAAAGTAACGATGATTGGTCGTTGAGACACATTGAAATCTTATGACTAAGAGCCAGAGCCAACGGTGACAAAATTTATCGCTCAGCCATAAGGCACATCCCTATGAGCCGGGGCCATCAGTAACGACGGTTGGTCATCTTGGGGTACAAAATAATTGGGACTGGAACCAGAAATGGAGCTGGAAAAACTCACTGCCTAAAATCCGGAGCTAATAGTAGCAACAATTATCCCTTAGGTGAATAAGGAGAAATGTATATCTAGAAGCTGGAGCCAATAGTAACGATGATTGGTCATCTAGACACACTAAAGGCTGGATTGAGCCTAGTACACGGTATCCTCGTGCCAACCTGAATTGAGGGTCTCTACATTCGAGCATAGATTAGGGCTGAGACTGGTACTATATGTGACTTATACATACTGACCAAAAATAAGGGTTGAATATCCTCAGACATGGATCCAATCTGAGATGGTGACTGGAACTGGACGGGGACCGAATAGAGAAAGGTACGCGTTATCTGCGTGTTAACGTAGATTGTGGATTTTCACCCTTTAACATGGATCTGGAACAGTACTGGGACCGATACTAGACCAGGAGTGGATAGAGAAAGGTGTGCGATCTACATGCCAACATAGACTAAGGATTTCAACCCTAGAATACGGATGCTAACAAAGATTTGGATCGAGACAAGACAGAGGAAGGTACGTAGTATTCACTGGCTTACCTGAATGTCTACTAGTAGACATGGATGGACTTGGATTCTGAGACTAGAATTAAAAAGAAGGCTGCACGTGATCTTCACGTACTAATCTGCACTGAAAGTTAGTACTCTCAACCATTGACTTGGACTGGAAAATGGCTGGACCTTACGAAACTTGCCTACATATCCTTATCTGGAATGGATCAAGCCAAATATAGTTTGAACTAGAGCTGGGAAGAAGACTGTATGTAACTTTTACGTACTAACCTAAATTGAGAGTCAAATACCCAGACGTCGAACTTGATAGAAAAACGGGAAATGTACATGACTCCCTTTGTAGCAACATGAATAGACCTAAATTAGAAAATGGCTGCACCTTATGAAGGTTGCCTCCATACCTTCATCTGGAAGGGATCAAGCTGAATGTAGTTCGAACGGATCTAGAGAAGATGATAGGTGAAGGGCTGGAGAGATACTTTGACTCTATCCTAGAGCCAAGAAGGATAGGAGTACGACTGCAAAAATCAAAGTTGTTTAATTTTTTTAAAATAATTATAATTTTCTAAAAAAAACTTTTTGAAGACTAAGGTCAAGAAATTGACACTTAAGACATAAACTTAGATGAGACAAGAACATAGAACCTAACTATCGGGATAAGGGAATCATTGGGATCCCTGGACAAAATGCATGTAGAAGGAATTGTCTTCAATATAATGGCCAAACAGGGACAACCATTATCCTAACTGTTAGTAGAAAGGAATCACAAGCCCCTAGACAAAATGTATTTAGACAAACACAGCTGTTAGGAGGGGGCTTAGAATGAGCTTTTAGACAAAATAGTAAGTAAAGGAGAGACATGCATTATCCCAACTATCATGAAAGGGGATTAGAAGAGAATTCCAAGACAAAAATGCATGCATATGCCATTGATGATGCCATAAACTGGATAAACCAAGACAAACACTATTCCAACTGTCTTGATAGAAGACTCATATAGCTAAAAGCAAGAACGACACATAGATATGACACTATCTTGAGTACCGTGGGGGGGGGGGGGCACTCTTAAGGAGCTCTTAGTGTAATGCTCATGGACAAGACTGACCATGTATTAAACTGTAGGAAGACAGACTCTATCATGATTGTCATGGAAGGGGACTTCACATGAAGCTCTTGGATTAAGACAAAATGCACGCAAAGACAGATGTTATCCTGACTGTCATGAAAAGAGACTCACAGGGATCCCCTAAACCAAAAATGTCAAAGTGTAGCATATAAGGCGACCTAAGACAAGCATCGTCCTGAATGTCAGGACAGGGGACCCACATGTAGCCCATGGACAAATATGTAACTAGAGTTAACCCTAGTAACGTATAACAAAAACGTAATCATATGGGAAAATCCTCTAAAGACATTGACGAAGAAGAACCTATGATGAAGTCAATATCTTTTCATAGTTCAAGAGCATGTTTAAGTTAAAAATCATTTAGATTGCTCGATATGGTAAATTGATCATTCCTTTCAAGATCTACCCTTTATTTATTAAATCATTAGAATCTTAGGTACTGGTACTCACATTGTTGACATGTTAATCTCTAATTAAAGTGGGGAAGATCACTGGAGTTTTTTTATATTGAAAACATTTCAATTCCTCATTGTTAGATGCCATTTAACTTCACAGAAAAAATCGGTTATTAACATCAACACATAAGTTGTAATCTTTAGGACTACCACGAAAAGGTTGGGCCCAAAAGATGGATAGTGTATATTTTGTGTCACTTTGTATACCGGGAGCCTAAGTAATCCCGGCCAATGATTAGCCAAAAGATCAATGTATACTGACGCGGTTGGGCCAAAGTGATTGATTGTCAAATGTGAGACATAAAGCTCATAGGACACGAGATAAGGTTATAAGGATTCTTATGTAATAACCAAAGGGAGTGACAGAATTATCAAGCTGTCACATAGTATAGGGTAGGCCAGATAGGTCATGAAGATTAATGGATCATCATCACATCACAGGGAGGTGAACACTTAGGTTCAGAAAAACCAGCAGTCCAAAGGTCATCCAACAAGCATTAGGGAGGTGAACATAATATGTCATAGTATAGCGAGCTAAGAAAGGCACATAGAACATTATTTTCTATTAATATTTTTTTATTTCTTCAAATGTTCTCATTTCATTGTTTTTTACCTTATCAAAATGTAAAAGAGCTTTTGTATTTCCTATATAAGCATAACCTCTGTGACGACTTTATATATGGGACACAATGTAGGCCAAAATATGGGCTAATGAATGAATGATAATAAAGCCTCCAAATCACTGTCCTTTTTGTAGAACACTGCCTGTCTACTACGTAATGTAGTGAACAAATTTTGATTTGACATGTTGTCAGGCTAAAAGTCGTCCGCTACATTATGTAGCGGACTACCTTTTCCCTGGTTATAAGGATTCTTATATAATAACCAAAGGAGTGGCAGAAATATCAAGCGGTCACACAGTATAGGGTAGGCCAGATAGGTCATGAAGATTAATGGATCATCATCACATCACAGGGAGGTGAACACTTAGGTTCAAAAAAATCAGCAGTCCAAAGGTCATCCAACAAGCCATAGGGAGGTGAACATAATATGTCATAGTATAACAAGCTGAGAAAGGCACATAGACCATTATTTTCTATTAATATTTTTTTATTTCTTCAAATGTTCTCATTTCATTGTTTTTTACCTTATCAAAATGTAAAAGAGCATTTGTATTTCCTACATAAGCATAACCTCTATGAAGACTTTATATATGGGACACAATGTAGGCCAAAATATGGGCTACAAAATTAATGGTAATAAAACCTCCAAATCACCGTCCTTTTTGTGGAACACTGCCCGTCTACTAGATAATGTAGTAAATAGAAATGAAATGCCATGGAATTGTGTATGAGTAACTGAATCATGATCGATACCTGTGGAATGAAATGATAGTTGACTGTGTTACTGCGCCCCATATCCACAGGGAAAAGTGGATTCTGGGTCCTGGTTAACGGGACCATACGCTGACGCACAGTATTGTTGCACCGTTGTTCGCCCTTATGTCCACATTTTGTTATTCCGGGTGGAGGAGGGATTTTGGGTCCTAGTCAGTGGGACCATACACTGACCGCAGTATACCATGTTATGATTAACTGTGACAATTATTGATGAAACTTTTGGTTGGTTACATCCTTATTCGAGAATCTTTTGCTGAGTTAAATTTTATTTATGTGACATCGAATTCCTTATTTGGAAAAGGAAAAACCATGGCCTATTTGAAACCCTCAATTCTATTTTAGGGATATGACATGCGTATTTACTGGGCCCCCAGCTCACCCTTTTTTATAAATGTTTTCAGGTGATCATCTAATAAACCTGAATACTATGAGGGTAATGAAAATGAAATCGCAAGAAATGCTCGATAGGAAGTTGATTTAAGTTTGTTGAGAAATTGTAGAACTGCTGGTTATTTTCTAGAATTGTTCGTAGTTTAATTTCATGAGGTTTTTTCAATAAAATTATATTAGTCATTTGTGGAGGAATTCAGTAGAGAAAATTTTGGAAAGATCTGTGAGGACATTTTTAGAAGTCATATTATGGTGTTAGTAATGCATGACTCTAGAATTGTGTATAGGTTTAAATAAGGCCTGGCAGAACCCGAAAGAGTTATCTGAATGAGTCTGCGGCTGGTCACGTGCCTAGCACATGGGCTTACTCGTGGGTTCAGGGTCGTGACATTTTTGTTTCCGTTTGATTGGTCCGTTGAGCAATCTTACTGGGCATTTGGCTCATTCCCTTATTGTTTCTCCTTTCAGGTGATCAGTGGGTGAGACTTTGGGATCAAAGGGCTAGCTGAGTGATCAAGAATTAGATGCCTTTGTTTCAGAGTTAGTATTGATATTTTGAGTGTAATGATTGAGACAGAATATTATTATTTAAGTTTTATTTTGGGGAACTCCGTGTCGGAGTACTTGAATTGTATAAAGACTTGGGGCCACTGTGTTATATGTTGATGTATTTTGGAAATTTTTACTGAATGCTTTGAATTACCATTTTGGATTCTTATGATAATTATATGATTTTATCTGATCTCTATGTATTCGGCAGTAACGCTCCGTAAATAAATGGGGGGGGGGAGTTACGACACTGGCGCACATTTATGAAAAGTAAATGCCATGAAGAGGAAGGTAAAAATGATCGAACCCTATTGACTGAACTACCGGGGTATTATATTCTTTAAGCCGAGCTTTCATAAGGCACCATTGGAGACAACTTTTACCCTGAATATGACGTAGTAAAAGTTGGCACTGAGCAAGAACCAATTGCCGATAAAATTTTTGCTACTTAAAGATCATCGCGTTCCTACCAAGCCAAATGGACTAAAAGATAACATAGACCCTGATAGTCCAAAACAAAGCATGACTATTCCAATAAAGAGGCTAAGCTAACCAATGCCATAACCAATTGTCACAGATGAGCTAGATAAGGAATGCAAAGATTTAGTCCCAAGGGAAAACCTCCAAATCAAAAGAACTCGAGGACATTCAAGAAAAATATGTTCATAGGTCTCTGAATGAGACGAACAAAGAGGACATGAATTGTTAACAAGCCAATGGCATTTAAAGAGTTCAGAAAAAATAGGTAGTCGAAGATAAAGGAGCTGTCACAAAAAAAACTTTATTTTTTTTTTTCAGAATTAGGAGTTTCCAAAGTTTAAGCCAAAGAGCCGTAAAATGAGGGGAGAAAGGACAAGTGACTGATAAAACATGATAGGTGGAGGCAACTGGGAAATGATCCCCCTAAACGAAGGACCAAAGTCTCAAATCCTCAGTCCTCGAAGGTAATAATTAAGGCACAGAATTTGGGAAACAACGTTGAAAGGAAAAGTATGAAAAAGAACTCCCAGATTCCAAGTTAGAGTATTAGAAATAAACAAATCTACAACAATCTGAGGAGCATTCGCACTAGTATGAAAACCGATACATGACCAAAGGAGTTGTCGAAGGTAGCCACCCATCCATCTATATCAAAATTGATCGACCATCTCTTATATGCCATTGAACTCTCTATTTGAGAATGCTCTGTCCTATCAGAATACTATGTTATATCCATGAGCAAGTTTGAGATTGATTCTGCTGAAGAAAATTATGCCTTGCAAAATATCGTCCTTGCAAAATTACGCCATGCAATCTAGTGAATCGATTTAAGAGATGCTTCACCTGGGCACTCGAATCGAGCTAAAATTTGATCCAGTTGATGATAAACAGACATAGGAAATTTAAAAATAGACACTTAATGAACCAACAATGAAGATAAGACCGAATGAATAAGAGTAGCTCGATCAACCAGTATGCATAGCAATCTTGAACGTTCTCAACCAAAGCTCGAAAAATGTCCTTTTTGAGAGACCACATCTAATTGAATATCCAGATTTCCCAAATATTGGGATGGTAGTGAACTCAAAATCCCATTTAATTGAAAGATTCTCAACACTAGATTTAGCACTAATCACCAAACTGAATTTCGACTGGTTGATTTGTTGGCCAGACATCATACAATAATCCCACAAAACTATTCTAACTATTGCAATGTTTTGACTCAAAGATTTCCTAAGACTGAGAAATAAAAAAATGTCATTTGCGAATATGAGATGAGAAACCGACGGAGAATATTTCCCAGCCTTAACACCATGAAACTACCCAAGACTTTCTACATGAACTGAACTAGCTAAAAGAATTTTTGTACAAAGGATAAATAGAAAAGGTGATAAGGTCCCTTGTCTAAGACCACACGAAAGATCAAACTGAGGTAGGTGCCCCCATTTATCAGAATCGAACAAGAGATAGTATAAACACATTGAAGCACAAATAATACCCAAGAGCTAGGAAAGCCCAAACCGATTAAAGCCTCATGAAGACAAACCCATTTAATCCGATAAAAAAACCTTGCTCATATCCAATTTAAGAGCTACTAAGATAGTACCACCTTTTGTTCTGTAGCGAACATAGTCTGTAAGTTCATGGGCAATGAAAACATTATTCGAAAGGCAACGCCCCATAACAAAAGCATTTTGAAAAGGCGACACTAAATAAACCATAATCGGCTTCAATTGTGTTAACAAGCACCTTGGCAATAATTTTGTACACTACATGATACAGACTACTACGCTGTAATCCGTCACCAATTTAGGAAATTTCACTTTAAAAAATAATGTAATAAAAGCCTGATTCACCTCTTGTAATAGCCTACCAGAAGTGAGAAAGTTAAGAACAATACGAGTGATTAAGGGACCCATAAACCCAACAACGCTTGAAAACAATAGCTGGAAAACAATCAGGACCCGACGCCTTTAATCCCCAAATTGGAAAACTGCCTTTTTAATTTTTGCTGGCATAAAGCTTTGCAAAAGATAGGTCACATTAATAGGGGAGAGAGATTTATCGGGTAAGGAGACCAAAAAAGTATACATAATAAGTCAATGCTCCTGAGCTAGGTCAGGAGGTGAGAGTAAAATTTGAAAGTGGGAGCTGAGAAGTGAAAAAAAAATTCCTCAGAGGAAACAAGAACTCCCCATGAATTTTTAAGAGAAGAAATAAGATTTTTCCTACGCCGAATGATAGTGGAGGCATGAAAATATGTTGTGTTGTGATTGCCCAAATTAAGCCAAGTTATTTTCGACCGCTGAGCCTAAAAAACTTCTTCACAAGTTAAAAGGAAATTCAAGTAATGTCGATTGTGGTTATCCTGAAGACCACAGTTCAGAGAAGAGCCAACATGTGCCTAAGATACCACCAGTGACTGACGAACAGCCTTAATTTGATCATCAAGTCAACCAAAGTTATCCAAACTCCAACCACTTAACGTTGTGGAGTTTACGCATGATGCCAAGGAAAGAGGGTTCGCAGTCGACGAGGAGGTGCCACAAGGAATGCAGTCCGACTCAGATGCCAAGTATGTTGATGTGAGACACAGCAAGGGCAGAGACCAAGGGCTTCCCAGATAGAGCCTGAGGGTGGCAGTGCTGCGAGGGCGATGGCGCAGGATGAATATACGACGACAGTCACAGTCTGATGCTTAGGTCTGAAGTCAGGGTCTTGTACGTTTCTCTCTCTAGGATTCTAGAGTAAGAAAGTGAAAGTGTTCTGAAAATGTCCAATCCCCCAAATGAATTCTCAAGACCTCTATTTATAGAGGTTGAGATGATGATGTCATCACGCAACACGTGGCGTTCCCCGGGAGTGACACGTCACCAAGGGTCCACTGCTGCCAGTGCTCCATGGACTGTCAAATCGCATATTCACCCGGCCTGCCCAGCACAGCGTCGCTCTGTCTATCTGGAAAGACTGGCTCGCACAGCGTCAGTGTGGCCAGAGAACCCCCTTGATCTAGCATCCAATCCAAGCCCTTACAAAGTCCCACAAGCCTGGCAGTGGTGGGGAAGACCCGACGCCCAATTGCCAGGCGGACTAGGTGCGATGCCCTTCGAAGACCTGCTCCCGTCTTGGAGTGACCCGGGGGTCATAGTCCATAGGGGTGCCGACGCAAGCCCCCAGTGCCGTAGCATGTAGGCCAGTCACGCAGGCACGGTGGCGGAGACAGTGTCCCGGAGGAGTCACCTATCCCCGCTACGAAGGGTCCTCATGTCGGACGGAGCACTATGAACGGAGCCCCCCGGAATGAAGACGACGATGGCTTTATGGTAACGAGCCCATCCTGTGGTGGCGATGACTTTGTGGTAACGAGTCCATCCCACTGCGAAGGGTCCTCGTGCCGGAGCACTACGAACAGAGCCCCCTGTGATTTGTGACGGCGATGGCTTTGTGGTAACGAGCCCATCCCGTGGCGACGATGACTTTGTGGTAACGAGTCCATCCCGCTGTGAGGGATCCTCGTGTCGGAGCACTATGAACGGAGCCCCTCGTGATTGTGACGGTGATGGCTTTATGGTAACGAGCCCATCCCGTGGTGGCGATGACTTTGTGGTAACGAGTCCATCCCGTTGCGAGGGTTCCTCGTGCAGGAGCACTACGAACGGAGCCCCCTGGAATGAAGACGACGATGGCTTTGTGGTAACGAGTCCATCCCGTGGCGGCGATGACTTTGTGGTAACGAGTCCATCCCACTGCGAGGGGTCCTCGTGCCGGAACACTACGAACGGAGCCCCCCGTGATTTGTGACGGCGATGGCTTTGTGGTAACGAGCCCATCCCGTGGCGACGATGACTTTGTGGTAATGAGTCCATCCCGCTGCGAGTGGTCCTTGTGCCGGAGCATTACGAACGGAGCCCCCCGAAATGCTGCACACTCCGGAGAGTGGGTCGAAGCATGTTCCACGTCCATGGCGGGGGCGCATGGTGTGGTGAATAAGTGTGATGCCCAAAGCCCTGTATCATGATTGTGGCGCATAGGTGCGGCAACGAACGTTGCAAAACAATACTTGGTGTCGGGGGCACGCATCATGAAGATGGCGCACGGGCACGGCGACGAACGTCGCAGAGACAACGCACGGGCACGCGTCGGGTGTCCCGAAGATGGGATTTGAGCTGAGTGTACCTATCATAACAAGATGATGAATGCAACTTGTAGTAATGACAAAGTTGGAAGTGATGGTACGCGGTCGTCAGTGACAGGTCATTTGGTGGTTGTGCGCGACTTTGGGTGACGGACATCGCGGGAGCGGTGCGCAGTCACTGACGGCGAACGTCGCGAGGTTGATGTACGACGGACGTTGCGAGGTTGGTGCACAACGGACGTCGTAAGGTTGGTGCACGATGGATGTCATGAGGTTGGTGCATGACGGACGTTGCGAGGTTGATGCACGACGGACGTCGCGAGGTAGATGTACGAACGTCCGTAAACATCGCGGAGGTGCAAAGACTTGAGAAAACAAGTGCGCGTGGGAGGGGAGGCCATAGGCCAAAGATTGGGGGAAGGCCAAGGCCACCACCCCTGGAGAGGCCGAGGCTGACCCCTTGGTGAGGCCGAGGCCGACCTTAAGGGGTGGCCAAGGCCAATGGCCAACCCCCATGAAGGGAGGCCAAGGCCACTCCCCCTTTTTGGTGAACTTTGGGCACGCCGACGATAGGTCTTTTTATAAGCGAGGACGAACCTAAAAGTTGCGTTGAGATGAGCGTGTCGACGTGAAACGTACCCGCATGACAAACAAGGTGCCAAAGCTAGGTACGAAGTGTATGAAGTGATCAAAGCGTGAAAGGGACTTTGAGCGAAGAGTGAACAACCGGGGAGGAAAGGCCAAGGTCAACACCCCATAGAGGCTGAGGCCGACCCCCCATTGAGGCTGAGGCTGACCCCATGGCCTTGGGGGAGGCCGAGGCAGACCCCATGGGTTTGGCCAAGACCTATGCCCTTGACCCCATCACTCCGGTTGTGCCAACAGTCAATGTTTTTGGTGAAAAGGTGCTTAGGTGGTCGCGGAGCGACGAACGTGGTACTGTGAGTCACGGTAGCGTGAAATCATTGGTGACTGAGACGTGCGTAAGGTGTGTGAGGCAAAGAATGCAAGTGACTTGGGCGCGCACACTTTGTCCGGTTCAAAGCGTTGAATACTATGCTTGTGCGGATGTGTCATGCACAATGGGACTCCAAGTGGACCTTTGAGTGCGACCAGAATAGGTTGGGAACAACGTATTAATTGAAAAAATGGCGATCTGACCACCTCAGAAGACCACCCAGATTGAATGAAAGGTAAGCATTGAGGAGTTGAAAGCCACATGGCTTCAAAATGCGAGGAGGACGATGAAAAGGATTGGTAAGGTCAGTAACACACAAAATAGGGGCATGATCAAAACATTAAATCAGTAAGTTTCTGGCCACCGCATGCATGAAGTACAATCCAAGAAACGAAAGCTACTATACGATCTAATTATTCGTAAATAAAACCATTCAAAGGAGTACCTCAAACACCAAGTAAATAAAGGAATGTCCCAATCAATATGAGATAGGCCAAAGGACTCAAGAAAATTGCAAAAAATTGAGGCTCCATGGGGAACAACTGAGGTGTCCCGAGACTTTTTGGAGGAATCTAATATCTGATTAAAGTCATTACACAAACAAATAGGACAAGAGAAAGGAAGCAAGCGCGAAGCTAGTAACTCCAAGTACTAGACCTCAAGGAAACCTGAGGGTGCCCATAAAAGAACCCCAAAATCTCAGTAACTCCATTCAAACAGGTTGAAGTGGCCAGAGTAAAACATATAGGAGGATGCCAACGTAGCCATAACCCACCACCAAGGCCATTGGAATCTACCCCAATGAACAAAGAAAGCCCTAATTTATGAAAGAGAAAAGCAACCTTTGATAGGTTAGATTTGGTTTCCATAAAAAATAACGTCTGAATTATGAGCACGGATCAAACCAAATGCTAACTAAACTGTGGTAGCTTGACCGTTACCACCACAATTCTAGCATAAAATTATCATTTAATCACTCGTGGTTGGTAAGGCCCAACTACCAAAGCCATCAGAGCACAAACAACACTAACAAATTGCTGATGGAGGCAATAATGTGAAAAAGGGTTGAAACCTAATAACCCTTGACTCTAATAACCAAGTACTTAACCACCCATATCGACCCAAATAGAGAACCCTGCAAACCCCTTACATAGCAAATAACAGCCAAAGGGGCTGAGGATAATATTTAAGGTAAGAAATGAAAATAATGAAAAACAGGGATACTTGGAGGCTGATCCATTAAGGAAACCTTCAATTTGTAGGATTTTTAGCTTCCAGATCAGAGTCCTTAGTTAAAGGAGAATCCTCTCTTTCACGCTTGCGTCGACTAGAGCTGGAAGACGAGGAGAAGAAGAGACTAGCCTATTGTACTGTTGGGATATCGACACCAACTAAAACTGGTAAATCAGACACAATAGAGACAACAATCATCTACATTGTCACGTCCAAGTGTTCATAATCTATAACATCTTGCACTTTTTTGAGCTGTTTAAAATAATTATGTTTGATACAAAAATAATAAACGGATGATAATTTTGAGCAATACTCAGATATTAGTAGAATATGAAAGGTTAAAATTATTTTAGGGTCAAAATATAATTTTATAAAACTTTGGGGTCATTTTGTAATTATCGAAACTTTAGGGGCTAAAATGTAATTTGTTTTATGAAAAATAATGAAATGAGTGACTGTATGTATATTTTGGTGATATTATGGTTAGTGTTAAATTAATAAAGATTATTAGAATAATTTTTGGGCTTAAATGTAATTATATAAAGTTTGGGGTTTAGTTTGCAAATTTTAAAAGTAAGTGCACGTATGCATGTATGAGTTGTGTCTTGGCATGGCTGTCACCTCTTGCTTATCAGAGGTGACTAACCCAAATATGCAGAGAAGAGAAAACATAGGGCTTTGGGTAGAAGAGAGAAACAAAGAAGAGAAAGAAGAAAAAAAGAAGGAAAAGAAAAGGAAGAAGAAGAGAAGAAAATAGAAACAGAGAAAGGAAACAGGGTGAAGAAGAACAGTTCGGGCAGCATGAAGAAAAATAGGGGGAAGAAGAGAGGAGAGAAAGAGAAAGAGAAAGAAAGGAATTGGGGAATTCTTTAAGGGTAATCCTCTTTTCTTTAGTGTGTGAAATAGTGTATGAGTTTCGTGTGTGTGTGTGTGTGTGTGCATACGTGTATAATTGTGTAAATAGAAGGTGTATATATGTGTGTTATAGGTGTGTTAGTGTAGGTGTAGATGTTTTAGTGTGTTTCGATGTGTAGTAGTATGGGTGTGTCATTGAAGTGGGTATTTATGTGTGTTAACTGGGGAAAAATAGCTGCTCTGAGGAAGCAGAAACATGGATGAACAATAAATTCTGTTAGGGTATTTAATGGGGTGAACTGTAAAGTGTCGCTAAAAACCTTATATTATTCAAATAGTTTCTTTCCTAATTTTTAAACATGTTTAGATATTTAGTTGGACAAAGTACAAAAGAGTAACCACTATTATTTTTGCATGACCTATAATCTAGAATTTTTTCTATCCACCAAGGATGTTGAATTAGTTTATCGGTGAAAAGAGGTTCTCAAATTATTTAGCAGAGCAAATCAAATTGTTTGTCTAAAAATTTTATGGGACCTTATTTTACTGATATATTTCATTATCTAAAGTTTCATATCAGTTTTCTGAAACACTTTTAAGCCTAAAAGTAACTTCAAGATGCTTAAAATAGTATTTTTTGGAGATTTTTTTAAGGTGTGAGGGGCACCAGGGGTGTTTTGGTCATTTTCCACCCAGAATAAGGTGTTTTGGTAATTTTACCTAAGAGAGGTAGTTTTTGGTTAATTTACATACGGTAGGCATATTTTAGTGATATTACTTACGGGAAGGGTGTTCTGGTAATTTTGGTATGGAAGGGTGTGTTTGATAATTTTACACGAGCCCGGGGGTATTTTGGTAGTTTCACTCACTCGGGGGAAATCTAGCAACCAGGCATGATTGGGCTTTAAGAACTAACACCCGTATGGTTTATTGTTTAGGTTTCCAAACGAGCTACGATCAGCTTTTGAGCAAGTGCCAGAAACGGTTATCGAGTTAGGTAAGTACTCCTAACATGTTCCTCCGTACAACCTATTTTTCAATATATGTGATTTGACATGTTGTGAGGCTAAAAGTCGTCCGCCACATTATGTAGCGGACTACCTTTTCCCTGCTACCCATCAAATATGTCCCCTTCTCGTCTGCTACATTATGTGGTAGACGAGAAGGCAGATTGTCTTTATCTAAAATCTTAATTGTCAGTTAGATTAATGTAGTGAACGATATATATATATACACACACACACACATACATACATACACACACACACATACATACATACACACACACACACACATAGTGGACCCCTAATTTTGTAGGTCTTCTTCCTTCCTCACTATCTTGTCAGCCGGCACTAGCAAGTAGATCTATGATTTTTGTGTCCTCAAGCCCTTGAATCTTCCAAAGAATTCCTTAAATTATATAATTAATCATGTAAGTTCACAAACCAATACTTTATTTGTGTATAATCTTGAGTTTGTGAGTATTGCGCATAATTTTGATGATATGTAATGTATGATTAGTTGTGTATATTTATAGATGACGCATTATACATGTGCTAGTGTTGGCAAAGCTAGATTTGTCAATGTTTTTTTATCTAAATTTCCAAAGTTGATGTATTTTCATAATTTCAATCCCATAAATGGCCGTTAACCCTAGACCTGAAGATCCCTCTATCTTATATGACCAAGCAAACCATATTAGTACAGCAATTTAGAACGGACAAGTAAGATACTAATTTTTTGATCATCTATTTAATTTCAATCATGAATATTGTGTATCTTGCTTAAATACACTTTGTTAATTCATAGGAAAGAGGTACACTAAATACAGTAGAAGTACCCAATACTATTGGAGATCGAGTGGAGGTTACACCCACTTCTGAAAAAATTATTGCCTGGAATGGGGTTTGGGATTTTTCCCTATGAAAATATTTTTTCTCAACATGATCGGATCTTAATATATGCCTCTGTTGAACGGAGAGATGGCAGTAACTTTAGAAGATGTAGGGTATATCTTGGGGATACCCATGACGGGACGGCTTATTATTTCTAGTATGATTGGAGCGAAAAATAAGAGATTTGCTAGGGGCTTCTTTGGTTTGATACGCGAGGACCAATTTGGGCACAGTGGAATAAAGTTAAGAAGGTTGGTAGATGAGTACGAGGCTTTACCAGACGACTTCACAGAGGGGATGATGGTTTTGCACACAAAGGCTTTCCTGTTGTGGGTGACTAGGGCCATTTTATTCCCAACAACGACAAAGAACACATTCCACCCAAAGTATTTAAATCTGTTGGGTAACTTGCAAGAGGTTGGCGAGTATGCTTGAGGTGCAGCCAGATTTGCATACTTGTATCATGCTCTGCACAAGGCAATGAGACCCGACTGCAAAAAAAAATAATATATATATATATATATATATATATATATATATATATATATATATATATATATATATATATATATATGCATGTCTCTCACTATTGTAGGCATATCATATCACCCCTGTTAATTTATTTTTTGATCATTTTTATCAGTTACTGCACAATAAATTTTGGACCATACTTCACCTATTTGTCTTTGTTATCAGGTGTGGCCTTATGAACACTTTAGTGGCAGCAAACCCAACCTAGTATCGGAACCCAAAAAATTCTGGCCTCGGTTTTGCATTTGGGAGTACAGTCAGAAGGAGAGCCACTACGGGGGGCGTCGTACCAAAATGTAAAGGCCTAGGTTCAAGAATTGTTCATTTTTATGCTCTCTGGCTTGTAGCAAACTCCATTGATCCATTAAGAGATCGTGGAGTGGCAATTATCGGATAGTGCGATGCGACAGTTGGAGTGCCTACAAGGTGAATGCCCCAGACC